>ULGT01000013.1:302864-720724 GCA_900519025.1 Yarrowia porcina
ATGTAAGGATACACTTTAGAGTTAGAGTTTCATCCGGGGTTAGGGCTTGAGGTTGGGAGTTTGTGAGCAGAATGAGGACAGGTGTTCTCTTCCTCATACTGCGCTTCCAACTGGATATTGGCTAACCTAGGTGAGTTCTGACGAGACGAGAAGGAGATGATGATGGAATTAATGATGTTAATAAATGAGATACTGCGCTTCCAACTGGATATTGGCTAACCTAGTTTCGTACCCTTACAATAAGATAGTCCGACATACTTGTACATTGTCCTTGTCCTGTGCCTTCGGCATTACGCCCAAACCCCGAGACATGCACGATGCGAAGATATGCCGTCTGGTGCTTATCGTCTTGTCGGGCTCCGAAATGGTGTCATTAGTGTGGCGATGAGAAAAGAGTACATTTACGAGAGACATTCAGTATCATGTTTGGTGGTGTCGAATGTGGCGTAAGTATAACTAAGGCTGTGTTTAAGGTGTTACAGTATCTGACCTATGACGTTTAACAGATCTATTCCATCATAGCACGAGTATAGCTGCAAGTACGATACCAGTGTACATCGATCCAGGTCCACTTCAAATCCAACCGTATCTCCTCAGCGGGTAAATGATATGCAGCGGGTAAACGCGTAAACTCTGGGGTTGCCTTCCGGGGTGCATTGATTAGGAGTCTATATAAGTGCCGTGTGGTGGAGATAAATACCTGGTCTGATCCAGTATCAGCATCAGCATCAGCATCATTCTTTACAATGCCTATTGAAGACGCCCAAGAAATCTACAATAAACGCCTACTCAAGTCAATTGAGGAGGTGGACAAGTTTTTTCCCGGAGGACATAAACCTCTTCCTGAAACCATCCCTTCCAACGTTCGTCCTCTTATCAAACTGCTCAATGATGAAGACTACGAAGTTGTGTCTCTGGGAGGCATTGAACTGCTGGATAAACTGGCCAAGGGAGAATGGTCTGCCGTTCGAGTCACCGGAGCGTACATTCGAGCTGCTGTTTTGGCCCATAAGCTGGTCAATTGTGCTACCGAGTTCCTAGCTGAAAGAGCTTACAACCGAGCCAAGTTCCTGGACGAACATTTGGCTGAAAAGGGACCAGTTGGACCGTTCCATGGTCTTCCCTTTTCCGTCAAAGAACTGCTTGGAGTCAAGGGTCATATTTCGACCTGTGAAAACTCCTTCTTTCTGGATTCTGAACCTATGGAGAAAGATTTGGTGTTGATCCAGGAGCTAGAAAACCAAGGAGGTACCATTTTCGTGCGAACTAACGGTCCTCAGCTGTGTGGATCTCTGGATAGTTACTCCCCAGTTCATGGATCTACCTTGAACCCTTATAACACTGCTCTTACCACTGGAGGTTCTTCTTCAGGAGAAGGAGCTCTGGCAGCCTTTGGAGCCAGTATTATCGGTCTGGGAACCGATATTGGAGGCTCCATTCGAGCTCCGTCTTCTTTCTGTGGCATTTACGGTCTTAAACCCACCAAGGGACGTCTTTCTCTGCTCAATTGTGTCGGTTCTAACCCTGGAAACGACTTTATCAAGGCTGTAGTGGGTCCCATGTCTCGAGATCTTCGTCTTCTTGATCTATTCATGGAGAATATCATCAAACAGAAGCCTTGGAAGGACGATGTGTCTCTGGAAGCGGTTCCTTGGGAAGTGGTGTCTTCTATCAAGCCCAAGAAGTTGACTCTTGGATACACAACTTTTGATGGAGTGGTTCATCCTCATCCTCCTATTGTTCAGGCAGTTGAAGAGCTCGTCAGAAAGTACGATGGAAAGACTGTAGATGGAGTGGAAATCACTTTCAAAAAGTACACTCCTACCATTCCTGAAGATATGATTCAGATGCTCATTGGAATGTTCATGCCTGACGCTGGAGAGAGAACAAAGAAATGGTCTGAAAAGTTTGGAGAGCCTTTGGAGGACCCTGGACCAGAAGTCAAGGCTCTGGCCAAGAAATTGGAGATTGCTGATGTTTTTAATCTCAATATTAAGAGAGACAAGTACCGTCAGACAGTCTGGGAGGACTGGAAGAAACACGAGATTGATGCTCTGGTGTATCCAGTGTACATTTCTCCTTCTTCTGTCATCCGAACAGCCAACTATGGACTCTACACCATGCTCTGGAACGTGGTTGATTACCCCGGAGTTACTCTTCCCTTGACCAAGATGGACGCCAAGAAAGACTATGGACCTCTTCCTGAACCTGCCAATGATATGGACAAGAAGTTTCTGGCCATGTACGAGCCTGAAAAGTTCGACAATGCGCCTATTGGAGTTCAGATTGTGGGTCCCAGATTCGAGGAGCCTTTGCTGCTCAAGGTTGCTCAGCTATTGCAGGGAACTGTGCAGCCCCTGGGGGAGTAGAAGGAGAATGACTTATATAACACATTAACACTAACGAGAGCTGAGGACTGCAGACTATTACTGTGGAACTGTTTGTAGAGATAGAGATGCGATACTCTGTAGAAGTATCATGAAGTAACAAACAAGTACTTGCAGGAAGTGAAGAGTTATACCGAGAAAGGGCACAAGAAACGTGCCAGAGCAATATTGACGCCTGTATGGATAGAGGTAGGTGAGAGTAAGTTGTATCTAGGAAGTACCTTGGAGTTTGGAGCTTCAATTCAAAGACTCCACAGCACCTTCGTTACTTGTACTACCTGGTACAGTACCTGGTAGTCAGCTCCACGGTATCTACTATAAGCAGAACTGATCATGATTCAAAGAAAGGCATTATGGAAACATTGGTGGAGAGACATTAACAGAATGCTCAGCCAAAGTGCGAGGAGAAGGAGGAAGTACCGCATTGTCTTGGTCACGAAGCTCAGTTGGGGCTGGTGACTATACACACAACAGGATATCCATTATTCTTAGCAGTTGTCAACCAAATATTACTGGTACCGGTACTTCAATTGACATCTCCGTGGTCCATTGAACCACTCCGGTACTTCAATTGTATCTCTGTGGTCCATCTCAACACTCTCACCCTGCAAGTATAAGTTGTAATTAGGGAGTATCTTCTCTCACGTCACCCCTTACCCACTCCATTTCCGTCCAACCTTGGTTGGTTATGGTAGAGTTTCGTGAGTGAGGCTGATGGCAAGAATAAGAACTACAATAAAAGTGCTATTTTCTGTGGAAAAAAAGGGAAAAAAACAAATAAAACACTGCCATCTCACACGCCACCCGCCTACAAATATTATATCCATTTGCCACCCACCATACAGCCCCAGTTGTACAGTGTATGTGCATGTCTGCGGAACGTCTCCTACCACGCGTATTTGAGTTTGGTGGCATCAATTTGGTACGTTATTGGTATGCAGAGGGGGAGGTGGAGCAGAGAGTCCAGTTTGAAGGTGGTTTGAAGGGAAGAAGAGGCGTGAAAATTTGCCAGAGTACTAACTGACACTTTCTAAGCAATTTTTCGTTTTCTCCGCTTCTTTTTGCCACCCCTAACCCACTTATAATTGTGTGGTTCCACCTCCCCCCTCAAACTTTATCACGCGTCGGGGCTGGCTACGCGTTTTTCACCCGCAATTAAGCTCCTTTGGGCTATCAAATTGAAAGTGCGCTTTTCATTTCTCTTCACACACACCAAACTCTTCGCACTCTTCACACTCCTCACACATGTCTCGACGAAACGCTTTGGCGGCGCTCAAGGCTGCTCGAGCTGGTGAAAAGCGAGAACTCACCTTCAAGGCCGACAACGTGTATGACGAGGTCGACGAGAACGAGTTCAAGCAGCATCGAAAACAGGAACTGCTCCAGGACGATTTTGTCGTTGGAGACAATGGAGAAGGATACGCTGATACTGGCGCGTACGAATGGGAGGATACAGGAAAACGATATGGGTCTAGTGACGAGGACGACGGGTCTCCTCGAAGCAAAAGATCCAAGAAGAACAGTGATGTTATCAAGAACCGAAAGTTGAATTTCAAGTCGTTGGCTTCCAAGCCCGTGAAACCAGCCGAATCTGCTTCTTCTGCCATCAATGACGACTTTATGGACGACTTGATTGGCGTCATTGGCGGGTCTGAGTCCAAAAACAACGACAAGAAGAAACCCATGAACCGAAAGTCGCGTTCGGCTCGAGTCAAGGAGGAAGAAGACGTGTTTGTAGACATTGACTATAGCTACGATGTGGCCAGTCCGCCTACCGAACATGTGGCTTCTTCTCCTCCCGCTGAAATTGTCCATGCTGTTAGACAGGAGGCTATTGATGATGGGTTTATGGATGATGATGATATTGATATGCGTGAACCTGAGATGCCTGATGTCGACATGGGTGAGCCAGAGTTGCCTCAGGAAGTTGTCGAGTCTGACTCTGACGATGAAGCTCAGGTGGTTCGACCCAAGGCTGGTCAGGCTGCTGCTGCTGTCAACATGAAGGGTCAGAAGCCAGTTGCCAAGGTGGAGGTTAAGAAGGAGGAAGTCAAGGAGACTGTTTCAGTCAAAAAAGAAGATGAGCCCGAGCTTGTGCCTGATATCTCGTCAAACATCCAGCTGGCTGCTTCCAAGGCTTCTACTGTTGATACTGCAAAGATCTCTGTGGAGCCCTCTGAAGTCACTACTGAAGATGGCAAGTTCAAGTTCTTCTGGATGGAACATTCTATCGTCAGAGACACTCTCTATCTCTTTGGAAAAACCATGGTTCTCACTGGCAAGAACAAGGGACAGTTTGTCTCTTGTCTTATCAAGGTAGGCAGCACTCAACGACAAATGTTTGTGCTGCCCAAGAACGAGTGCAACACTTCAGATGTGCACGAGGAACTCGACGGAATCATGGAGGCTCGAGGAATTCGAATGCGAGCCAAGCCGGTCACGAAAAAGTACTGTTTCCATCTCCCTGGTGTGCCTGCCGAAGCTGAGTACCTTGAGGTGCTCTATGCGCCTCCTAAAGAGAAGTTTGAGGTGCCTACTTCTGGCGCTACCTTCTCCCATGTCTTTGGAGCCAACCAGTCTCTCTTTGAACAGTTTGTTCTCTCTCATCAGGTCATGGGTCCTTGCTGGATGCAGATTGACGAGCCTGAGTTTACTCCTGTTGGTCAGGGACGTATTTCTCACACTGGTATTGAACTCACTGCCAAGGCGTCCAACAAGATCTCTGTCTGCTCCAACCAGGACGGCCCCATGCCTCCTATCTCCATGATTTCTCTGGCAGTACGAACCATGACCGAGGGCAAGTCTCAGTCTGTGGTTGCTGTGACTCTCAGAATGTTCCAGGATATGCCTCACGATACTTCCTCCAAGCTAGGTGAGCTCCAGCACCGGTCCATGACCTTCTTCCGGTACCCCAACAAGGTGGCTCCTGTTGGTTTCAAGCAGATTCTCCAGGACCATAATGCTGGAACTGCTGTGGACAAGATCATTCCCTGCAACTCTGAGCTCGATATTCTGAGCCATATGGTTCGACAGATTGCTCGAGTGGACCCCGATGTCATCTGTGGACACCGTCTGGAAGCTCTTCATCTCGATGTTCTTATGCACCGACTCAAGGAGCTCAATGTCAAGGACTGGTCTGCCATGGGACGTCTTCGACGAACTCAGTGGCCTCATATGAACTACGGAGTGCTCGATGGACGTCTTATTCTCGATATGGACAACTCCTACGGACGTTCTGTGGTCCAGGGATGTCAGTCGTTTGACCTCACTGAAATGTCGCTCAACACTCTGGGTATTCGACGAGCTGATATCGAGCTGGATGCTGCTCACAGTAAGATGGTCAACTCTGCTCGACCTCTTCTGTCTTACCTCATGCACTGTATTCAGGATACTGGTCTTGTTGCAGGTATTGTCATTCAGTCTCAGGCCATTCCTCTGTCTAAACAGCTTACCAACCTCGCTGGTAACGCCTGGAGTAAGACTCTGGCAGGTACTCGATCAGGCCGAAACGAGTCCATTCTCTTGCACGAGTTCACTCGACAGGGATACATTGTTCCCGACAAGGAGGCTGGACGAGGAACCAACAAACGAGGTAAGGCCAAGTTCCAGGGAGGTCTTGTTCTGGATCCTGTCAAGGGTCTGTACGACCGTCATGTTCTTGTTATGGACTTCAACTCGCTGTACCCCTCCATTATCCAGGAGTACAACATTTGTTTCTCGACTGTGGACTGGGCTTCTATTCCTGATGACCAGATTGAGCCTCCTGCTCAGCCTGATGCCTCCATGGACCAGGGTATTCTTCCTCGTCTGATTCGAACTCTGGTTCAGCGACGACGAGAAGTCAAGCGACTTATCAAGGACCCTAAGGCCTCTGCTGCTCAGAAGAAGCAGTGGGACGTGAAACAGATGGCTCTCAAGCTCACTGCCAACTCCATGTACGGTTGTCTGGGTTTCGAGGGTTCTCGATTCTACGCCAAGCCTCTGGCCAACCTCACCACCTCTATTGGTCGAGATACTCTTCGAGCCACCAAGGAGCTTGCTGAGGCTGAGTCTCTGCAGGTTGTCTACGGTGATACTGATTCCGTTATGATCAACACCAACACGGACACTTACAAGGATGCCATCAAGGTGGGCAACGACTTCAAGAAGAAGGTGAACGGGCTGTACAAGCAGCTGGAGATCGACATTGACGGTGTCTTTGCTCGTTTGCTTCTGACCAACAAGAAGAAGTACGCAGCTCGTCTGGCTACTGAGGACGGAATGGGCAAGATTGAGGTCAAGGGTCTGGATCTGAGACGACGAGAGACTTGCCAGATCTCCAAGGACGCTTGTAACTACGTTCTGGAGCAGGTTCTGGGTCCTGATGATCAGGAAACTGCTCTCAACAAGGTCCACGAGTACCTGTTTGAGCTTGCTGAGAAGCTGCGATCTGAGCCTATCAAGGGCGAGTCTGCTCCTTTCCCTGTTCAGAGCTACGCTATTCTGAAACAGCTCGGTAAGGACCCCAAGGCTTACAACCCTCCCATTCAGCCGTTTGTTGCTGTTGCTCTTAGACGTCTTGAGCGAGGAGAGGTGGTTCGAGAGGGAGATGTCATGTCGTTCATCATCACTACTGTGGGTTCTGATGAGTCAGCCAAGGCTCAGACTACCATGGACGTCATGTCTTCTCAGGGCAAGCTTCGACCTGATGCTGAGTACTACATTTCCAAGCAGCTGTACCCTCAGATTGAGCGTCTTCTTGCTCATGTCACTGGAACTGATCCTGTTCGACTTGGAGAGGTGCTTGGTATCGAGATCAAGAAGGCTCATCAGTCCCATGAGTCTCGAGAACTGCTTCATCCTCTGGAGTCTACCATTTCAGATGCTGAGCGGTTCAAGGATGCTGTCAAGCTGGAACTTGTGTGTGAGTGTGGACATTCTTTTGCTTACGAGGGAGTCAAGCAGAACACTACCGAGCATGGTATTGTCTGTCCTTCGTGCTCTTCAGCCTTCCCTCTCACTCGACTCTGTGCCCAGCTCGAGACTTCTATCAGAAGACACATTTCCAAGTACTACGAGACCTGGTACACTTGTTCGGACCCCGCCTGTGGTATTCGAACTGCCCAGCTCACAAACTTTGGAAAGCGATGTATGGGATCAGACGGACGGTTCAACACTTGCAACAGAGGTACTCTGGACTACGAGTACAACGACCAGGACTTGTACCGACAGCTTCTGTACTTTGACACCGTTTTCAACATGGACAAGGCTGCCCAGGAGAACGACAAGGACATGAAGTTGGCTGTTCTTGCTGGTCAGAACAGAGAGCGATTCGCTTACCCTCGCCAGGTGGTTGACAAGTACCTCAAGGACTCTGGACGAGCTTTCGTTGATATGGCTGCCATTTTTGGATAGAGGAGGAGACTTTAGAGGAGGAAACGTGGGTTGTATTTGTGGAGGAGATATTTATGTATACTAATTGATTGCTTATGATAATAGAAAATGTGTTGTAGACTAAGTAGATAGTTGTAATGGAGGCTGATCCATGGAACCAAGAGACTTCTTGCATTACCTGTACCATGGAGTCTTTCTTACACGTTACCTGGTAGCTTACCGGTGCCATGCTCCGTCACTCACAAATCCAGGACTCAATGTCCTACAATGCCTGAGTATTGTCCCAAGTATCGGCTGTAAGTTTACTTGGTGTTAGTCAACCAACTGTAGCACTTGATAACGATAAAGAAAAGAACGGCATAGATGAAATAAAGAGTGCCTAGTAAGTAGCACCGGATAATACACTTACCAATCGATTTGTCTTTGAATCTACAACCACTAATTTCTCCTCCTCATGATCTCATTCGTAACCTCAATCTCATCTCTTCACCAGTTAAAGTTGGGAGGTTTGGGTGGTCCCAACCTGTCGTACCCTAACCCTCAGTTGGGAGGGCCAATCACGGAGAGTCAATATCTGCACATACTACTGGAATTTCCGAACAGTGAGTAAGCCCAGGACGACCAAAGAGTGAGTATTGAGAGCGGTGAAAGATGAACCAGCGACAACGACAGTATGATATACGACACAAAGCGACGATTCAAGATATGTCAGAGGTGGAACCAGCGACACGTGACTTTTATTCGACGAGTTAGAGGAGGTTATAGGTGATGATGAGCTTTGAAAGATGAGAATGAAGAAGAGGAAAGAAGGATACAGGAGGGATGAAGGACACGATCGATTGATGAATGATGCTGTTTGAACAGATCAGACACGTCATTTGTCTCGTTCACGTGGTTTGAAATGTGGGGAAGGAAGGAGATGTGAAATGTGGAGTAATGGAGGAGAGCGATGAACTATTGAACAGGCATTGATTGATAGAAGTGAACGATTCTTCTGACCGATGTGTTCTATTGATTGCGCCTTCTTTACTCTTTTTCCAGCTCCATAAGACCCCTTTCTTCATGTTCGTTTCCATACCATTCAGGTTGAAACTGTGTGAACAGCATCAGTCTATGATCTTACCTCTCCCTCCGAACCTCTGGGAACCCATTCAGCCATCCTCTATCACCGCTTTTTGTATACCTCTGGCAACGAGAATGTCCCTCAAAATTTGAATCACGCTCATTGGGTCCGTTCGTGACCTACGGCCACTCTCTTCCGTTTACATACTAACCCAGTGTCTGAACACGTTCACCTTCCCTCGCCGACCTTCAACTCCAGCAAAGCTGGTCAGTTCCACGCCCTCGACACCCTTGGCCTGACCACCCAGAGCGCCATGGTCGGTCTCGGAGCCGGCGTGGTTGCCGCTGCTGCTAAGAACAGTTTAGCCTCTGGCCCTCGAAACATCATGACCACCTTCTCCAAGGCTGGAGGAGTCGTCACCATCTTCACCGGAGCCTCTGCTGCCTACACCTTCACCTACTGCGCCGCCTCCAACCTGCGGGAGCGAGATGACGGCTGGAACCACGCCTTTGCCGGTCTTGCTACTGGAGCCTTTCTGGGAGCCCGAACCAAGCGAGTGTCTGGATTTTTCGGCTGGTCTATTCTTCTCGGAGCCGCCTGCGGTCTGTTTGGCTGGACTGGAGCTCAGTTCAACGCCGACCGAAAGGCTTCTCTGGAGGAGTCCCCCAAGGGCTTTGTCCAGGAGGATGCCCACCAGACCTTCTGGGAGGTTGTCCACCGACGACCTCTGTCCCTGACCGTGGAGCAGCTTGGTGAGGGCCGAGGCATCAACGCCGTGCCCATTGCCACCGCCACCGCCGCCCCCAACTAGCATAATAGATGAATTGAAGATGATTGAAGAAATAAGGAGGGGCCAACAAACGATCGTTACAACACTGATATGATGTAGCGTCTCTTGTGAGCCCCACATGTGATAGTAGTTACGTGACTCTAAGAGTGTAGTAAGAGGATGAGGAGGGTGAGGAGTGAGGAGGAGGAGTCTCATCTGCTATGAGGAGACACTACCCATATTGCAATCTCCTCCTCTTCTCAAGGGCAGTGTACTTGTACAGTACTGGGGGTTGCACGTTCATACGATCGTAGTGATGAAGAGGAAGAGAGTTCCTACCAATTGAGCCTTCTATATACCCTTATCACCTTCTGTTAAAGACAGAAATAACACATTGCATCTCGGGGTGCAGGTCAGACTAATAGATGCATACAGTAGTTCTGCATACAAGGAGGATCCGTCGGTAGAGCCGATAATGACTCTATAGGGGGCTAAAGAGGGGTTAAAAGGAGGTGCAAAAGTGTTCGAAATGAGAAAACGGCGTTTGGATGACTCATTGAGCACTGTGAGAAGTCATTGAGTGCTCTTGTATCTCTCACTGGCATTACCACCTCCATAAACTCAAGTAAGTTTTGCTGCGATTGTGCTTAATTATTCAGATTGAGTGGTGGGTAAAGGGTGCCATAGAAGGGTGTGGCAATTTTATAGAAATATAGAAAAATCATCTAAATACAAATTGAACAATTCTGATCTGTAGTGCTATTTTTGTGCATTTCTCTGTGTACTTATAAGTCTAGTATGGCGCCCTCCCCCACTGCCTAACATGCACGATAACCTAACCGAGAAGCACTACACTGTCCTTCTTCCATCCTCCCCTCCATCACCCTCCACACTAGCTATGACTTCTCGATACAGAGTGGAGTATTCGCTGAAACAGCACCGACGAGATGAGTTCATCGAGTGGGTCAAAACCCTCCTGGCTACCCCGTTTGTGCTCCATGCCGGATCTACTGGAGACGGTCGTCCTGGAGACGAAAACCGATCTGTAGTAGAGACTCGACGACGGTATGCTGAAATCTTTTATGACGTGGAAAAGTTGATTGAAAATCAGCTTTATCACGACAACAACGGCAGTGGTGAACGAGCCAGACTGCGTCAATTGGTGCCTTCCATTGGCCAGTTTTTCACAAAGCTGCCGCTCGAAAGAGCCTTCTATACCCAGGACGAGATTCGGTCCATTTCTCACCGACGGTTTGTATCACCGAGTTTCAACGATGTGAGAATGATTCTCAATACGGCTCAGGTGATGGCTCTGGCTACAGGTCGTCAGCCGCTGAAGTTGGTTACTTTCGATGGAGACGTTACTCTATATGCTGACGGAGGTAACATTGATCCAGATAGTCCAATTATCCCAGTTTTGCTGGGTCTGCTCAAGAACGATATCTACGTTGGTATTGTTACTGCAGCAGGTTACTCTGAGAAAGATGGTGCCAAATACGGAGTCAGATTGTATGGTCTTCTTGAGGCCATTATCAAGACTGATATCCTGACTGAACAGCAAAAGAACCACTTGCTGGTCATGGGAGGCGAGTCCAACTTTCTGTTCAAGTTCATTGCCTCTGAAAACCGGTTCGAATGGATCGATCCTGAGCAGTGGACTCTTCCTGAAGTAAGAACTTGGTCTCAGGAAGATATCACCAGTGTGCTCAACATTGGAGAACGAGTCTTCAACAATGCTCTCACAAAGTGCAGTCTCCCTGCCACTATCATTAGAAAGGTACGTGGAGTCGGTATTGTTCCTCTTCCAGGCAAGAAGATTATGCGAGAACAGCTGGAGGAGATGGTGCTGGCCGCCCAGAAGACCCTTGAGACTTCCAAGGCGACTGGAAACGTGCAGTTCTGTGCCTTCAATGGTGGCTCAGACGTGTGGGTGGATATCGGAGACAAGGATCTCGGTGTTCGTTCTCTTCAAGCTTACCTGGGTAACATCACTGGCACTCAGACTCTCCATGTTGGTGACCAGTTTGCAGCTCTAGGAGCTAACGACTTCAAGGCCCGACTTGCTGCCACCACTGTCTGGATTGCCAATCCTTCTGAGACGGTGGAGATTATCGCTGAGCTCATTGAGTACATTGAGCATGAGCGGCAGTGTAGCTCGTAGAGAGATGCACTGAAGTCCACCACTTGGTGCGATACTACAACAATAGAAGAATCCTTACTGACTCATAAATACATTAATAAATACATGGATGCTACCAGGTAAGCTGCATCTTTAGCTTGATCTTGAATCCATCTTTAGGATACGGCACCACGAAATTCGACGTCAGGAAAAACTGAACGATCGGAATGTCCTCCTTATGGTACTCAATGTACCGTTTCTCATCGTCTAGAGGTAGGCGCTCTTCGTCAGCTGTCATATTAGCATAGAAGAGATCGTCAATCAGCATTTTGATTCTGTCTCCGTAAATGTCCACCAGATCTTCGTACTCCTTTTCGGTGATTTTCGTGCTCTTTTTGAGATAGGAATCAGCTATGAGACGAGCCAGAGTTCCCTTGATGAACTTCAATCCTGTAGTAATGTCGACTCCAGACAATACTCTCTGTTCCTGGATTTGACTCTGAAGCAGCTCCTTCTCGTAATCAGGCCCTTGAAGATTCCGTTCACGTGTCTGTTTTAGCTTGTCCTCAAGCATTGTCGTCAGAATTCTATGTTCCATTTTGAGAGTCTTCTCTGCTTGTAACTTCTTGTTCAACTCTTTGGCTTCTTTGATTAGAGCAGTCTCCAAAGCCGTATTGCTGTTGATACTGTCTTCCACAGCCTTACCAGCAAACAAGAACGACAGAGTACCAACATCTCTCTTATCAATACCCTGGATGTGTTTCAATGTCTGTTCCAAACCAATATACCTCTTTTGTAGAGCCTCCAAAGGATCGTCTTCTCGTTGAGGAGTCTCTTCAGTGGACTTGTCCTCATCTTCCTCCTCGTCCGAGAACCCGAAATCGTCAGACGCCTTCTTTTTAGTCGGTTTGGCTGTTTTCAACGCCTCACATTGTCTTGTCAGTTTCTCCAACAATGGCCTGACCTTGTCTTGATGGTACTGGTCAGGAACCGTATCGAGAAAGTCGTCGAGTTCCTTGCCTTCAGACACAAACACGCCACTGAGCGTGGTATCGGTACGCATTTCCCACTCGTAGCTTTTCTGAACGCATTCTGCCAGAGCTGATTTCAGAGACATGTTGAGGAACGCGTATGTATCGTGCGTACATAAGATCAAGATTGGTGATGATGCATTGTAATAACGCGCCCAACAAAATTAAAATAACAAAAAAGAGGGGAAAAAACAGAAATTAAATAAAAATGGCATTCGAGTCTCATCTCACTTACGTACTCATTCGTATAAATAAATATCGTACTATACATACTAGAAATTATTATTGCCTCGCAGTCCAAGCAGAGGGTCTTCTCTCCAGTGCTCTGAAGGAATAGGGGCTTTATCAGGAACATCGAGTTTCATGTTCTTAAAAATAGTCCATTTCGGCACAGAGTTTCCAAGGGCCGTTACAGATGGAATGAGCACCTTGAGTTTCTGTTCCAACACGTCATTTGGATTCGTTTTTCTCAATGTTTCAGCACTGAGAGGTTTAGCAGGAGTGTCATCTTCAGTCGATGGTTCCTTCTTTAGACCGTTTTGTTTATTGTTTTCCAGTTCATTCTCCTTCTCTTTACCCTTGTCTTCTGACTTTTCCTTGATTTCCTTCCTCTCTTTCCTGGTCTTCTTGCGGTTCTTTTCAAACAGAGACCCTCCCATAAGCTCTTCATTGCGAGCATTAAAGTCCTGATCTTTGCTAAATGAATGTTCCAGAATCGTGGCAAACTCGACCGCAGATGTCGTTCTATTGCTCAGAGTCTCAGCCTCTATTCTCCATTTGAAAGGAAGTCTCATAACAACCACATTGTATACATCCTGGATGTCAATTTCGCCTCCAGAACCAGGGTCTCCATACAAGCACTTGTTGATTTCGCGTTCCGATTCGGCTCGGCTGACTAAACGGGCCACATAAGATAAATACCGCTTCAATCCTCCCCGTTTTGAAACTGCAACGTTCTCAAGAAGGGACATTGTGTGTTCAAAGAACTTCTCTTCGTCCTTGATGTTTGCAAATGCAGCAACCACGTAGCGTCTAACTTCTCGCCATGAGCCTGCCAACACTCTCTGATGCGCTTCCTTTCCATCTGCATCAAGATCCAGTATATCCAAGCCTTCCACTTCAAACGTTCTGTATCCAAACTCTCCCTCCAGGGTGTAAATGACTCCCAAAGAGACGAAAAACGGCAGATAATAGAGTAGATAAAACTCGAGGTTCTCCACGTCCTCATCACCATTCCACGCTGCAAAAAGCGCGCGTATAATCGCCTCATATTCCCATATGAATGTTCTCATGTCTGTAGCTCCCACCCATTTCATGAGATTCGAAGTTTCACTCAACTGCTCTGAAGTGAACGGAATGTGTAGAGTATTTTTATCTGGAGGAAACGGTGGCTCTTCACTGTCCAATTTGAGCATTGAAAATGTCTTTTCCAACTGATCGTCGTGGATAATGATCTTTTTGCCATCAAAGTAGTTCACCACTGAAGTCGAATGAAACATGGAATTTCGATCTGGTCCCGTGAGGTCCGGTTCGGCCATTCGCATCACCTTTGCAAAATCCTCCGCTTCTTGTCGTGTCAATGGCGGAACCTCTCCTTCTTTGGATGTAGCACCTGTATCTTCGCCGTCCATCTCCTCAATCTTGCCATTTGAATGTTCCACCAGCACTTCTAGAGCCGACGATAACGACCGCTTTTCCATCGGGTTGAGCTGGTTGAACACTTCCCAGACCTGCTCCATGGTGATTTCGCCCATATCCGGGAACCCCTGCTTCTTGAGAATCTCGTCCATGCTGGAAACGTGTGGATGTGTGGAAGATGCGAGTTGACTTGAATTTTCCATATTTGATCAGAGTTCAGATGTGGAAAAGTAAAGAGGCAGGTGGAAGGAAGGGAAGTCGGAAAAAAACGCGAAAAAAACAGGACGAAATTGTATCATAGATTATGAACATGTTTTCAGAGCATTTAAGCACTTTTTGACAAAATTTGGTCAAGTTCTAACAGTGGATTAGTGGAGTGCTACAGTTCCGTCTCTCGCAACTCAAGCTTTCATCTTAGGATCTTGAAGATAACCATGAGGAGACTTTGCATGCTGAACCTGAACTTCATTGAAGACTTGGATCAGCAAAATGAAAAATAAATAATATCCTAGATTGGTTACTGAGCCTCCAAAACACGTTGGAATGATCTTTTCCTTCGTCATTGAGAGATTTGAATGGTCTGGATGTATTTCTACACTCAGCATTTAGTCGGGAAGTACTTGGCCCATTACTTGACAGTTTTCTCATCAGTGAGAGGCCATGGAGATCTGGTATTCAAGTCTAATGTGACCAGTAACCAAAAAAACCTATCCAAGCCACTCATTCAATCCCTATACTACCAAATCTAACTCCACGTTCTCTCATTAATAGCTATACACCCCTCTCCACCTCTTTCCATGTTGATCATACACTGGTTATTGAAGCTTGAAGAGATGCTGGAGAACAGGACTACATCAGACATGACAGGAACATGAGAATGATGCCACAAATAGTTCATATTTGAATACCACAAAACCAACAATCCAATCAAAAGAAGGTCTAGCTAACCACTTTCTCATTCAACCGGCCCAAAAACCCACTTTGCAACCCCCACCCCTCCTTCCCCAACATCATCTCGAAGGCCTAACTCCGATAAGATGTCCGTGCATCAAAGTTGGGTGGAGGTGAGAAGTCAGATATAATGGCAAGTAGCTACTAGAAACTACCAGAAAAGATGTCATAGACTCGTTCCCCTGACAACCAACACTTGTAGACCTCTTTCACCCCCACTTCCCCCCACTCTTCCGTCTATTGTCTCAACCCCCAACTTCCGTCCTTGCATCCTCCCATGCGTCTTGCAACCTAACTTTCCAGACTCAACCTACGTTACCCCACATTTTCGGACTACGAGTATATATACGGTTCTAGAGAGTGAAGGCGTTGTCTCGCTTGTTATATCGATTCTTCACTGCTCAATTACCCCCTCAACCTCTTCTCAACTTCTTCGATGTCCCAAATCATCCACAAATCAGCCTGGGGAGATATTCCTCTGTCCACCTTCTTCTACGGAAACGTGACGGACTATCTCCGGAGTAAAAAATCGTTTGGATCCGATAAACTGGCTTATATTGACGCGGAGACTGATGAAGGAATCACCTACAAACAGCTGTGGAAGCTGGCCAATGGAATCTCTGCTGTATTGTTCCATTACTATGGAATCGGACACTCTAGAGCTCCTATCAAATCAGATCATACTCTAGGAGATGTGGTCATGTTGCATGCTCCAAACTCGAGATTCTTTCCTTCTTTGCACTATGGAATGCTCGACATGGGATGCACAATTACCTCTGCTAGTGTCTCTTATGATGTAGCTGATCTGGCCCATCAACTGAGAGTGACTGATGCCAGTCTTGTGTTATGCTACCAAGACAAGGAAAACAATGTCAGACAGGCTATCAAGGAGGCCCAGAAAGACGCTGCCTTTCCAGGTATCACTCATCCAGTCAGAATCCTGCTCATTGAGAATCTATTGACTATGGCGTGCAACATCTCAGACGAGAAAATTGCTTTTGCCATGTCCAGACAGTTCCATTATTCGCCCGAAGAATGTACCAAACGAATTGCGTACTTGTCAATGTCGTCTGGAACTACTGGTGGCATTCCAAAGGCTGTAAGACTGACCCATTTCAACATGTCTAGCTGTGACACTCTAGGTACTCTGTCTACTCCTTCTTTTTCCACAGGAGACGATATTCGTGTTGCTGCTATTGTTCCTATGACCCACCAGTACGGACTCACAAAGTTTCTCTTCAACATGTGCTCTTCTCATGCTACTACGATTGTCCATCGTCAGTTTGATCTGGTGAAGCTGCTTGAGAGTCAGAAGAAGTACAAGCTGAACCGACTCATGCTTGTGCCTCCTGTTATTGTCAAAATGGCAAAGGATCCAGCTGTCGAACCGTACATTTCTTCATTGTATGAACATGTCGATTTCATTACTACTGGAGCTGCTCCTCTCCCTGGATCTGCAGTTACCAATCTTCTGACTCGAATTACAGGTAACCCTCAAGGTATCAGACACTCTCAAAAGGGTAGACCTCCTCTGACCATTTCTCAGGGCTACGGACTCACTGAAACTTCTCCTCTATGCGCTGTATTTGACCCTCTAGATCCTGATGTGGACTTTAGATCAGCAGGTAAGGCTACTTCCCATGTTGAGATTCGAATCGTTTCAGAAGATGGAGTTGATCAGCCCAAACTCTTACTGGATGACCTATCCCATCTAGACGGAATGCTCAAGCGAGACGAGCCTCTACCTGTGGGAGAAGTACTTATTCGAGGACCTATGATTATGGACGGTTACCACAAAAACTTGAAGTCATCAAACGAGTCTTTTGATAGATCAAAGGAAGATCCAAAGACTCTGATTCACTGGCAGGACAAATGGCTCAAGACAGGAGATATTGGAATGGTGGACCAAAAGGGACGACTTATGATCGTGGACAGAAACAAGGAAATGATCAAATCCATGTCGAAACAAGTTGCACCTGCCGAACTGGAATCTCTACTGTTGAACCACGATCAAGTCATTGATTGTGCAGTCATTGGAGTTAACTCAGAAGCAAAGGCTACAGAGAGTGCAAGAGCTTTCCTGGTTCTTAAAGACCCTTCCTTCGATGCTGTAAAGATCAAGGCATGGCTGGATAGCCAGGTTCCGTCTTATAAACGGCTTTATGGAGGAGTGGTGGTGCTCAAGAACGAACCCATTCCAAAGAACCCTTCTGGCAAGATTCTCAGACGAATCCTCAGAACCAGAAAGGACGACTTTATCCAGGGTATTGATGTTAGTAAGTTGTAGAGGTATAGACAATTTATCAGGGTATTGACATTAGCAAGTCGTAGCATTATAGACTTGTCAGGGTATCGATGTAACAGTTTGCGACAACACATACTACTTAGACATATTTACATTATTTACATACTATTCGCCGCCTTCGGACAAAAGAACTAGACGCTCGATGGAAGCCAGGTGCTTGCCGTAGCTGTACTTCTTCAACGACGCCAGGTGAGGCTTAATGATGCTCACCAAAAGATCGAAATCTTCTCCCTCGCTCACATCCAGCAGCTTCTGGATCACGTAGTTGGCAAACTGATCCTTCATCATGACCGTGATGGGCAGCGTGCCGTCCTCCCGCTCGGTGGCAATCTCCTCAATCAGAGCCCGCCGTTGCCGTCGGTTGCCGTAGATGACACACTTTTCCACAACGTTGGACGCAAACTTGTGCCGCGAAAAGATGAGCACGTGCTGCTTGATCACCAGCATCATGGCCTCCTTGTCGTCAGGAGCGCCCTGCTCCAAAACGTGCTGGATGACGTAGTTGCCGTACTGGTCCTGGATCAAGTGGTAGGCGTAGTTGTGCAGCTCGGCCAGAATGGCCGCCTGGGCCTCCTCGCAGTGCTCCAGCATCCGCTGAATGACCCGGCAGCCATAGGGGTGGGTGGCCAGCTGGTACACCTGCTCGTTGAACGCGTTGATAATGAACTGAATGTGCTGCGGGGGAATCTTCTCAATGGCCTTTTGGATAACGTGGTTTCCGTTCTGGTCCTTGACACATCGCAGCACATGCTTGTCGAGCTCGTTGATCAGGTGCGCCTGCTTAGCGGTATCCACGTGCTCAATCGCCTTCTGCACGACTCGGCAGCCGTACATTTGGAGCGACAGGCTCAGTACATGGCCCTCCATCTGCTTGGTCAGCACAGCCTTCTGGGCGTTGCTGCCATGCACAAAAAACTTCTGGACCACGTAGTTACCAAACACATCAGTCATGAGCTGCAGTGAAGAAGGTCGGATCTCCTCGAAGATCGCACTCTTTTCCTCACCGCTAGCAGACTCGAGCTGCTGCTGGATGAACCGCGAGCCGTGCTGGTCACCGGAGAACTCCACAATGTGGCCCTGCAGGTCCTTGAGCTCAAACTTCTTAGACTTGTTGTTTCGGAACTCTTCTAGCAGGGGAGACCGGTAGCCGTCTCGCTTTCGTCGTGATGACGACGAGGGCGCAGCGCTGGCCGCACTGTTGGTGTCCCGGGACTCGACTCGAGGAGGAGTAGGGGTGGAGGGCACTGTGGGGGGTGCGGGAATAGGAGTGGCATCCTCTACAGCTGTAGCCACGGGTTTATTGTTGGGGGTTCGTGCGGACACGGGCTTGGCGACCACCTGTTCAGGCGAGCCCTTCTTCTTGGCGGGGTCGACTTCGTCGTCCATACCGTTGGGGAAGAACTCCTTGACGCCGTACTTTCGGGGCGATGGTCGGCCTCGGAAACCGTAAAAGTCGTGGCCATTGGCAATGGAGGCCGTGGGGGCCTGTGGCGACTGTGTGAGTCCGCCCATGGGGCCAATGTTGCCGCCCATTCCTGCCATGCCTCCCATGGCCATGCTAGCAGGTCCCAGAGGGGCTCCTGCAGAAGGAAGCCCTCCTGGCGCACCAGCTAGTCCTCCAGCCACACCTGCGCCTCCCATATCAGCACCGTAGTCGTAGTACCGTTCGTAGGGAACAAACGGAGTGAAGGCCTGCATCTGGTCGGTGACCTCGTCAATGTGCAGCTTGGCCTGCTGGGCTGGTGGAGAGCCCGTATTGTTCCAGATGGGACTGGCGGAGGAAGTTGACGTTCGTCGGGACACGAGTCCAAACCCGGAAGCGTCTTCAGGAGACGCCTTTCGAGAGCCCAGGTTTAATTCCGCATCTCTGGTGGCGTCTCCAATGTTGGAGAACCGAGACAGAAACGAGGACCCTCCTGCCGGAATGGGGTGGTGGGCCTGGGGAGGGTTGAAAATCTCCGAGGCCTGAAGATGGGGTCGCTGGAGCTCCACGTCGTTGAAACTAAAGTGTTTGGAGGCAAACTGGTGGTCGGGATGTGGCAGCATGGACGAGTCTCTGCGCAGCTCGTTGCCCGACCGGATGAGCGAGATACCGCCGGAAAAGGAGCCCGACCGGATGGGGTTGTAGGCCGGGTTGATTTCCTCGCCCTGCGAGTTTTTGCGGCCCACGCCACCGGGCGCCAGGTCTCGTTCCTGCTGGAAGGACGGGGCTCGGGACCATGTTGGGGTGTCTGTGTTAGTGGGGGCCGTTTGCGGCTGATGATGGCTGGCGGAATACTCACCCCATATGCCTCTGGAGGGCGGAGACCGGTCCCAATTGTTGGACTGGGCGCGGCCGGTCATGTTCTATTGTTAGTATTGAAGGTGTTGGGGTTGTTTGGTTGGGGTGGCTGTTGTGTTATCACAGAAGCAGTGTGATGCTGGTTACACAAAGCGTCTCCAAGACTCACCGGATAGGGGCTATTTGTATCAGTGTAGGTGGTGCTCGCCATGTTATGGGGCCCTTGATTATGGGAGCTGGGCTGCGTACTTTTCCGAGCGGGTGTGGTGGGTGGAAAAAGGTGCGTCTTTGTGTCGATTGAGAGCGATGGGCGGCGTCTTTTTTTCAAGGTCAGTCCGCGAATTGCGCCGAGTCGAAAGCCGTGTGGTCAGCGGGGCGACAGGCACTAGGTACGTGTGGAGGTTGCTGTGTTTGGAGCTCTGACGGAGACGGTACTATCTTCACTATCGCGGTGGAGACGGAAGCTTTTCGCCTTTAGGGTCTGCTTGTCTTTTACTCCCACACTGGGTAGTGTGCTGGAAGGGTAGGGTCTCTCTTAGAGTTTGAATGGTGCAATTACGGGTTAGGGTGGGACAATAGAACCAGGGCTGGGGTAGTGGGATGACACGAGAGACGTATAGTTGTTCTTACTCCATTGTGCTACGGCATCATGTGAATTGTTTCTTCGTTTTTCCGCTTCCCTATTCCTCCACATCTTACTCTTCTTCCCCCTCCACTCCTGCGCTTACTCACATGAGCCGAAGCCAAACTTAGCTAACGCCTCTAGCCTAGACTAGCCGGTACAATACGGAGCATCTATGACGGGGCGCTTCCCCTCATGGCGCAGTGTAGGCTGTTCGGTTATGGGTGTGGTGTCTGGATCCGTTTGCACCGGCACACTACGCCATAGACTACGTCGTTGCTTTATGTAATCATGGTTTCATTTCGTTCAATTGGTGCATGAAACGACCGTTTGATATTGGGGGGTGCAGTTTTTTCCGCATACAAGAAGATGTGTGTGAGGTCCTGTATAATAGAGATGACCGTGTGGTTTTCAACAAGCCTTTTGCTATTTATTTGATACCACCCATCGCAGTACTCCTGTCTTGGCTATGCTGTCATCGTGACTCAGCTACCAATGGTAATCAAATTTAATGTCAAAGCTCTCACACGAGGACAATCAGATTGCCGCATGAGAGAGCTCCAGGTGGTGCATTATTGCTCGGCTGCAGGAAACAAGCAACGTGATTGTGGGAGGGTGAAAATGGCAGCAGCACAATAATTATTGCCAAAGGCGGTTGTTTGCCCTTCTTGCTGCTTGGCCCCATTTTGTCCACATCTAAAAGCCCCAAATATTTAATTAAATTACACACAATTGTCTATATTTAGGACTGCAGACATTGATAAGCTTCAGAAACACAATGGATAAGCCACAATGTAAAGAGATGGTTATCACTGGGTCTGAGATGAGGGTAGGAAAGTGGCTGTGGTAGCTGGCAATGTAGAGGGACTCTTTCAAAGCTCCAGTCAGTTTTTCTGATTTCCCCCGTGTTTTTTCCTGATTTTTCTCATTTTTCTCATTTTATTATTTGATTATTATTCTCTCGTTTTATTCTCCCGATTTATTTCCCCGTTTTCCCCCCGTTATTTTTGCC
The DNA here is from genome assembly GCA_900519025.1 of Yarrowia porcina. Classification (NCBI taxonomy): domain Eukaryota; kingdom Fungi; phylum Ascomycota; class Dipodascomycetes; order Dipodascales; genus Yarrowia; species Yarrowia porcina. The sequence continues at coordinate 324,416 of ULGT01000013.1, forward strand.
CATTTTATTTCCGAAACGCTCACCCCACCCACTTGCTCGGAATGGATTGACTGCTCATCACTGATCACCTCTCAACATCTTTCCTTGCTCGAGCTGAGTAATCATCCCAACACCAACCGTCTCCAACCTGCAGACGCTAAGTTAATGTATAACGCGACGCGACTCAGACTTGATTTCTTACACACATCTCAGAACTCCTATGAAAACGTTCCGAACCAAGCGGAAATACCTGTCCGACTCGGAAGACGACGTGTTTTCGTCGTCACCAACACACTCGCCGGAAACATCGCCTTTGCAGCCTTCAAATGAGTCGTGTCTCAATACTAAGGCATCTCAGGCTGTTTCACCGACTCGAAAACGAGCAAAGGTGGTGAAAAAAGCTGGCAAAGCAAAAGCACCGGTGCAAATGACCCTGTCGGTGGGTCAGACAACTTCCACCACGTGTAAAACGTGTGGAATGACGTACCAGGTGGCTTATGCTCCAGACATCTCTGCTCACAAGAGCTTCCACAGTACCGCTTTGAACGGACCAAAATGGAAGCCTTCTGTGTCAGCTGTGGTGGTGGACAAGTCAAAGACTTACACGGTGTACAAATCTCGACTTCTGAGTCATCCGTGTGTCAGTCAGTTTCTGAAACTCGTCAATTCAGAACTCAATGCTCCTGAACCTCAGTTATCGTCTCAGGCTGCTGTCTACGTGTATGTGGTTGATCAGCGAGCTGTGGGGTGTGTTTTGGTTGATAGAATCACAAAGTGTCGTCATGTGGATATCGAAACGGGAACTCTGGGACCCAAAGAGTACCCTGCAATTATGGGAGTGTCTCGAATGTACGTTTCCCAGTTGGTTAGAAGACTGGGAATTGTAACAAAGCTGCTGGATCTGGCAAAGGACGATTTCATCTACGGAATGAAACTGGACAAGAACCAGGTAGCTTTTACTCAGCCAAGTGAAAGAGGTCTCAAGGTGGCTGAAAACTGGGCAGGAACTGTCCGAGTATACAGAGAGGGAGAATAAGAGAAGAGAAGGAAAACCAAAACTGGAACTTGCATTCTTCCAGAACCATTAGCATCAGCATAGCATTAGGAAATGAATTATGAATTAATAAGAAGGTACTTCAGAAGTACTGTATGTACATACTGGTGTTGTAGTTGCTATACAAGTAGTCATCAAGAAGAATGAGGACTTGCTCTGCTGTTTCTTCTTCTTTTGCTTGCGTACCCATCTCTACTCCACTTATGAAGTCTTCTCCATCTTCACTGACCATAAAGTGAGGAGATAAGAACCGAGTGATGTAGGTTATTGTATAGGAATTCAGATACAGGGGCTTCTCCAAATGTTCATGTAGTTCATGAAAGTGACTGTTTTTCTGACTGACTCACAGTCTCTTTTCTCGGTCTGATCTGCGGTACTTGTACATACCTACACACTGACTCTCTACTTCCACTCTCTCTACTTCCACTCTCTCTACTTCCACTCTCTCTACTCTCTACAGTACCGGTACCTCTACTCTCCTGTTTTCCTTCACACAATACATTAATGTGGCCTAATGGCAATAAATAAAAATTAGATCAGCTGGGGAGACGTTTTGGGGGTTCGTCCTCGTCGGCTGAAATTCGGGGGTTTGTTGAAATCAAAGTCGATAGGCATGAGACTGGGCGACTCGATACCCACAGAAAACTCCTCATTGGGGATCATGGGTGACTCGAGAACGTTATTGTTGTTTTGAGACGACTTTAGAAGATCGTCAAGGGACAGTTTTCGAAGACTGGGAGGCAGATTAGCGCTGAAATCTCGGTCTTCAAAGTTGTTGGGGTACGAAACTTGAGGGTTGACAAGAGACATGAGAACAGAACATCTGTGGACCACTCCATCGGGCCATACATCACTGGAAGCAGCAGAGTACATCCATAGATCGAGAGTCTCTTCGATACTCTGAGCGTAAAGGATACCCAGAATGACTGCTTCCATGTAGAAGCCCAGTTGTTGGTAGACATGGATAGCCTGATGAGCGAGTCCAAGAGACAAAAGTGTAGTGCAGACGTAATGGGTATCGAGAGCTGCAGATGGAAGACGTCTTCGGACTCGTGAAATGTGTACAGAAATGGCTTTATCAACCTTGGATGGTTCTCTATCTAGCAGAGAAAGGCAGAGAAGAGCTGTGGACTGAGTTGGAGACAGGGTGCTTTCCAGAGAGTCAATGTTGAGCGTGTAATCACTGTCGTTGAGCCATTGACCCAGGTAAAAGTTGGCAATGGTATTATCTTCAGTTCTCTGGCTCTGGATGAGTTCATAGCAGGACGATTCCCAGTCAAACAAAACTCTCAAAGCCTGAGATTCCCATGACAAGCTAGGAGAAAGAGCCTTTTCAGAAGTAGGATCAGACACAGACATGTCGATATGAAATAGCGAGATTCGTGAAGTGTCGATAGGAAGCATTTCTGTTCGTGTAGGTGTCGTATGACCTGAAAATCTGGTCTTGGGACGACAGTTTAGAAGAGGCTTGATAGGCACCTCGTACTCTGTAGAACTAGGAAGAGTATCTGCCGAAGTGTTACTGCTTCTGGTGTTTGAAAATGCAGACGAAGGTCCATCTGATTCCTCATCCCAGGAGTCTGACTGAGCACCAGCTGAAGGAGGAGGAGGAGGAGCCTCTGCAGGGACAGGAATGAGAGGAGATCGTCGAGGAAGAGGTCGTGGAGGTGAAGGAAGCAGCTCTGGAACAGGTAGTGCAATTCTAGGTGGTTGTGAGGGCTCCACGCTTTCTGTACTGCTTTCACTTCCTCTCTTCTTTTCTGTTGTCGTCTTGTTTTTCTCACTTCCTCCTACTAGGTCGAGAAACTCGATACCTTCAGTTGTAGCAAGCCAGGCCTTTCCTCTGTTGCTTTTGATGCTGCAAGACACGACTTTTCCTGTCGAGATAATTCTCGTCGACACATTCGAAGTCTTGACATTGTGGATACACACTCTAGAGTCGTTGAGAGCATGGAACAAAGATCCTCCCTTGGTCCACCAAATAGGAGATGCAGTGTGAGCTCCTTCGGGCAGTCCAAAGCACCGAATCTTTCTCACCATGTTTTTCAGGTTGACAGACCACACTTGGACCTTGTTGTTAGAGTCGATCGCTGCCAAGGACTGGTTAGCAGGGTCTCTCGAAGAGTAATGCCATGCTGTAGTCAGAGCATAGACAGGAGTAGAATTCTGGGACTCGATTTCACTCTCTTTTGCAAAGTCAGAACCTGAACTTCGAGAACTCAGCTTGAAAGTATGGTACACCTCAAGTTGGTGGGTGATTCTCAACACCGAAATAGATCCGGATTTATGCGCAATTGCAAAGACATTGTCTCCACAAGGAGCAGCAGAGACTGAAGTGACGGCACCTCCAATGATGGCTCCGAAAGGGTCCATCTGGTACGTCACAGTGTTGACTCTGTAAAGAGTTCCGTTAGTAGTACTCAGCACCAGAGCAGTACCTTCACTGTTCCAACAGATGCTAGTAAAGATCTCCGACTTTGGCAGTTTCCATTCAGCTACTCTGCCAAAGTGGTCCTTCTTCTTGGTCACGTCAAACACGGCCAGATGAAGCACATTGGCTGTATCCAGGGTCGCTAGCTGGGTCTTATGGGCCGTCATGAACCGGATACTCGTGTCGGAAGAAATCTTGTAACCTGCATTGGGCACTCTGGAGAGATTGGACGGGTCGTGTGTGTATACCGTAGCGGCCTCGGGCTCTACCACCGCCAGGGCAGGTCCACAGATGTCCACCAGAACTTTCGGGGCAGCTGGAGGCAGGGTGTAGGACATGTCGAGGAGTGTTGGAGGGTTGAAGAGTTGGGGTGAAGGAGAAATTAGTGGTTGAAGAGATGGGAAAAAGAGGTTGAAGATGTAGGAATGAAGTTCAGTTGTTGAAGGGTCGGTTGGCCATTATTAGCCGATCAGTTAGCATAACTCCAAAGTACACTGCTTCCCAGTTAGGCAGGTGGAACTAGTCGCTAGGTTTACAGTTATAAGATCGTAACTCAGTCTCTTTGTCCATGGCTGCACACCTTGCATTTTGCAGAACAAAGCCTCCCCCTCGACTTTGTGTTTCCCTCCATAATCACACTCTTGTGTTGGAAGCACTGCCATAAGCCTGACTCTCATGTTGGTGGGGAAAGACCCAACGGTGAGCTAGCCCATAGTGAGTGGCAATAACAACAATGGACACTTTTTTTCAAACGCGCACCAACGCGCTACAACTACCTGTCATTCTTTCAACGTCACTTGGACGGATCTTCCTCAGGGGCGTCGATCGGGGAGGCTGTGGTACGTGCTACAGACGTGAGATTTTGGTGTTTTGCATAACATTGAATCCGTCTTTTTGAGTGTGTCTTTTTTCAGAGTCTTGTCTATCTTGAGTCTTGTCTTCAGTATCTTGCACGTCTGTGTAGTCCCGGACACGTCTTTTAGACTCGGGCTACTGTTCTTGTATACAATAACACTCGATTCTATTGTGTAGAGGTTGAGCCAGATTGGGCTTGGAAGAGAAGCGATTACGAGCCAAAGATACGAAAAAGAAGACAAAAAAACACAGCCGAAAACGAGACGAATACGGTGGGTGATAAGACCCTGCAATATGAGCGCACTCCACATAGACCCCCACTCGCCTATTATCTCGACCAGTGCCTGGGACCAGTGGCACTCCACCTACGCGTAAACCCAATCCGTTAGCTTTGCATGGAATGTATCTCTAGCCCAACTATCCGGTGATATCACGTCTAGCCGTCAACAAGAGTGTGCTCAGGAGAGTGTCTCAGTTGAGAGCAATATCTCACTTGTTTTACAAGCTTGTTGTTTGTACGGGCGGTAGATACGTCAGCTCTCTTCCGATAACAAGAGGTGGAGAGACTTGCCTGAGGCATGTACCGCATGGCAGACTGTTTATCCAAGACGGAGTCTCACGTCAATCAGTCTAAACATTCAACTGTGGGAAAACGTTTCCGGACATACATTCTGAGTCTACTGTATGTACTTGTAGTGGGCTATTGGCTAGGTACCCGAGATGAATCCACGGATTCGATGCCTTTCAAAACATCTAAACATACAGTCTTGTTTTTCCTGGGAGTATCATCAACATGAACCAAATACACTTCCATCAAACACACTTCCATCAAATCTGTAAACACACTTCACTCACCATACATCTCCACCCATCTTTATGGAAGTATACCTGTGCAAGAGCGCACACCTCGGCCTCACAGCCGTGCACTGGATATCTTCACGTGATGTAAACACCGAGCGTGGCTGAAAGACACACTTGCCCATGAAAATAAAAAATCTTGCCTGTATAATACAGAAGATAGCATCTTCTACTGTGTACATAGTGTATACGAGTGTTCCAGTTTTGTTAGTGCACACACACACATCCGGGGCTCGTTTTTCTTCCCACGCAGGGACATGTTTTCACCGTTGAAAAAGCTAGGTTTTCTTTTATTTTTCCTCAGTCCCGAAAAGACAAGGATGGACGTCCCAACTGAGCTTGTCCCTTTGTCTCCAGCTTCTGTGGAATGTCTGGAACCACACTTTGGGTTTCGCTTGTCCGTGTTCATAAAGTTAAGACTGCCATAATAATTAGAACAACAAACCTGATCCATCACTCTCGACATCGCAGTCAATACTGATTAGTCAACGGTGGTACAGAAACGGCTATGTATGAGACACGGGCTGTTGTGTGCCGGTAGTCTCTTTTAGTGCTTCTTTTTTCTGGTCGCTTCTTTTACAAATAGCAACGTCGTATCGTACCCCCTGATCAACGTCAGACCACGAATGCGACCCTTTAGCATCGCAGAAATTGCTTTTGCCATTGTCACTTCCACCAGATTCTTCGTATCCTGTTTTGTCCTTTTTTGACACCTTCGGGTTTTTCACTAGCCTCATTACCACCACTTTTTAGACTTGCGCTAGCAGGTGGTTATGCGTGTATATTGTAAACACGGCAGTGGACCAGGGCTTAGTAGGTACACAAGTATTGTAAAGACGAAATGACAGCTGGGTGTGTCTGTCTGTGGAGTGAATTTCTTTACTTTTGCTCATCGCAACCCCTCTTATCACATTCCATTCTTCAATCGGCAAAATGGTGTGGTCATAAGAAGTCCCGTTTAAGCCAGAATTGCTTTTCCTCATTGCTTTTCCAAGTTTTCATCTTGCTTTTGAACGAGCTTTTGACAGGCAATGTTACATTGAACAAAACTCTTTACCAGATTGCGTGCAATAAAAGTGAACAGGCCGTACAATACCTCGTAAGATATACCTCAGATCCGATTAGATTCAACACAGATTAGTAATACTCAAGTCTGGCAACGTATAACCCCATCTACATGTCTCACCCATGTCTTAAAACCGCTGCTTGCCCTTGCCCAATGGCTGCTGTCTTAAAATTCTCAAAACGCGATCTAAATGGATGTGAGACAATGGCTGCACATTTCACGTGAACGCGAAGACGTGATGAATACCGCCATGAAAATGGAGATTAGGGAGAGAAAAAGAAATCTCAGAGTCGGTTAGAAGTTGTTTTTCACGTGGGATAGGGGTGGGTTACATCGCAAGCTGAGTTTACTTGACTTTTAGTTGGGTTTAGTTGGGTTAAGTTGTGCTGGGGTGGTTATCAAAAGACGCAAAGGAACGTAGAAGTTCTGAATAGCACCATTGAGTTAATAACATTACAGTACGGAGTACCAGTATGCCCGTCTTGCGAGGATTGAAGAATTTGGCTGATATTATTGTCGTATTATTATTCTTCTTGAGGCCTACGTTCAGGACTTTTAGTTGATAGTATACTTAGCTTAACTCCATATCTTCCCCCTGGTTCCTTCCAGATAGCTCAATACGGTAATTCAACACTCAAAATCGTTAAAATGAGAGACCGAAAACTACTGTACTTTTACTCATCTCAATCAACATCTCGCTACCCGGTATGTACTCACTTTTTGACACTATTTCTTCTTACTCACCTCCTGCTGACTAACCTCTCACCACGCCCCATGCGCTGATAAAGTATATGCACGATAATGATCTGACCACTCATCTCATCGCCACCATGACCTGGTTCACCACTATGGGGATGTTCATCATTGATGAAATCCACTTTGCCGACCACTCCGTCTACGACATTGTAGGAGGAGCAGGCACCTATGGAGTTTTGGGAGCCCGTTTTTTCGCTGGAAAGGAGCATGCTAAAGACATTGGATGGATAGTGGACGCTGGAAACGACTTTCCCAAATCAGTAGAGGACCAGATTACGAGCTGGGGAACAGGATTGGTTATGAGACGGGACGAAGGACGAAAAACTACTCGAGGGTGGAACTCTTATGGAGCTAATGATCTCAGAAGTTTCAAGTATCTGACTCCAAAAAAACGAATAGAAGTGTCAGATCTCCATGAATGTGGTTTGGACGCCTCTAGAAGTATCCACGTCATCTGTTCTCCAGATAGATGTATGAAAATCTGCTCAGATTTGGCCAACAATGGTTCTAGACAACACCAACAGGTGTTTCTATGGGAACCTGTGCCTGATTGTTGTTGTCCAGAGACGTTTCCTACAATGTTGGAGGCTCTCAACTCCGTCCAGGTACTGTCTCCAAACTGCCATGAAGCTGCTTTGTTCGTTGGACTTCCTGAACCGACTACAGTTAAGGATATTGAGTCTTTGGTGTACAATCATTGGGCTCCTCATCTTGACAAGTTGAAAACAGTGTTTGTTCTTCGATGTGGTAAACTTGGTGTGCTCGTTTACAACGATAAGAAGCTCAAATGGTATCCTGCTTACCATCAGAGCTCTGAGAAGGTGATTGATCCTACAGGTGGAGGAAACACGTTCGTGGGAGGGTTCTTGTATGGATACTTGGAAAGCAACGGGGATCTGGACACTGCTGCTTCATACGGAAATGTGGCAGCTGGACTGGCTGTGGAACAGGTAGGAGTACCGGAGTTAAGCCATGACGGAGGAGAAGAGCTGTGGAATGGAACCAAGATTGAGACGAGGTTGAAGGAGTATAAGGAGCTGTTGGAGAGTAGGAAGTGACGAATAAGGAGCATGGATAGAGCTTCGACGGAGAGGAAAGCGAAGATTGTTTCTCTTGAGATATTGTCTTCGTTGTATAGAATAGATTTTTCTTCAATGATACTGAATTGAACTGTTAACAGGTAGATTCTGTCTTGGTGGCCTCGTTCTACACCCTAATCTCTGAACTATTTGGATTACATTGAGACACTGGATCTATATAATTGAATAGAAAGGAGATATAGGGAAGCAGAATCAGGCTATCCATCAACTAGACCAAAAAACAGTGGTTCTTCCTACAGATTATTTCGAGATAATTCGGGTTCAGTTTCCACTCTGGGGTGTACAGCGTGGCCAAATCTACAGTATGTACCTGGTAGCCCAGGAGCATTCCCAAAGATATAAGAGGTACTGGTGTGTATAGGTAATGTTGATTTGACGACTAAGTCAAGGTCTTCTACCTGCCACCTTCAGCTATTCAACCTATGAAATTGAGGAGAGCTTCTGCTCTTGTAATGACATCAGCTCTGGTATCTGTCTTCACAATCACATCTTCCTCCTCTTTACTCCAATACAGAAGCTACTTGCACCAAACCTCTCTCTCTAGATCAGTCTAATCAATTATCATTATAGAATCAATCTCACAGCTATCAAACGACCGCTCTTCTAGAGTCAAAAACCTCCACAAAAGTTACCTAGCAAGCCCATCGCTCTCTTAATGTTATATAAATATGCACTAGACCTCCAACTCGCCGGCGGGCTCATCGTCGTCGTCGGAAAACGAGCCAATGCTGCTGAGATCGTCGTCGTCGGAAATGTCCTTCTCTACCGACACGGCGTCGTTGCTGGCGTACTTGGACACGTAGTCCTTGACCTTTTCCTCGTACTGCTTGGGTTCCCGCATCAGCAGACCGGACGCCTCTCCGTTGAGAGGGTCGCTGGGATTCGGGTATCGCAGCAGCTGGGGCAGAAAGACTTCAAAGATGTTCACCATATCAAACATGGGCGACCAGGTCTGGTTGATGACGTCCAGACACACGCTCCCGCTGAGCTCGTCGATATTTGGGTGGAATATCTTGTTGACGAAGCCAATGGAGGGCGACTTGTATGGATACTCATTTGGCAGCTCAACGTGGATCTTCCATATGCCGCCCTGGAAGGGTGTTTCTTCGGGCCCTTCAAACCGCACGTAAAACTCCTGCATGCTATCGTTGACCAGAGTCACTTCATAGTCACTCATTAGCCTGTGTTAGAATAAAAAGTCGAATATCGGATGGGTTCATACTCACAACTTCATGACATCTGTTTCGATTCTTCTTCTTGTTGGGGAACTGGGTTAGTAAAATGAATGTAGAAATGATTGATTGTATATGAGAGTGGAGAGTGGTTGATCTGATGAGATATTTGGATCGTTGGTGGGCAAATGGTTATTGAAGTCAACTAACTATAGCCCACACAACTATGACGTCACGATCTAAGCATTTTCGAGGAGATATTATCACTCTGAAACATTCCGAATCAGATCACCTTCTCCTTGCTATCAAATCACTCATTCTTGTGGATCCCCTTCTTGTGCAGAGGTTCCGACTAGTGGGTCACCTGCAGGCTTTCAGGCAGAGTAGTTTGTGGCAGCTCCAAGCAAAAGGTGATACGTCCAGCACATCGGTAATGACGTTGTGAGATGTATTGGACACAAAAAGACCACCATTCAGTCTATCGCAATAGCCCTTTGTTTGATAAAATGACAAATGACACCCCCACCTACCTCCGCCCTCATATCTGGTCACCTGCTGCTGCTAATCTAGACCCCCACATTAGCACCTGGCGACACCCGGAGGTTCGGGTGTGCTGGATTGGACAGATTTGGAGTCGACAGGTGTCGGAGAGACTCCATTTCGTCCACAAAACAACCACCGGTTGTTTCTCCATTCTCCGCTACACTCCTTCTGTCATCTCAACATCCCTCGGACCTCCGTTATCTCACAGTGAAGGGGTCGGCGCCACCACAAAGCCCATGTCACTGCGTTGGATCGTTTCTCGCTCTCTTTGTGTCTCATACACCGTCTCCCACGCCTCTCTTACTCCCCATCTTCTTCTCCCCTACTCACCTCATGATTGGCGATATATGTGTGTGGTTATGTTGAATATGGGGTTATCAGTTGCGCAACATGCACCTTGCGAGCTGTGGCGCTGGGACTTCGTAGTGTGACCAGTTACCCTCAGACTCCGCTGCACCATACATGCACGCTGCACCCGACATGCACCTCTCTGTCCAGTCGCTCCAGTCGGGCTCATAAGACAAATAGGCTTTTGGGACCACGACTTTCCACCACCTGTCCAACTAACCCATCTTACCTCCGCCTCCAATAGACGCCCATACTTTACATTGTACTTGGCTAATTTAAGGAACTGGAAGGGGGGAAATTAGGTGAATGGGAGGGAGTCTACCAGTAGTGAAATCAGGAAAATCAGGAAAATCAAGAATAAACCCAAGACTCCCAGAAAAGCAGAAATTCGGAAATTCAAAGAAATTCAAAGAAAAATAAAAACTGAGCGCAAAAGAAGAAAATCAACAAAACCCCAAAACCTCCTCGGAAATGTCTCATCGGCTCCCTGCCTCCTGTGCCGTAACCCAGCAACGTGCACCATCCCTACCTCATAACCACCAACCTAAAAAAATATCTCACCGAAAATCATTTCTCCAGCCTACGGAAACATGAGCGACCGTCTGGGACCCCAAGAGCGCCAAACGGCCGCCGCCCAGCGCGCATACACCGCCACGTCGCGCGGCGAAACGCCCGAAACGCCCGCCGTGGCCTACGTGCCCCGGACCATGAGCTTTGACTGGACGTGGAAGTACTTCATTGGGCTGTTTCTCTGGATGGTGCTGTACGACGCAATTGGCGTTGGTTTTTTCACGCGCGGGTTTCTGTTGAGCCGGAGTGTGTTGACCGACGTTAGTCCGTGCAATTGGCAGCTTTCCGAGCTCCATGAAGCTCCTCAAGTTGAACAGGGGTGCTGGACCGAACCCAAGTTTGACAAGACCATCATGTTGGTGATTGACGCGTTGCGATTCGACTTTTCGACCCCTCAGCCTGGATCAGACAAGCCGTATCACAATGCTCTCACTGTTATGGACGAATTGAAGCAGAGTGAGCCAAACAGGGCGTACCTGTCCAAGTTTGTAGCTGATCCGCCTACTACTACTCTCCAGAGACTCAAGGGACTGACTACAGGCTCTCTACCGACTTTTATCGATGCAGGAAGCAACTTTGCAGGCTCGGAAATCGATGAAGATAACTGGGTATACCAGATGTGGGCTTTGAACCAGACCGTTTACCAATGTGGAGACGATACTTGGGATGCTCTTTTCGGCAAGTACTTTACTGATTCCAACCCTTACGAGTCTTTGAACGTCTGGGACTTGTACTCTGTTGATAATGGAGTCAAGGAACACCTTCTACCTGCTTACCACTCGGGTAACTATAGAATGAGTATTGGACATACTCTAGGAGTGGACCATGCTGGACATAGATATGGACCTGATTCTCCCAAGATGACGGAAAAGTTGCAGGAAATGGACGAGTACATTCGTGAGATTATTGCTGAGATGGACGATGATACTCTGCTGATTGTTTTTGGTGATCATGGAATGGACTCCAAGGGAGATCACGGAGGAGAAAGTGATCTGGAAGTCGATGCTACTCTGTTCATGTACTCCAAGAAGGACTGGGTCAAGGAGACTAAAGGAGAGTATCCTTCTATTCCCCAGATTGATCTTGTTCCTACCCTGTCTCTTCTTATGGGTCTTCCTGTTCCCTTCAACAACCTGGGTTCTCCCATTGCCGAGGCCTTCCTTGGACCTAAGAACGACCCCAAGGCTCTGGCTAATGCTCTTCAGCTTACGTCGGCTCAGATTGAAAACTACAGACAACAGTATGGTTTTGACGACCTCGGAGGACTGTATGAAAAGACGGTCAAAATCGATTCTTCAAAGGCTGGCATGTGGGAATCAATCGTTGCTAACCACTACACCTTCCAGCGGTCCAACTTGGAACAATGTCGGTCTCTTTGGGCTCAGTTTGACTTTGCTTCGATTTTCGCAGGTTTTGCAATCATTGGATCTTCCCTCATTCTCATGGTTCTGTACAGTCGTTTGCCCATTTTGGACGTGGAGGGCTCTCTGGAACAGCTGTGTCACTACTCTGGTCTCAGTGCGTTCATGACTGCTCCTGCTTTCTACGCTTTGGCTAGTTATGGAGCGTTTGGACCTTCTTGGCCGTTTGATTCTCTGTGGACTGGAGGTCTGGGATTCTGTGTGGGAACTACTCTGGGATACACAATCTACTACATTCGACACTTTAGCAAGAAACTTGCACGTGCTGAGATTGGAACTATTGCTGTCATTCTCATTACTCTTATCCACGTGGCTCTCTTCACCTCAAACTCCTTTACTATCTGGGAAGACAACATTCTGTCTTTCCTTCTGAGTACTATTGGTTTCGGACTGCTCATCAACTCGGCTCAGCTTCCCTCATCTAACCCCAATAGAGCAAAGGCCATTTCGCACTCTATCATGTTCCTCATTCTCACAAGAGCTTCTGCTGTTTCTCGACTTTGTAGAGAAGAACATGGAGATAAATGTTCCACTACATTCTACTCGTCTGACGCCTCATCTGTCTCGGCTCCTTACACTGTCGCCCTTCTAGCACTGGGAGCTTTCCTTCTGCCTCTACTGGTCAAGGGATTCCTCATTGAAAGTGGTTCTGATCATGGATCGGCAAAGTTCCACATCTGGGGTCTGTTTGGAGTCATGATGTCCGTTGCAGTATACTGGTTCCTGGATCTGTTTGTCACTGAACAGCTTCGATGGTCTGATCCTCTGTTTGGAGATACTGAATTGTTGTCTAGTATGAAACTGACTATTGCCAGAATCGTGCTTGGAGTGACTCTACTGGCTGCTAACCTCTCCTGGGTGTTTGGACTTTGCGTGGAAGTCAAGTACACCCAGAAAGACGGTGTCAAACAGGCCCAGATTCTCGGATACAGCAATGTATACGGTGCTCAGTACCTCCTTCTGGTTCTCAACTTCTTTGGAGCCATTCTGCTCGTCTCTAAACCTCTAGGAGGAGTCATGATGATCATCCAAATGTACCACATCATGACCACTATCGACCTGCTACATATCCTGGAGACTCCCGCAAGTATCGGACCTGTTATCCTGGCTGTTTTAGGTAATGCCTACTTCTTCTCTACAGGTCATCAGGCTACTATTCCTTCCGTTCAATGGGATATCGGCTTCGTGGCCACCAACTCCATCTCCTTCCCTCTGACTCATCTGGCCATCGTTCTCAACTCTCTGGGACCCCAGATTCTGTCTACTTTTGCTACTCCTCTTCTTGCTCTATGGAAGATCCCTCCAGTGCGAAAACCATCACTTCTGTTCGCTTCTTGCGGACAGTCCATGCTCATCTCGGTGGCCTACCAGACAGCAGTCACTCTCTCGGCTGCCATCTTCGCTACCCACTTTAGAAGACATCTCATGGTGTGGAAGATTTTTGCACCTCGATACATGCTGGGAGGCCTGACTCTCATTGTGGTGGACGTGGTGGCGGTGCTGGTGGTGGGCTTTGGAGTGGGCAACATCATCAACCACGTTCGAAAGACGTTTGGTACGGGCTCCAAGAAGACCGTGACCACAGAAACGACTCAGAAAAGCGATCTCGGCGAGCAGTGGGATGCTCTTCAGTAATTTATATACATAGATGCATACAGTGCTTGGCACTTGTACGATATGATACTTGTAGATGGTACTACGAAAAACCAACCATGTAGATTAGTAGCTGTTGCACAGGTATTTGTATTTACCTGTAGATGTTCCTAACATTACCATTACTTATAACCATCTGTTATCACAATACGTTAACTATGTTAGATTACCAGAACATGGCCAGGGTGACGGGCTCTTGGACTGGCGTCTCCAGAGCCTTGTTTTGGTTGACTCGGTCCTGGAGAGCAAGAAACTTGGATCGCACCTCGGGCTTGCCCCAAATGGCAAGACAGAAGGTGTATCCCACGGTTTTGGCGGACACGGGAATGTACACGGACTCGACCGAGTCGACAATATCGTCGAGAAGGTCATCCTCATCCTCGCTGTCCGAGTAGCCGTCGGTGAGGCCTCGAGGGAGGCCCCAGTCTCCGAGGTTGTAAGCGTCCTTGGCGTCGTAGTCCAGCTCCTCTGCACCGAAACAAGTGGCCGAATCGGACATGCCCGAGTCGGAACCAGAGTCGGAGAACGCAGAAACGGCAATAGCGCTGAGCTGAGACGTGCAGCTGACTGAGTTTGGAATCGTGAGCTGGGACGCCATGGATGCCTGGGACGCAGATTTGGAGATGCGGTTAGAGCATCGGGGGACCTCGGCGAGTTGCTCGACCACATCTTCTTCTTCAAGAGACAGGTCGACAGAGCCGAAAGACTCGTGCGAGGTCACAGGGGTCAGGTTGTCGGAAGGGTCGTGCCAGAACATGAACCCGTCGGAGCAAGCCGAAGAGGGAGAGGGGGAAACGGCGGGCTGCGTGGGGGCAGCTGCCACTGGCGTCGAAACTGCAGCGGCAGCTTCCACAGGCGCCGCCTTTTGGGGGCAAGGAGACGACACTGCGCGTGTCGCCGTCTTGGGCAACGTCATACTGGTAGTAGACGCTCGGCCCTTGGCCTTGTCCCTATCCCCTCTCAACAGGCTCCTCAGCTTATCACCAAACTTCCGCCGCCGTCCGGCCACCTTGTCGGCGCTGACGATGGTCCTGTTAACCAGGGTTTCATCGGACAGCACCGACTGGGGGCGTCCCGGACGGGTGGACACAAAGTACTTGTGGTCCTCGTGGCGGGCTGGGCTCTGGCGACCGGTAAATCGTAGAAAGGCCATTGCGATGGGAAGATTACAATGGCCGCCGGTCGGGAGTAGCTGCTAAAGGAGGGTTTGTGAGGTTGGTGGAGAGCCGGGTGTGGTGTGTGGGCTGTAGCCTTGCAGAGAAGAAGGGTGTGGAGTTGGGACCAACGGTACTTTTAAGGCGCTGGGTCAAAGTTGCACTGTGCAAACTTTAATAGAGAAACAGGCTAAGTGCGAAACAACGGTTGGAAAAGATATATAACCAGCAGAAATGGAGTATGTATGATACAAGGATTAATTTAGTCAGCAGGAAGCTCTCAGAAATACCTGTGTGTCTTACTAAGACTCATTCCTCCTTCCTTGCTCTGTCACATGCCCTGTCATCTCACATGGCCGAAATATTATCGTTACTTGTCGGCTTTTTTGTCCAAGATTCAACGACAAACTCTCAGCTGATTGGACTGGCCTGTGGGGAAGCAAGGTTGGAATGTCAGGAGAATATGGGGCGAAAATAGGTCAAAACATTTTCTATATAACCGTTTTAATCTGTTGTGGTTCTCGTACACCTCTATAATGTGGACGCTGTACGGCATCTTTTTTTTTTGCTCGCTTACTTGCACTGTTTTTTGCTCTTTTGTTTTTTATTTGTCCCGTCCCTTGCAGACTCACTGCCATGCAATGTGCTGTATAGTGGTGTGCCAACAGGCCGACAATTAAACGAGCATTTTAGAGTGAAAATATTGTGTTTTAAAAACGGCGCCGAAATTAGCTGTTGCGAAAATGGCGTGGATACCGAAAAATAAGGGCGTTTCAAGCCGACACAAACACCCAGCTAATTCAGCCCATCCCTGGGACCTCTCCACCAGCTTCCCTAATAGGTTAAACCCTTACCCTTGGACTGTATTACTGTACCCCGCGGTCTACTAAAACAACGACAGGGTAACACTCCAGAGTTTATTTCATGCGCGTGATAGCGCACCTCTGAGCCGATAGGAGAGGGGAGGGGAGATGGCCGAAGCAGCTTATTAACAGATATACTGGTCACGCTACCAGCAGACGGCATCTTGATTACTAACACTGTGCGTCTGTAATACCTGTTGCTCACTCCACATGTTCAACTGCGCCATATAGTGAGACATCCGTATTGGTGTGGAGTCTAGAAGTGTCAGAATTAAGACAAGCCAAAAGCAACACGAAATTGGCGCCAAAGTGGAGGGGAAAAAATGGGAAAAAATGAGGAAAAATAAGAGAAAAATAATTGAAAATTTGGAAGCAGTGTGTGAGCCTGTATCTTTCTTGGGAAGTGTTTTCCGTCGTTTTTAATCACTTCTCGGCTGAAACTGTTCACTCATCATCCCTCATCTCTAAAACATGTGAAGCCGATTCTACCTTTCCAACGGGCGACTGTAACATCAAAAATATCGAGTCATGTGACCAGAACAGGTGCGATACTCAGGCACCACACATACTTGTAGCTACTCGTACTTGTATTACATGTACTTGCTCACACATTTCCATATACATCTTCCTCATCCTCTACATCTACCGGTACCATTACGTACTTTTTTTCATATATAAAAGTCATCATTCATTTATAACTTAGGCGGTGAGACCAATGACACCGCAGGCGGGTCGGGGACCAGCGTTTCCGGTCTTGAGAGAGTCGGCGTGGCCACCCTTTCCAAGATCGTCCTCGCCACCGTGGATAACAACGGTTCGGCCGACAATGGAGTTCTCGCCGGTCAGCTTGAGCAGGTTGTCCTTGATGACACCCTTGGCAACACCCTCAGCGTCGGTCTTGACGTTTCCGAGGTCTCCAACGTGTCGCTCAGAGTCGGTGGGGGCACCGTGGTTCTTCTTGAAGGGGTTGAAGTGGGGGCCGGCGGAGGTGCAGCCGTTGGTGTTGTCACCAAACTCGTGCACGTGGAAGCCTCGCTCGGCGTTGGGGTCGTTACCCTTGATGTCGTAGGTGACGGTAACGGGGCCGGACTCAGAGTCCTGCTCGAAAGTGACGGTACCGGAGACCTTGGAATCTCCTCGAAGAACAGCGACTGAGTTAGTTAGAGTGGGGAAGTAGGTTGCAGTGCGATTGTGGTGGGCAAGGGCAATGCAGGCAGTATAAGTTGTGGGGAAGAGGACGTTGGCCAGTCATCCATCAATTGCACATGAAATTACTCTGTGCAACGACTCCGAAGCTCGCTGACGCTCTCTCAGGTCCACTCAACAAGTTATACTGCTGCCATGTGAGTCACTCCACGTACGCCACATTCCACCGCCTTCCAGACGATAATATCGTCGATTGCAAGACTTTGGGCCACTCGAGACCATTCAATTGACCTGTAATTGTCTCTTGAACCGCTCAATTTCTCCTCTGCTATTACTCACCAGCCTTGACCATTTTGATAGTTGTGTTTAGTGTGTGCGGAGAGCAATGCCAGGTTCCGCACTTTATATATTTTGCTGGAGCCCGAGCCCCAGTGGCTTATTAATTGCGAGCCAGAGTCAATTTTTTCCCTTTGCGGTATCCTCATGTCTGTGTTGGGTATTGTGGGTATCTCAAAAGTCCATTCAAGGTAGGGGTATTATCCCTGATGTGGACCGGGTATTATCTCCTATTAGGAAAGTGAATATTCCTAAAATGGAAAAGGGTATACCGAAAGGGGAATCGAAGTGGATATCAGGTATCTGAGTGGTGTTCTGAGTGATTAGACGGTGTGTGACGCTTCTGAAGGACGTCAAATGTCCTTTCTGACATAGCTCCACTCTTTTGAAATGTCTAGAAAGGAACAAAGTAGCGGGGCTACCGACACCTTTTATACCACCATACCTTGGAGGTCAATTTGCTCATCTGGAGAGCATATAGAGCTTATTAAGTGAGACTAGTGGTATGGAGAGTGAAGTGAGGGAAGGAAGAGAGTGGGAAGTGACTTTACAGGTGTTTACTATGATCAGTGTATACCAGGATCACGTTATCTTCTCACTCACTGCTCATTTGCACGACCCACCGTCTCATGTCTCGTATCTGTAGCTTAGCTTACAGGGCTATACCGTAAGACATGAGAACAAGGTATCAGATGGAGCAGCCTACCAGCGTGAAAAACAGGTGAAAACAGCGCGAAAACAGGTGAAAAACAAGCAAAACACATTTTGAAAGCCTTGTTGTTGCTGTTTTTGATTATACTTGCCATTTTATCCTTCGTTTCCACGTTTCTCGTCACTGCCTTGTTTTGAACAATGGTCTCAATTATGACATTCATCTAATAATTAGACAATGTCAACAAACATCCACACTGGTAACATCCACACCAACAGGCAACATCGACACTAACATTGAGTAAAGTACGGATAGATACGCCTTGGTAAAGCCCCGTTCTCGCATCACATTACATTGTACCTCTCCTTCACTGCAACACTAGCCCGGGATTGGCACATCTTGCAGCCTAAAAGCTGCTGGCAGATTAGCATCCATGTCGTCCATCGGCTAATCAAAGCTAATGTGGAAGTGAATAGGAGGTGGTGGTCTTAGACATGACGTGGGTCAGGTGGATGTAGCAGTAGCGACAAGCTGTGCAGGCTGTACCAGGTTGTACACTGCCCAATTGGTCTGATTGGTTCGATAAAGAATATTCTTCCTTGTACAAGTATGTTCATTGTGCACTGCCCTGTACCGGTACCCTGCCTCGTATACTTGTTCATCTGCCCTGCCTACTGTACCCAGCCCCCAAGTAATCTACACGCCCACCAACTAAAGTCTACTTTTTTATCGTCGTGAGAAGAACAAAAAGAGGTCAAAAAGAGGTCAAAAAGAGGCCAAAAAGAGGTCAAAAAGAGGTCTTGTTTAATGTCGTTATGAACACTGTGCCCACAAGAAATCGTTATAGATCAGGTGCATTAGCTTGAGAAAAGTAGAGAAATTAGAGAAATCACAGAAATCGCAAGAATCACTCAAATTTCTCCTTTTTACTTCTTTTTCCACCCTTCTCATATTCCTCATATCGCACTGCTCTCCCAACTCCGCCCCTTCTCCCCACAAGAGTCTTTTTTGTCTTCTGCATCTCCAAACTGTGTGTGTTTGTGAGCACGTGACGCGCGTGCCATCCCATACATACAGACTGTCGGTGTGCCATTACACCTTCACGATTCACTTTCTGCAACAGAACAGACGCCATTTAGGCAGTGAGTATGACCAAGGAGGGGCTAGTCATGTGATATCACGTGAATAACAACCCCCTAGCCTTTCTCCTTCACGTGACAAACACACGTACTTGTTCTCATACTAATGCAGTGCACCCTCCTCCATTACCTCCAAAGCCACCGGCTGAGGTGGTCAATCGACGCACACAGGTGACGGACGAGTTCCGCACCCGTCTCCCGGAACGCGTGTCGTCGCTGGTGGACAAACGGCCGTCAGGGCATCCTCTGGGACCTCGGCAACTCAACTCGGACGCGCCACAACAGACAAACCGGTACTTGGGCGTCTATTCGTCTTCTCAGGCTCCTAATTGGCGAGACGAAGAGCGCAGTGTGGAGCGGAGCAACACAGACTCGTCGGACCGGACGAGCGGGAGTACTACTGATCGAGCTAGTTACTCAAGTTCTTATTCTACAGACAGAACTAGTATCCAAGGAGGAGTGACTGGGGGAGTGTCGGGCTACTACAATGACTCGAGTAATGGCAACAACATTGGCCCAGATTATGACAAGTTTTGGGCGCAACAGTACTCGGATATCAGCCGCACAAGCAGTGTGCAATCTTGGCGTACTGATAGCGAAAGACCTCCTCCTTTACCGCTCAAAAAACCCGCATTGAACACCTCCCATCGATCCAATCCGGCGTCTCCAGGAAGAGGACACTTTGCCAGGCAAAACACAAACACTCCTCCTCCCCTACCTCCTCAGATTCCCATGTACGACTCGTATATGGAACAACAGGCATACGAGGAATACTTGGAGAATGAGTATTATGACCAGCAGGCTCAGAGACGTACTCCAGAACCGCCCATTCCTCCTGCACGGCATTTCACTCCTTCCCCTAACCCCCAAGACAGATACCAGATTCCTCCTCATTTGAGTCCGGGTCATACTTCCTATGAAGCACCCGTAGACCTGCCTGCATTGGATACCCAGGACTGGAGTCATGTTGCATCAGCTTACGAGACTGATAACATGTACCCCGAGCACTCGTACGAGTCACCCGTGAGAATGCCTGTCGCAGATTCTTACATGTCTCCTAGCAGTCCTAGTCCCTTGAAAATCGATACGTACTCACCAGTACTTTCACAGCAGTCTCCTCTGCATCACCACTCGTCTCAATCGTCATTGTACCATTCAAACTCACAATCGTCACCTCTGACACCTCAACAATGTTCTGAACGGGACTTGGCTCTCAGAATGGAACGTCTGGATATGAGACCAGCCATGGAGCGACTGGAACCTCGTCCAGTGGGCGAACGACTGGATATGCGTCCGTCCATTGATATCAGACCCGTAGATATGCGTCCTACACTCGAAAAGCGCATGTCTCTGCCCAACGGAGTGCCCAAATACGGGCAGAGCTCTCCCTCGATATCTCCCTCGCGTTTCAACTCCATGCCCAACAAACGACCAGTGCCTGTTTCTGCAGGTAACACACCCGTCAAGCATCTCGATATCCCAGAGTATGATATCATGTCGGACAGTGTACGTTCGTCCGATAACACTGCGTGGGTGGAACTGGATCTCCCTTCTATCCCTACGCGTCCTCAAGTGGACCTTTCCAACGTGACCTACACGTGTCCGGAAATGTGGTCCTTGTCTGGTGTACGAAAATGGATCCGACCCTTCTTTTCAGGCGATAAAGAGGTGCCTGAGAAAGACCTGCATACGGCCGTTTCCAATTTGTTTGCTGCCAACAAGACCCTGTCGCCAGTATACGCAGAGCAGTACGCCAAACACGTGATTGGAGCACTAGGCAAAGGAGATGTGCTCCGTCACGATGAGGAAAGAGGTTCGTACATGTTCAGTGACGAGGGAGTAGTTTCGGGAGTCATTCCTGCTCTCACTCTCTGTTACAGCAAGTCGTCCCACGACTCTGGATACACCTGTTACTCTACAAAGTGTCCCTACGAGTCTGACACACGGAAGAGAGAGGACAAGAAGCGCACTGAGTCAGCCTCATCCGACCAGATGGATTGGGCACAGTACTGGGAGCTTACAGATGACCAGCTGGCGCGTATTGATCCACGAGAGATCAAACGGCAGTACGCCATGCACGAGCTCATTGTTGGAGAAGAGCATTTCATTCGCGACCTGGAAATCCTGCACAATGTATACGGAGAGTCTCTCAAGTCACATATGCCCGATAAGCAGTTCCGAGACATGTTTGCAGTGCAGGATATCATTCAGTGTTCCAAGGAGTTGCTTCAAGGACGTCTCAAGGCCAGACATATTATTTTTGTGACTGGTATTGCTGATATTATCATTGAGTGGATCAAGGTGGCTCGTCCTCATTTCCTAGCGTATGCGAACCGGTACTTGCATGCTGACCGGCGTATTCGAAAGGAGCGAGAAGACAATGTTTTGTTCTCTCAGTGGCTGGGTGACATGTCCAAGGACCCTCGGACGCTTGGAAAGCCCTACTCGATTTACTTTCATCGAGTTATTCCTCGGCTGGCTCGTTACTCGCTTCTTCTTGGTACTATTTCCAAACACACCACCAATGAGATGGAGCTGGAGTTGTTGACACGAGCAATTGCAGAGTGTGATGATGTCACGCGACAGTGCAATATGGTTATCGGTAACGTGGAGAAGCAGGTGGAGTTGTTGGATCTCAAGAGTCAGTTTGTATTCAAGCCTGATTGTGGAGCTGATTTGAAACTTGAGAGTGCCCAGAGAAAGATTATGCGACGAGGAGATGTGCAGCGAAAGTCCGACTACGGTTTTGAGTGGATTGACGCTCATTTGGTGTTGTTGGACAACTTTCTCGTGCTGTGTAAGCACCAGACCGGACAGCATGGTCCTAAACTGTACGTCACCAGAAAACCCATTCCCCTGGAGCTTCTTTGCGTGGAGCAGATTGACGAGGCTGAACAGCAGACCAAGGGTCGTATCCACAACATTACTTCTCATGTCAGAGAAGTGAGAGACAAGCGGATGAGTTTTATTGGAGGCGATCATCATAGTGCTTCTTCCAGTCCTGGAACAGTCACTGTGCTTAACGAGGATTCTGATCAGACGACTTACCCGTTCAGAATCAGACACCTAGGCCAGAACATCACCTATACCTTGTTCTGTGCTTCTTCAGGTGATCGAGATAGATGGCATACTGCTATGGTTGAAGCTAAGCGTCAGTATTCGAGCAAGGTCTACTCTAAGAACGCTGAACCCTTCAGACTGACCGTTTTGTCGTATCTTGATTTTGGATACGAAATCCCCGTGCGCCTGGCTGTCCCCAATAACGCTTCTACTCTTCAGAGAGCCATTGAAAAGGCTGGAGTGGCTGGTAAGCCTTACTTGAAGACTCAGCCCTCTTCTGCCAGTATGACCACTCGAAGTAGAGTCACCTGTGCCACTTCGTTCATGTTCGATTCACGAGAGTTTGTTTTTGTTGGTACGGACTATGGAGTGTTTGTTTCTGAGTTGTCCCCTGAAACCCGTCATAAAGGAAGTACCACCAACAAGTACAAGCGGTGTGTGGACTTGCAAAAGGTGACTCAAATCGGAGTGATTGAGACTCTCAACCTGGTCATTCTTCTCTGTCATCGAGGACTCGTCTACTACCATCTCGACCAGCTACTCAACAAGAGTATGACCAAGGATGCAGCCACACCCATGGGCTACAAGTTGTCTTCTTCAGCGTCCTTTTTCACCATTGGTAACATGAAGAACCGAACTCTGGTCTTCTACAAGTCCAGAGAAGGACTCAACTCAGTGTTCAAGGTCTTGGAACCTATAAGACAGAAGGGATCTCAGAAGAAGCGTTCAAGAATGTCTCTGTCTCGATTCTCGTCGCATATTGGTTCCACCGAGTATTTCAGAGACGCTGAACGGTTCTACGTGCCCTCCGAGTGCTGGGGTATTTCTGTTTTCAAGAACTACTTTTCCGTTCACTGCACCAAGGGTTTTGAAGCCATGAGTTTGGATTTCAAGGTCCCCAGAACCCTTCCCATTGTTTCTTCTGGCTCTACGGATCTCAGAAAGCGTCTTGAGGCTCTTCGACCTCTCGCCATGTTCCAAATCTCAGACTCCAAGTTCATGCTCTGTTACGACGAACTTCTTGTCTACACCGACCACTTTGGTAACCTGGCTTCCAAGCCCATTCCTATCATGGTCAAGGCCAAGGGAGTGGCTCTGCAGCATCCTTACCTGGTTATTGTGGATGACGAGATGGCTGAAATCCGTCATATTGACGGTACTCTCAAGCAGGTTATCCCTGGGCAGGATATGCGGCTCATTGACGACCACGATGGCCAAATCAAGCTGTGTATGGCCAACCCCAACATTTACGGCCGCCAGCTCATTGTCGAGCTCTCCACCAACGAGCTCATTGTTGATGACGACGACTCGTCTCTTACGGGATTGTAAGAGGAGTCCAAGTCCATGTATACATAGTTTATTTATTGTCATGTAATGAGAAGGAGTAGGATGTCGTAGAGATGGTTATCATTCGTCTATGTGAGAGATGAATTGTGTGATACATTACCAGTGTAGATAGTTATCATTCTATTAGTCGTTATATGCTTATCAATTCTCGTCAGCTAGCCACGCTCTGGTAGATGTCGAGTTCACAACCAGACTCTACTAGCTACACTAGTTGGTCTACTTGTAGTTCCGTATCTTCAACTAGCTACAGCTTGTCTACCTGTAGTTCCGTCGCCTCAACTAGCTACACTAGTTGGTCTAGTTTCTGCTGCGAGTTCCGTCTTGAGTCTCGTCAACAACGTGCCCTCATTATTCGGCCAGTTGAGCTCATCATACACTGGTGCAGTGAGTTCCAGACACTTTGCCATTTCTCCCTTTTGGTTAGCATCAGCCCATTCTCTAGCAGACAGTAGTTGCCATAAAGCAGCCTTTCTGCCCTTTGGAGACTGGGAAAAGGCGTATGAGACTCTCAGCATGATAAGTGCGTACCCCAATCTACCTACCAACCGCTCATCCAACAACTTTTGGAACCATTGAGTAGCTCCCTGAGAAGCAGCATCGGGTCCTAACAAACACTGCAAATCAGACGTCACTACCAGCATTCGAAGCGCATACTGCGGTAATTGCAAGCGGGAAATGTATGTGTAGCAAGCCGAATCCAATAACGGGTTCAAAACCTCAATACGCTGCTTTTCCGTCAATCGAGTGGTGTACATGAGAAGAGCTACAGCAGCCTGTTCCTGGCATGCAGCCAAGTACTTCCATGCTTTATCCGACAAGAAGTCTCGTTTAACCAGCTCATAAGTGGCGTATGCGTATCTGTAGTCTCTGAGCATGAATGCGTAATCAGCCAAACGTCGGATTGTCTGTTCTGGAGACCCCTGTGGGTAAATTCCTGATGCTTGAATGGACGAACCTGCCTCCTGTTTTTCGCTGCCTCCAAATTTGAGCCATTTCTTGCCTGCTGAAAACATTCGGCCCGTAAGACCTCGTTTCCCAGCAGCTACAGTGTCCCAAGTCATGATACATCGTTCCATATGAGGAATGAGATGTTGGACAGTGAATTCTCTCAAAAGCGAACGAATGCTCTCTTTATCGAGCTGGGAAAGAGTTCGTGATCCAAATCCAACGCCAGTCTTCAGATTCACCAGTTCATCACCTACAGTCAGAAACTGAGGCGTAGGAATCGTCTCTGGGGTACCTTCCTGGCCCAATTCGATCATTCCCGCCAATCCAAACCGTTTCTTGGCCCTCTCAAGCAACGCAATGGTTCTCTGGGTCGAATTGTCCGTATCTTCAACTCTTGAATCGTGTACTAACACGTAAAAGTTGAGACAGTCCTTATCTCTCTTTTGACCCTGTGCAAGAGCCTGTAACGTGTCTAAAGGATGCGGATTTCTGCTGGAAACACAGAATAGATGAGCAGCCGGCTGAGAAAAGGTCTCAAACGATGTATCTGGAGGAGCAGCCACTAGTTTGGCGAAAAAACGGCCAAATGCAGAATCGTCGGAATTGTAATGGCCAATATACTCTCTCAAAAGAGCCTCCATGGCATCGGGATTGAACAACATACCTCCAGAATCCCTCTCTGTCGGTCTTTTAGCTCCCAAACGAATCGCAAAGTCGTCATACGTGTTTGTCATTCCTTGCGAGTCTCTGACTGTCGCTCTACCAATGGAATCTCCATGAGGAGCCAAAAGAGTGATGAGATCTTCGTATCCCAGCTCATTGGCGAGCTTGTCGCAGTCCTCAGACACAAACACGGAGCAGAACGGCGAGTACGCTCTTGCCACGATCGATTTCATGTTGTTGTGGTGGTGAGTTGGGATAGGTGCATGTGAGTAAGCAGAAATGTGGGGACGGAAATAAAAATAGGTAACGAAAGAAAAACTATTGTAACGGGGAGACCATGGGTGTCGGATAGACGGTGTGAAAAAATTGAAGACATTAATCTGAGGTTGCTTAGTCAGCACGCTTAGTCAGCCGACGTGGCATTGGCATGTTGGCTCCGTCACATGTTCCATAACTAGAGAAAATAACGGCCAAGAAAACGCCAAGTGTGGCTCTGAGGGTGAAGGGTGAAAGGGTACCCCCTTTGTTAGTGGCGAAGAAAAAGAAAAAATAATTAACCAACAAAGTGATGGATTTGTGGAACCGGGTGAAAATGGCTGTGATTGAGAAAATGAACAACAAAAAAGGACAAAAAAGGACAAAAAACGACAAAAACCAACACCAACTTCCCTGTTTCTTTTTCTTTCACTTTATAACAATGTCAAGTGTCGGCTTTCCTATCCCTCTACATCCCGACGCTACTTTTACAGGGTAAAATTAAGACCCACCAAATTTCGAGAAAGAGAGCTAAAACGGGACTAAAGCGTCATCAGGACTCCGACCGGTACACGAGTAATTACGTCCGTACATGTGTGACGCCATGCAAATAAAATGAAGGAGTCGGCATCTTTTTTTTGATTCGAGTTGCCGCTTTAGGGGAAATGAATCGTGGCATAAAGTAGGTACAGTTGGGGAGGTGGGGGTAGTGAGGTGAGCTTACCAGTCAGGCGACTGTTCTTATTGAATGTGAAGTGCTCTGGTTGCTACCTATTATTGCTATAACTGTCTAATTGTCTGATTGTATAGTGTATAAACGGTTAAATCCTGGGTGACCAGTCACGGGCCAAGACTCGGCTAATTTGCGTGCGTGACCAGAGCAACTTTATCGCGTATACACAATCCGCTAGCGTGTGTTTGAGGAGCTATGATATCTATAGCGTCGGTGTCCGCTAGTTAGAGGTAGCATGTTACCAAGCATTTTCAAGTGTTTCTGAGCAAAACAAGGTGTCTTTGGGTGTTTGTTTGACGTGTTGTTACTAAGTTAGACATGCTCAGCCTTTGTTGCACCGTTGAGTTGGATGATCGCTGTGGACAAGATAACAAGGGCTAGGGCAGCTATAGGGGTGAGTTTTGCAATGGAGTTTTTAGGAGACTAGCGGTACGGTACACGCACAGTAGTCAAGGACCGGCATCTCCAGTGTCTGAGGCAGAATGCGTTAGCGGAATAGGCAAAGCAAATTTCCAGCAATCCAGGCAAATATTTAACACGCCTGTTTTATCACTCTCTACACAGCCAAGACCCACCCCCATCTCTTTAAATTAACATTGATGGACACGGCTAGCCAGGAACCTTTGCAACAACGAGCGTTTGCCTTTGCCCTTGACCAAGACCCAGCATCTTGTCTTTCTCCAGCCTCGACGAAGACTTGCAAAACACACATGATTCGCCGCCGGTTTTCCACCACCCTGCTGCTGCTGGGCGCCTGTGTCTGTCTGCTGTTTCTGGCGGCCTCCCAGTCTCGTTTGGATCTCGATGTTCCCTCTTATCAAGGGTATCGGGAGGCAAAAGTGAGTGAAGCTGTGGACCAAAAACATGCCCAGGAAAACCAAGGGGGGACCACGGGTGAGAAGGGAGACAAGGTGACCCCGGAAAAGAGTGAACCTGAACAGCTCAAACCTGAACAGCCAAAGCCTGAAGAACCAAAGCCTGAAGAACCAAAAGCTGATCAACCTGATAAACCTCCCCAGCAATCAGAGGAGGAAAAGAAGAAAGCTGATGAGAAGAAAATGGAGGAGGATAGAAAGAAGGCCGAGGAGGACAAAAAGGAGGAGGAAAAACGACTACGTGAGGAGGAAAAGAATGGTCGAATCGATAGACTAGCTGACGACGAAGAACAGTTCAAGAAAACTGAGGCAAAGTTGAAGGTTGCTGAAGAAAAGGCAAAGACCATGAAGGAGGAGCTGGAGGAGGCACGCAAGAGAAAAGACGAACGACGAAAAAAGGCAAAGGAACAGAAAAGTGAGAAACTCCAGGGCATTTTTCATAAGCTGGAAGGAGAGGAGATTGGATCTATTGTCAACAAGCCTCTTACCTATACAGATGAAGAGAAAGTGGACGGTCATGTTCAGCCATATGGAAACAAGATTGCCCTGTTATCTGCTTCAAATGGAAAAACTGACAATGAAATGGCAATGCTGGAGCTCGTTTTGCCCAACAGACAGGAGTATTGCAATTACCACGGATACATTTGCGTTTTTGTGGATCTCAACACCATTGATACAGGTGGGGATCACGTGGTTTGGGCTAAAATGGGAGCCATTCAGCGAGTGTTTGATGAACATCCTGAAGTGGAATGGGTCTGGTGGATGGACACGGATATTTTCCTTATGAATCCTGAAATTGAGCTTGGAGAGCATCTTCTGAGTGATAGAGCTCTGGTTGAGCGACTGACTTATGCTCGTCCTATTAGAAAACCAGACACTTCTTTTGCTGGCGAGGTTTATCCTTCCAAAGAGAATCCTCCTAAAGCTGAGAATCTCAACTTGCTTCTCTCCCAGGACTTTTTTGGAATCAATGCTGGTTCCTTCTTCATCAAACGGTCTCCATGGACAGACATGTTGCTTGATCTATGGTATGATCCTGTACATGTGGAAAAGAACTACATTTTCAAGGAGCAGGAGGCGCTCAACAATCTCATTAGAGGCCACAAGTCCATCTTGTCCCATACTGGAATTTATCCCCAGCGGCTGTTCAACTCGTACACTGGAGAACCCAACGATGTGTGGACTTATAAAGAAGGCGATTTGGCGCTGCATCTGGCCGGATGTAACCACAACGACAACTGTGAAAAGCATCTGACCGGCTACTTTCCTCAGCGAGGCCGGGTTCCTGAAAAGTACAGAGAATCGGGTCTTAGAGTAGACTTTGGAAAGGGAAAGAAGGACAACTAGACGAAGATAACTAGACTGGAAGAAGGACAACTAGACAAGGAAAATGTGGTCGACAGAGGTGAACAAGATACAAAGGGTGACATTAAAACGGGATACGTTTGATGGTACTCATTGTGTTGTCACACAACCCCTCTTCCCCCACACTCTTGACAGACCAAGGCTGCATCGTGTTATGTCAAGAAGGGCATTGGAATAGACCATGAAGGATTGGAGATATCTAGAGAATAAATAAAACGGATAAAAAGGAGAGGAGGTGGGACGTTAACTCTACAGTAGGTAGTCTCAGGTTGTAGAGATGGAGATGATGATAATCCACTAATGAGTAAGAGAACATGCACCAATAGTACAAGTACAGTTGCAGGTTAGAAGCAGTTGCTATACTTACGACTGCACCGTGGCTTTCGTACAATCACGTTTACCACTGAATGATCACCTCGCTCAAGCCTTTGTGTCCTTGTATACCGGTGCCTGGTACTGGTAGTGTAGATCATACTCGCACGGCTGACATAGACTATCTCGAGATTTTGAAGACGCGTCAGACAAAGCCAATATATTGTATCCATTCAAGGCGATAACGTGCAAAGATACACTCATTTTGTTCCTCTCGCTCACCTGATCAAAATGCACTTTTCAGATTTCCTCTACCGTCTCTACTTGCCTCAATAAACGCGTCTTTCTGAAAACGCTTCCCTTTGCCAGACCTCAACCAAACCCACACTAATTAAGCCAACCTTCCCAAGATGATAAGTCTAAGACTTGCCAGTAAGCTTACCAGATGAGAGATGAGTGGTATTGTAGATGGGAATGATCGATTCCTACCACTATGAAACGCCACTTGTCTATTGATTCTTGTTCAGTCACCCACCTTGTCCTTTTCATATATCGGAGATAACGTTGTGAGGGATTTATGCAGTGGATGTGAGAGGAGTAAGAAAAGTGTGATACACTCGAGTTGTACCGAATTTTCCAGTGGCGGTGGCAAGACGCGATATGAGCGATATGGGACTCTTGGTATCTAGGTCTAAAATTGCTGTCAAATCCGGGCTGCGCTTACTAATCAACAAGCCCCCCTGTCCTAAGCGAGACATGTGAGACTTGGCATATGAGAAGAGGTGGATAATTAGTTGGAAAAAAAAAGAAGAAAAATGCAAAACCACGTCAATTAGTAATCATCTTATAATCACGGTGAATAAAAAATTGAATCTGTACCCTCAATTCCCCCATATCTC
Source organism: Yarrowia porcina (assembly GCA_900519025.1). Taxonomy (NCBI): domain Eukaryota; kingdom Fungi; phylum Ascomycota; class Dipodascomycetes; order Dipodascales; genus Yarrowia; species Yarrowia porcina. The sequence goes on from ULGT01000013.1 coordinate 353,969, forward strand.
CGTTAAATCCGAAAGTCCGATATACTTCTTGTTCCTCCCACCACGTACACGGTGTAGTTAACTTTGAGGACATCTACAGTTTGGTCTGAAAAACTCACAGCTTCTGACACTACACTTTGCACAACACCATGCTACACGTCTACGTTGTGCTTCTGTTGGCAGCGCTATGTCACGCGTTTTATCTGCCTGGAGTGGCTCCCACGGATTATGAGGACGGACAGAAGGTTCCTCTTCTTGTGAACGCTCTTACTCCTCGACAGATTCTCTCAGAGTCCGGTCAACTGGAGTCTGTGGTCCCCTACGACTACTACTATGAGCTTTTCAACTTCTGCAAGCCCGTTGGAGGCGCCGAGAAGCAGTCTGAGTCTCTGGGCTCGATTCTGTTTGGAGACAGAATCTTCAACTCGCCTTTCCAGCTCAATATGAGAGAGGACAAAAAGTGTGAGGAGCTGTGTCCTAACCGGCCTGAATACGACGTGTTTTCTGCCCGATTCACCAACAAGAAGATTCTGCAGGGTTACGCGCAAAACTGGTTCATTGATGGTCTTCCTGCTGGTCGACAGCTTCGAGGTCAGGAAGGACAGTTTTTTGCAGGCTTTGAGCTGGGAGAAATTGAGCCCCGAAATGCTGACAACACCGATGACGTGGACGACGACGAGAACAACGAAAAACGAGACGAGGAGTCGGATATCCCTTACCTCAACAACCACTACGATATCACCGTGGAGTACCATACTACAAAGCAGGGTAAGCATCGAGTGGTGGGTGTGGAGATTCTTCCCAAGTCCATGGACCGAAGTGGCGAGGAGGAGGATCTGTGTAACGGCGATTACCCCAAGTTGCACTTGAACACTGACCCTGATACCAAACAGGCCGTGCTCTTCACCTACTCTGTCACCTGGAAACACTCTGATACTCCTTGGGCTACTCGATGGGATAAGTACTTGCAGGTTCACAACCCCCAGGTTCAGTGGTTTGCCATCATCAACTCTGCCATTGTAGTTACTCTGCTTGCTACCACTGTGGCTACTGTCCTTACTCGAGCTCTCCGAAAGGATATTGCCTCTTACAACGAGATTGATCTGTCTGAGGAGGTCCAGGAAGATAGTGGATGGAAGCTTGTGCACGGAGATGTGTTCCGAACCCCCAAGAACCGTATGATTCTGTGCGCGTTCCTTGGTTCTGGAGCTCAGATGTTCGTCATGTGTGGACTCACTGTTTTCTTTGCAGTCATTGGTTTCCTGTCTCCCTCTAACCGAGGAGCTCTAGGAACTGCCTTCATTCTCTTCTACTCTCTGTCTGGTTTTGTTGGAGGATACGTCTCTCGAAAGTTTTACAACACTATGGGCGGCGAGAATGTCAAGATGAACCTGCTTCTGACCCCCATTCTCATTCCCTCCATCATCTTTGCGGCCTTTATCGGTCTCAACTTCTTCCTGATCGCCTACAACTCTGCTGGAGCTGTTCCCTTTGGCACCATGCTTGCTCTTGTGGCTGTCTGGTTTGCCATTTCTGTTCCTCTGTCTATTGCCGGAGGTTTCATTGCCAAGACTCCCTTTGCCGTGCCTGTCAAGACCAACCAGATTCCTCGACAGATCCCCCAGCAGCCCTTCTACCTCGAAAAGGTTCCCTCTGTTGCCATTGCTGGTGTTCTGCCCTTTGTGGCCATCTTCGTCGAGCTGTACTTCATTGTCAGCTCCATCTGGTTCCACAGAATGTTCTACATGTTTGGATTCCTCTTCCTGTCGTACGGTCTCATGCTGGTTTCCACCGTTGTGGTCACCGTGCTCATGATCTACCTGCTGCTGTGCTCAGAGAACTACCACTGGCAATGGCGATCCTTCTTCATTGCTGGATCGTGTGCCTTTTACGTCTACGCCCACGCTCTGCTGTTCCTCATCAACAAGCTGGCTCTGGGCTCCTTCACGTCCAACATTCTGTACCTCGGCTACTCGGCCATCATTTCGCTCATCATGTTTGTCCTGCTGGGCACCGTGGGCTACACCTGCTCCTTCTTCTTTGTGCGAAAGATTTACACCGCCATCAAGATTGATTAGGCTAAAAGATAATACATTACTTATATAAGACGAGGAGGACACAATAGATTGGTATAAGAGAGTACGAGTGTAGCTACGAGCTGTATAGAAGGCGTACATAGCTCCAGAAGTCGCATTTTTTTCGCAGCTTGGGGACTTCAGTCAATTATCTCTTATTGAATGGGAACCAAGAACTGCAGATAGCCTATACGACATACGATACTTGAACTTGATGGATGTGAGAGGGGAACTCATTAGAACTACAATTAAAGAATGCCTCAATTGAAAAAAAACGACGTCTGAAAATCCTGTTGAATCAGGACTATCCTGTGTATGTACTGGCACCCAGGAATGTTCAACAAATAGGGGATAGACCAATATCTTAGTTCTAGGTGAGTTCGTACAGTGTATACCTCTAAGGGAACGTAGACACCACCAGTAAACTTATATGGCCTTAGAGAAACTTCTTCATTCATACTCTCCATTGACGTTCAATAGATACGTCTACAGACACGATATTCTCAAGATACTTCTTAGTTGCAACTTTTTTCCTTACGGATATTCTCGTATCTAAAGAACAGAGAACCGTGACAGCCCCATTAGCCCCATTATTGAGCACCCTGAGCTGCATGGATCCCTACAGTGAATAATTTCTGGATCCGAAGGGGCTTCGTAATATTAGTTGATCTGTGGAATGAGAAGGTAACTTGAGGCCGCCAGTAATGTAAAAGTTGAAATCTAAGGGGAGGCGTTGAAGATCTATTCGAGATATGCTATCGCGTATGTAAGAGTACCGGTACAATATGATATATATATCGTTTTCACACAGTGCCAATGCTATCGCATTGGCCCCTCCTCCATCCCCTATACATCCCCCCAGCACGGAGCACATGGATCTTACAGCTGTGTGGCCACATTTATAATATAATTCGAGGGCGATACGATCCATGCGACTGTGACTGCGACTCCTGCTTGAGGAGAAAACGGGTTTTGGGAGGAAAATAACGGAAATAACGGCCCCAACTGGCATTCTCTCCTAATTATAACTGTTGGACTGTAAAAGCAGCCAACTTTACTCTACAGTCTTACGAGGGCATTTACATACATACGATATGTCCTACTGAGCTACCCCTTACTACAAGTACAATACCAACAACTAGGTTTTCCACACACTTGAAATTATCTCTCACAATTCCTCTGCAAATTATTCATTGATTATTTTTCCACAACTTTTTTGAACTGTTTTTTCTCCCACATTACCCCTTCTCTCTTTCTTTGCCTCCCGTTCTCCCTCCCATTAAGTTTGATGAGTTGCGTCAGAGAGGTGTAGGCACAGGGATAAAAAAAATATTTGGAGTGCTTCAATTTTTTTTGCGAGATCGGATACTGATTGGTGCGCTTACGTAACTGCATCCTAGGTGCAACTATGTACACAGTGTTCAGCGCAGGAGGAATAGGGGGAGGGAGCTGAGAGGAAAGAAAAGAAAAAAAGGGAAAAAAAGGGAAAAAAAGGAAAAGAATTGGTAGAAATTGAGGCTGAACAAAACACAACTGAGGCTGACTTGAACTAACCAAAGTAATTGAATCAGCACAGCTAGAAAACACGGCTTGTGACTCGTCGTATCAATCACGTGATACACGTGACCAGTACATCCTTTTACTCCAATTGCTGTAAAACTTGTTCACCCTGTCATCTGCTTGTAGACTGCTTGTTGTCCCTCCTCCCTCTCCCCCTAACCCCAACTCTAATCGAAAAAATTCCAAGTTTAAATTTTCTCTGGCATTTCTTTCCGTTTACCTCTCCACCTGTACCTTTGCAAAGACGATGGACGACTTTACGGTGCAACTTGCCCAGCTGCTGGGCCAAATCACGGCCCCCAAGGGCCCCGAGGACATCAAGACCGCGTCCCAGCGTCTGCAGACCGACTTTTACATGAACCCCCAGTGTGCCGTTTCTCTGATCCACATTATGCAGAAGCACGACGATTCCGGCATCAAACAGCTGGCTGGAATTGAGGCTCGAAAGCAGGTGCCCATCTACTGGGAGGAGAACGACGTGGCCGTTCGAAACGACATCAAGAACTCGCTGCTCCAGTCTACTTTGGCTGAACAGGTGGCTCTTGTGAGACACACTTCTGCTCGAGTGGTGGCTGCCATTGGAGAGATTGAGCTTGGTCTCAACACCTGGGATGAGCTTCCCCAGAGCCTGAATGCTGCCATTAGCTCCGGCGACGCACGTGACCGAGAAGTCGCCACTTATATCACCTACATTCTTCTGGAAGTGGGTGCTGAGACCTTTGTGAACAATGCCTCTTCTCTGCTTCCCCTCGTGTCCGTTAACATGGCCCAGAACGAGCCTGAACTGCAGGTCACCTCCATGATGTGTGCCGGCATGATTTCCGAGCTCATTGACTCGTCGGACGCTAACGCCGACATGTTCAAGAAACAGATTGTGCCCCAGATGGTCGAGGTGCTCAAGGGCGCCATGCAGCGAGATGACGATAAGACCATGACTCTGTTTGAGATTTTCTCCACTCTTTTGCTGGTCGATGGAGCTCTTGTGGCCGACCATATTGGAGATCTCGTCCAGTTTATGCTTGAGATTGCCAAGCGAGGAGACTCTGATGAGTGCAAGATGGCTGCTCTTCGATTCCTCATTTCCGCCGTCAGATTCAAGAAGCGACGACTCCAGGCTCTCGGACTGGGACCTACTCTCACCAACTCCATGGTTGAGATTATTGCCCAGCAGATCTCCGAGAACCCTGAGGAGCAGGATGACGATGATGAGGACGAAGATAACGTCCGAAAGCTCGCTCTTCGAGTCATTGGATACCTGTCCAACGAGCTGCCTCCCAAGCAGGTGCTTGTGCCCATCTTTGAGCTTCTTCAGCAGCAGCCCAACTCTGACGCCATTCTTTCTGCTCTTTCTTACGCCATTGAGGGCTCTCCCGAGTTTGTGGCTACTCATCTTGACCCCGTTCTTGAGTCCGTCATTGGTACTCTGAGACAGAACCCCACCAACGTGGCTGCTCTCATGGTTCTGGTTCGTCTGGCTTACCATCTCCACCACATTATCGGTGAGCACCACGCTACTCTTGTGCCTCTCATTTGCTCCGCTATGGACTCCTCCAGCTCCCCTGCTCAGTTCAAGGCTGCCACCTCTGCCCTTGAGTCTGTTCTTGAGACTCTTGAGCAGGAGGTTATCGCTGAGAAGTACCTTGGAGAACTCATGCCTCGTCTCATTTCCATGCTGGACCAGGCCCAGGACGACTCTCTGCGAACCACTCTGATCGCTGCTGTCGGTTCTGCCGCTTTTGCTGCCAAGGAGGCCTTCACTCCTTACGCCGAGCAGTGCATCAACGGTCTTGGTCAGCTCATCAACCTCGAGAATGCTGCTGATATGACCGAGGTCGAGCTTGCCGTCAAGGGCTCTGCCTTTGATACCATTGGTGCTATCGCTGGCGCCATTGGCAAGGAGGCTTTCCGACCTTATGTCAACACCTTTGCCGAGAAGGCTTACGCTACTCTGCAGGTGGATCTTCTTCGAGAGGCTGGCTTTGTCTTCTTTGGCGTCATTGCCAAGCTGTACGGTGAGGAGTTTGGCCAGTACCTTCCTCGAGTCATTCCTCTTCTTGTCGAGTTCCTTTCTCAGGACGATTTCGGATTTGAGGATGAGGACGAGGAGAACGACGATGCCATTGGACAGGAGGATGACGATTCCAAGTTCAAGGTCAACTCTCTGCTTGCTACCCAGAAGGAGACTGCCTTCCAGGTTCTGGGAGATATGATTCTTGCCACCAAGGGTCAGTTCCTCAACTTCCTTGAGGAGATCACCGATCCTCTCTTTTCTGCCCTCGACCACTTTTACGAGGGTATTCGAAAGGAGGCTCTGGGAGCCGTGTGGAAGATTTTCCACTCTCTCTACAGCATGGCCAACCTGCCCCAATGGAAGCCCGGGTTCCCTGCCGACACTTCTGCTTACCCCGAGTCTCTCTCCACCTTCCTTCAGCTTGCTCGAACCAAGACCGTTGAGCTGCTTGAGGAGGAGGATTCTCGTCTGGTGGTGATTGCCGTCTGTGAGGTTCTGGTGGAGGCCATGAAGGCTGCTGGACCTGCCATTCTTGGAGATGAGGACACTCTGCGAACCATCTGCTCTCAGATCATCCTGGTGCTCAAGAAGGAACACCCCGCCCAGATGGAGGAGGAGGAGATTGATGCTGCCGAGCTGGAGCAGAGTGAGTACGACTCGCTGATGCTGGACTACGCCTTTGACGTGTGTGCCGCCATGTCCGAGTCTCTGGAGGCTCACTTTGTGCCCATCTTCAAGGCTCTGTTCCCTTACGTGCAGAACTACGCCGACTCCAAGATGGACGAGGAGCGAGCCTTTGGCATTGGTGCTCTGGCCGAGATGACTGTTGGAATGAAGGGCTCTTGTTCCGAGTTCACCGGAGATATTCTCAACATCTGCATCAAGGGTCTTACTGACTCGCATCTCGACGTTCGATCCAACTCTGCCTTTGCTTTTGGAGTGCTGGCCGAGAACTCCAACGTGGATCTCACTTCCCAGTACCCCGCTGTGCTCCAGAAGCTGCAGCGACTGCTCACCAAGGTCGACAAGCAGGCCAAGAAGAACCTGTCTGATGATCCCGAGGATAACAACGACCGATGTCTTGCTAACGCCTGTGGATGTGTGGCTCGAATGACCCTCAAGAACCCCGGCTCCGTGCCTATTGGAGAGGTTGTGCCTGCTCTGGTGGCTCGTCTGCCTCTTGGAGACGGTCAGGAGGAGTACGTGCCCATTTTTGCACTGTTTGCTGCTCTGCTGGAGCACGGCGACTCCACCATTGTGCCTCTCAAGGGCGACATTTCTTCTCTGATCCAGGAGATTGCTCGAAAGGACGAGTCGGAAAAGGTGCTGGACGACCAGGTCAAGGCCAAGCTGGAGGCTGTGATGCAGAAGATGTAAAAGGTAGATTAATAGAGTATTTATGAGACTGGATCTGGGATCTGAGGAGCTTGCTCCTGAGAGATGGATAGAGGGACTGAATCTGAGTCACTGGAGCCTGCTCTGGAGAGACAACGGAGAGTAGAAACTGGATCTGAGAAGAGACAGGAAGAGGATTACCAATGTTAGAACAAGCAACAGTGGCAGAGAAGATGATACTTCCTACCAGTAGTTACAACTTATTCTCTCACCCTCCGAGAAGATTGATAGCTAATGGGTTGACATACCAGTACACATTCCACTGTAGATGACCCCAAGCAGGTGTGAAAGAAGAACATAACAATACAGTGTGCACAGGTATCTAATATGGGAACTGTGTGACGGAGATACGGGATATATCATTCTATGCGTCCCCATCGAGTACCGGATTCAGCGAGCAGGCTATGAAGAGATGAGCCACCTTGACATACCACCCCTATACCACTTCTGTCTCTACTGCTCCTTTGTCTTGGGCTCTTCTCTCCTCTCATGGAAGTCTCTCGGGTTACAAGCGTTTGAATCAAAGAAGAACCAAACAATAAGAAATAGACACATCTCACAGATCTTCAGTTTCACATTCCAGAAACACCCTTTGATGCCAATCATTCGCTTTTTTTTCATTATTAAGATGCATCGCTCGGTCCATGTTGGTCTCACCACAACGTTCAGAAAACAAAGGGCAAGTTGGGAGAGACTAAGACGGGTAGAAATAATATTCCCAGAGTGTCTTAAAATCAGCCAAAGATGAAACCAGCTTCAAGAAATAAAAAAAAGTGGTATCCAGCACTCACTGGCGCTGCTACTGGCAAAAAAATGGACGACACCGGAATCGAACCGGGGACCTCGCGCATGCTAAGCGCATGTGATAACCAACTACACCAGACGCCCTATGAAAAATCGGGCTTTTTGGGAGCTCAAATTCGGAATTTTGCAAAAAAATTCCTTCCCACTTTTGAGGGTGTTCCAGCGTGTTTTTGAGGAAACAGCGGATGAGATGGGGTAGATGCGGGTTGGAAGTTTACTGCTGTCAAGTCTTTGGTAAGTTTTGACCGTTTTACCGCCAGATTGATGTCATGTTCTGATGGAGGGTGGATGAGGAGGAGGAAGTGGTCGATTAATGGCATTTGAATGAAAGACAGTAACTGGCCAACTTCATTGTAGAGATACTAGGCCTTAGGAAAACATCTCAGAACATTTTTTGTTACTATTATGCATTTATTGAGGTCAAAATAAGAGTATACCCATAAACATTTTTTTTGAAATAAGCCCTCTAATAGGTCTCAAAGATGAATGAAACGCGTCTAGAGCTGTTTATAACATTTCAACTAGGTCTAGGAAGTGTATGGGCCACATATTCGTGTTCTCCAGGCGTTGTTTCATGGCTCTGATGGCTTTTACTTAGTAGGGACACCATGCTACCGCAATGAAAACACCAAGAGGACAAGTATAGCAAGTGAACTTATCCATGAACATGTTCAACATACACATGAGACTTCTTAGTAGGTTCTTTTAACCTCCTTTCCAATGTTTCTTATCTACCAATAGCGACTTCTCTTATTGTACGGGTATATTAGTATGTATAAATAATGAGCAGATTTTACGCTCTTTTGTGCTTTTCAGCGGGTTTTGACTCCTTTTGCGGTGTAGCGTGCTCCAGAAACGGTGTTCCTTCTGTTTGCCACCTACAAGAACACATTCATCATGGAGTAGCTGGTGAATACCATCCACAGAATCTGCACCACCGCCCACACTAGCGGAATCCAAGTGCTGACACTGCACAGACCTGCTCTGTAGACTCCCGTGATAATCAGACCCACCACCGTGCCACTGACTATCGCTTCTATGCCCGCAACACCAATGTACACAAACATGATGATGAGTCCGTTTTTGAAGTCTCGTTTGACCAACGAAGCCCACATGCCTGCTATGAAATGAAAGCAGCAGAACAAGATGATGGTCCACAAAACCGTGAACCTCCAAATGTCATATGTGTAATATAAAGAGGACACTTCATAGAGTCGTTCAGAGGACCCTGCTGGCCAGTAGAGTGATGGAAACGGAGGCACTTTGTATCCGATCGGAACGCTGTATGTGGAAGATATCAAAAGTCTGGGTTAGTAAGCCTGTGGCAAATTCCCGGGGCAAAACTAGTACTCACACCATCGTTTCATGGGTCTTGTTGTGACGAAAAAAGTGTTGTTCAAGGCTCCATGTTTGAGGAATGCATGTTGAGAGCTTAAAGGCTTAAAGTGCATGGGCTGCAGATATTATTGTTTAACGAGCATTATTGGGAGAATAGAAGAATGTTACTTGACGAGGGGTAAGATATAATATTCACGTGTCAAGGCTTCTTAGGAGCTACAGATACCGGTAGTTATTATACGTTTGGGGATTTATGTAGCACTTTGGCATACTCTTGATCGTTCAAATACCCATTTACCTCGATATGTCTATCTTCTCTTTGGTTGGAGGCATATCAATACATCTTAAAGAACGAAGACAAAACTGATCATAGGAGAGATATGCTTGTAATTGTCACAAACCTGCTACAGTACCTGGTACCAGTTAACTGTAACGGTGGTAGTCACTGCTACTGGCAACCAGCCACTTCCTTATCTCACACAGATTTCATTTTTCGATTTCTCAAATTAATACAGCCAGTCATCCCTGAAATAAAGTACAAGAAGCTCATGACAGTGGGTCAGGCTTGGGTATACTATTGACATCTTCAGGTACCGGTAGTCTCTGGTATCTATCTTCACTACTTTCTTTCTCTTTGTTGCGTACCAGATATAACTTAGGCGGCAGTTTGCACAATACCAGCTGATAAACTCCCTTGGACTTTTCTTTGATTCATTATATCGTTTGTTTTCTCAATCAATAGACTACCGGTACCTGGATCTCCTAGTGTAGCAGTGATGAAGACCTGGACTCACAAGTGCGTATGTACATGCTTTCTATAAGTTCTACAAGTAGTCCAGAGGCAAAATCTACAGGTACTGTACTGCTTGTACTTTTCTAGTCCAATGTTCAATAAATTACTCTATAAGGTAAACATCCTTATGAACTCCTTACGTGAGGGTATCTTACGTTCCTTGTCTTCCTCTTTTCCCTCAACGAAATAGCCATCTTCATCGAAATAGCCATGTGCATATTCATCTTCTTCTTCGCCATAACCTTCTTCAGGCTCTTCATCAGAATTGTAAACGTCTTCAGGTTCAGGCTGAGGTTCAGGCTCTTGATCGGGCTCAAAGTCGGCAAATAACTCGTCCATGTCGATAACTTTTGCAGGAGCAGTGGATGGAGGAGGACGCTGTTGAGCTTGGGTCGAAGGGGGAGGTCTAGACACTGGTTGAGAGGCAGGTGGTCTAGGGGCAGGGGGTCTAGAGGCAGGTGCTCCAGGCATAGCAGAACCAGTAGAAGGTGCCTGTGAAGCAGGAGGTTGAGTGGAAGGAATAGGCTGAGATGGAACAGGTTGAGATGCAACATGTTGAGTACTGGCAGGCTGAGTACTGACAGGTTGAGTACTAGTAGGCTGAGTACTAGTAGGCTGAGTAGAAGGGGCCTGAGAAGCAGTAGTAGGTGAAGTGCTTGAAGCAGTACCTGTAGCTTGGGAGGCAATAGGAGCCTGAGGAGGTGCTTCTGAGGTGGCACTCTGAGAAGTAACAGGTTGAGTAGAAGCAGTCTCGGATGTAGACTGAGTACCAGAAAGAATCTGAGCAGTACTAGACTGTGAAGCAACAGGCTCGGAAGCTGTAATATCAGGTTGAGTAGCAGGAACAGTAGACTGAGTAGAAGGAGGCTGGGTAGTAACAGGTGTGCTAGTGCCCTTACCCTCACCGACCTCTGCAGCAACAGGACTGGTTGACTTTGTTGGTTCTAGAGAACCCGTTCCAAAAATATCTCCTTCCAGACCACTTGGTCCATCATCACCTCCAAGATCAAACAAACTAGCTCTTCCTGATTGTCTCGAGTTATCCTTTTCTCTCTGAGCTCGAGCTCCTTCCAGCAGCTCACTCACATCCTGATCATCATCTTCTTCCTCTCTTCGGCTCACTTCTGCTTGAATATCCACATCTTCATCCGATACTAGACGATGATCCACGCTATCCATACCCACAAAAAGATCATCAGGATCATCCACGTCGATTGGAGCATGATCCAGAGTGTTATTTGAAGTCGTATCATCCAGATTCGACGTTCCTTGCCTACTAAATCGCTCTTCAGATTCGAAAAAACGTCCTCTCGAACGAACGTCTTCAAGTTCAGCAATATCGCCCATTTCGGCCTGCTTTCTCTTATGCTGCTCCTCATCAATCCAGGCCAAACGCAGATTACGAACAGAAGCACTTCTTCCAGCCTTGGAAGTCAGAGGATACAGTCCCTTGAACTGTCCCTTTGGAAACAAGTCATGAGACCACATTTGATACATGTCCAGTAATCGACCCAAATCTCCTACTTCATGGCCGTGACCCTTCAGATTCACTTTGGTGCACAAATGCTTCAATGCAGGGAGACCCTTGTCTTCTAATAATCTGTTGTCGTCGAGTTTGGCCACATGTCTTGTTCTCTTGACTTGAACTTCGGTGTTGATTCCCAGTTCGTCGTCGTTCAAAGGCTGAGAATCAAATTGTTGCGATTCACTGGGGGCCTCTAGCTGACTAAGACCCCATGGCGATTCGTATTCGTTGTCCATTGCAAAAAATGGGGTGTGTTTTGATGTGCTTTGGTGAAATGTGTGGGATGAAGACGCGTCTCAAAACGCGTGCTTAATCAAAAGTTTACATGCATGAGAGCTACAGGTAAGGAGGTGGTAAAAGTGGTGAAATGAGAAATAATGGAGAAAACCAGAAGAAATAAAATGGCAATGTAGCATTTTCAAAAAGATACTTGATTCTTCAGTTTTATGACTTAATGTGACACTTGATTACATCTTCTGTGGTTAGGTTATGAACGAGATCAATCAAGTGAACTTTGGGGACGAGATGATCTGATCATTTAAGAGATATGTTATTATTCCGAAATACTCTAGAAGACCCTGTTCAAACATCTATACTCTTCTCTTTCATTCTTGGATCTAATGCGTATGATGTTGAGGTAGGAGGAGAGGCTATGAGGGTGAGAACATCAAGAGTAACAGCAGTAGAAGAAAACAAGTCAGTATAAAAGAAGCAAAAACTGAATTATAACAAGCTGTTAACATCATATTATAAGTGTCCAAAGTTATTCGCTTCATTTTGAGCGACTCTTGGTGCTTTCAGAGCTGTAAGATCAACTATGTATCCAACATATTAGACGTTAAACACAACATTCTGCTCTTCCAAATAGTTGAAACATTTGATACACTTGAACAGAAATCTCTTCTATCTTTTTCTCACCTCAAAGAACGTATGACAGGTCCACTTACATGTTTTGGCTCCTATACAGCATAAGTCAATATTGATAACCTCACTAAAGAGCCTGTATTCAAGTAAATTGTACAATACATTATTATGGTAAGATCTCAAACAGCTACTCAAGCGGTCTAGCAACTTATTGTGTCACTATCCTGCCTTTTAACACTTTTATCGCCATATTTACTCAAAACAGCACAAACAAAACGGCCCATATCTGACTCAATATAGGTGCTACACAAATATAAATCACATCATAGACATCCTCGAGCTCCACAGATTATAACGATACCTATTACAAACCAATTCTGCGACATTTTCCGAAAAAGTTCAAAATCCGTTTTTTCCCTGACCCCAGACCCACAAAAATATCGATTTTAGGCGGTTTTGAGAAATGGACCATAGTCAGAACTCCGTCAATATAAAGGCTACGAAGAAAATAAAAGCGCAGATATACTAGTTTTGATATGTGTATCACAATGGTATAATTCTTTTTCCATTTCAACCCCAGCAACACCTTCGTTTACACTTGTCGTTTTCAGAAAAGTGCTGTTTCGGCCTTTTTCGACTTTTTTTGTTTTTGAAAGTCCCCAAAACCTTATTCTCAGGAAAATGACCAAAGTCCTCTGAACTTGACGAAAAAAATAAAAAAACTAAAATCCGCAATTCAAGTCTGAGAGATATGCAACTTGTACCAGTGGATAGCTGATGGTCTGAATAACATTATTTTGGTCTTTTTTTCCAGAAATCAAAAGTATTTACGATGTTTGGACCGATTTTCGTTTTAGCACTATGAAGATGTTCGCTAGTTGCTCATAAAGACTTTTAAAACCGAATTTAATAGACTGTAAATGCGCCCTTAACGTCTACCTACCGAATGATATACATATCTCCGCTCCAACATCATTTTTGGAGCTGTTATGATGTCTCTATTGGTCCCTCTTTCCCTGCTGACTAATCAGAATAGCTACCCTAACCTTAAATTGAAAACACACATTTCAAGTAGCAATAATACATCTAAATAGATACGATTTTGACTAACGAAGGGCAGCACTGACATCGTGAGACTCAGGAGATTCGAATGAGCCCTGTTTCGACGAAATCGACGATTTTTGCTCTTTTTTTATTTTTTTTGTCAACTTCGACCAACTTCTGGTCTTTTGGACCAAATAAGCTTTTTGGGACTTTTTGAGAATCTCAAAAATAAAAAAAATCGAAAAAGCCCGAATTGGGGGTAAACTTTTTTTTTTGCGACTTTGTTGGAGGAAAAAACCACATTGCGGGTGTCCACAGGGTATGAAAATGGTATGGTTCTAACCGCCCGGCTCTGAAGTTTCATGTGGTGTTATGCATATACCTCTATCTGCATTATATTCGAAATTCGTGATTAGTCAGCAGAGCAGAAAACGCCATTTTCTCAAAATTTTCCTGACTGTGGGTCAGACGAAATGACGATTTTTGCGTTTTTTGAAAAATGTCATGGAATCGCCTCAAAAACACTCCCATATGAATATTTGGACCTCTACGACTCGTTTGGTGTATTTCCTTCTTTCATGACGTTTCTGATTCTTCTTCAGTATGAGTTCAAAGTATGAAAATGGGGGTTACCCGGCTTTTGGGTATTGAGGAAAGTGGGACTATCAGAAGTTTTGGTGTTTGAAAGAGGTTGGAAATGGTTATGGGTGAATATTCGACACTCTATAAGTCCTTCGGTTCAGCTCATGTTCTTTTCTGACTCTTAATGTGTTCTTTAAGGGCTATGCGGTGATATTCCTTATATAGAGATGGCATAAGTTGACGTAAAACGACATAAAAAAGAGCTATGAAGACAACAAGAGTTGTTTTTGGACATTTTACTGGCTTGAGAATGCTCCTAAGCTAGTTTATATTCTTCTTTCAGTTGTATTTTGTCTTCAATAAGACAATGTTAGGTTGTGCTGTAATCATTTGTAGAGGTAATAGTGTCATTATGATGGTGAATGATAGGAGTTGACAAGACGAATGTTTTATTTGAGCACTTCAAAACATGGGGAGTAAGTGCTTAGCTCTTCCAGACTCTTTCTTCGGCCTTGAACCCACTAACTTGGTTGTTGCGTGAAGAGCAGTGTTCTTAAATGAAGACTTTGTATGTAGGAAAGGGCGGTATAGAAGAACAGGTGTATTAATAGAGCCTGATAGCCATATTACAAGTACAAGTAATTGCCTTGTCAAGTACCTACTCCGTGACCATATCATGCTTATTCTCAAAGTATATTCCTCCATATCATGTGTTGATAGAGACGGAATAAAGCATTATAGAATATTTTCAGTGACAACAGGAAGTTCGAAAATGTCACCTAGTAGATTAGACTAGCATATTGGGGATGGAAAACCTCTTCATTTCATCTTTTCATCTTGTTTTTGATTGATAGACCTATCCATGATTGTTAATGGTTGATGGACAGTGTATCACCCCTTTTCTGTGCTTCCGAGGGACACAAATGACATGGAAAATGTGGTATCGTGATATGACATGTATCAAAATACCTGGACTTCATGACTTTTATCCTCTCTAACTCACAAGAGATGACCTTAGGGATAACTCGTGGTTCTCATCCCAGCACCTTATACTGTACCGGTAGGTTACTCAGAGTAAAATGAACAATAACAGTCTAACATCATTAGATAGACATGATAAAGAGGCCATGAAATCACACTTCTAGGGTGCCAAGGGAAGTTGAGATCGCATTAAATAGATGAACTTGAATTCAAAACATTGTTTATCGAAGTTCATTTAGGCCAACTCACTCTTACTGGGTACTCCAACACGTCACTTTTCGTTGAACTTCACTCCTTTTACCTCATTTTCTCTACTACTGCGTATTCCCCACACATTGAGGTCCGTTCGCAGAAGTCGTTTTAACACAGGTGAGCTAGTGGAGTGTTTAGAAAGCCTCTCTATAATGTTCTTTTGCTTTCTAACGACTCTCTGTATCTCCCAGGCTTCGCAAATCTACCTATTATACACAACTCTTGTTGTCATCAGCAGCACCGTATGTCATTATGATTCATAGATGACGGTAATACCCGGTAAGAAAAGCCCTAGAGATCAAAAAGAGAACCATTGAAGCTGTATAGTTAGTTTCTCGAACTTGTTGGCTTCATTTCACCTTTATGATACCTTCCTTAACGCACTATCTCGACTTTTTCAAAATTGTCGACAGCTAAAAAACAGAAGTATTCCAGGCTCAGACACAAGTTTAAGAGCTGGTAAGAGCACAAAAGTTATATACGGGGGCAATATAGGTAAATGGAAAGCTTATTGACTCATTTACTTCCGTATTACTATGATTTTTGCGTTTACAGATTCACTCACCCTACCAATATAAAGACAGAAATATGCCTCTAAAACCATTAATAATGCTTCCAGCCAAGAAAGAAGTTCACTATTCTCCTTCTGTGACTCTAAGGACTAGAATGGTACCACTTTTATGTTGATATCACCAATTTTTCCAAAATTTTCAAAATTCCAACATTTGTCTGACCCCAGACCCACGTTTTCCTCAAAAATCGGTGTTTTTGAGAAGTAGGGCAGTTCCATAACTCTGCCAATATTAGTGCTACTTTCAATAAAGAGGTACCATTGAGCCCTCACCACCAAGGGAAACACTATGGTATAGTTATTTACTCCACCCGGGTCCGGCAAGACCTTCATTTTCACTTCTGGTTTTCAGAAAAGTGCTGTTTCGCCCTTTTTCCAACTTTTTTCGATTTCTCAAAGTCCAGAAACCTTAATTTCAGGGAATTGCACAAAGTCCTTTGAACTTGACAAAAAAAATAAAAAAAACCGAAAACACGTAATATGCATCATGCTGAGAAGATAGCAGTATCATACGAAAGAGAATCTGCTATCTAGCTCGAAAATGGTCTCAAAGTAGAATATGGCCTGTTATTTAGGAAGTTTAGGCGGTTTTTCATTCGATTACCACTATGAGAGGCCTTAAATCTACCAAAAAAGCACAGAAAGACTTTAAAACTAGATGGAAATATGTAAAAAGACTTCATCTATAACCTGCAGGCGTTATTACTGTTCTAGCGGTACTATAACGAGCAAAATCGCGACTTTACAATATTTATTGGGGAATAGGGTGATGACGTCATCATCATAACCTTATTTTATTATAATCACATTTCGAATGGTCATAATACGCCAAAATAAATACGACTTTGACTAACCAAGGGTAGCACTGAGATCCTGAGATCAAGAAGATTCGAATGGACCTACTTTTACCGAAATCGACGTTTTTTGCTCTTTTTTTATTTTTTTTCTCAACTTGACCCAACTTCTGGTCTTTTGGGCAAATAAGCTTTTCCAGGATGGTCAAAAATAAAAAAAATGGAAAAAGCCCGAATTGGGGGTAAACTTTTTTTTTTGCGACTTTGTTGGAGGAAAAAACTACAAAGCTGGGGCCCAGAGGGTATAAAAATGGTACGGTTCTAACCGCCCAGCTCTGAAGTTTCATGCAGTGCTATTTGTATTGCTCTAATCCTGTTATTTTCAAAAATCATGATTAGTCAGCAGAGCAGAAAACGCCGTTTTTTGAATATTTTCCTGACTGAGGGTCAGGCAAAATGACGAATTTTGAGATTTTCAAAAAATGTCTTAGAATCGGTCTGAAATGGTGTCCATACGAATATCTGGACCTCTACGACTAATTTGGTGTATTTCTTTCTTCTCCAACGTTTCTGATTCTTCTGTAGTGTCAGCTCAAAGTATGAAAATAGGGGTTACCCGGCTTTCAGGATATGAGAAGGGTGGGATTTTTCGGATTATAGGAGCTTTTAAGAGACAGAAGATAACTCTAGGGAATCTAGTAGACTGTAAAGATGATTTTGATCAAGTGTTTGACTTTCCCTTGGCCTTTTAATAGTACATTAAGTGGCTTGTAAGAAGCTGTAAATTATGAGAATGCTGTAAGGTCATCTGGAATCTCTAAAAGGTAAGGAGAAGTTAGGAAAACTGCTTCAAGAGGTAATATGAACGCTTGCGGGTGACTAACCCAACCTCTGAGTACTTCAATGTCCCCTAACGATTCGATAATTGACGAGTTCTCTCCCTTGTGGATTCAAAGGAAGAGTCAAAGACGGAAATGAACAGATAAAGAAGCAAAAATAGAACCTTTTCTATTATTCAAGATCTAGAAAACAACTTTTGAAGTTCTCAAGATCGTTTCTGTGCTTGTTCGATCGGTACTATCTTCTCAAGGCTATCCATTGGTTGAGGAGGTTTGCAACTGTACTTTTTTGTATGTCACGTGAGCCGAAAGCGGCAATCAGAATATTCTATTTATGCTGTTTCTCAAGTTCTTGTACGTACATTACTCCTACTCCAAGTATATGGAGGTACAGTCAGTTGGGTCCACCACACGAGAAAGTGAAAATGAGAACTGAAGGAATGAAAAATGTCGGGTGAGTCAGCTTAAACTAATCTGTCAATGTCTGTACTTGTAGATGAGTCTCCGTACTCATAGGGAAACAGGTCGTCTTAGTCATCTACCCATACATCCAGCTACAGTTACATTTCCGTTTTATGAATACATGTACATACAACATTCGAAAGTCATGGGTAAGATAACTTGAGAATTCGAATAAAGGTGAAAAGAGGTACAAAACATACGGGGAAAACTGAAGTCATTCAAAAATGACAGAAAATCGAGAGAAATAGAAGCTACAAAACACTTACAGCCCATGTTCGATACCTCCACCTCTTTTTCAAAAAGTCATAATTCATTAGTATAATACAATCTATAGAACGTCCCACAAACGTCTTCTGAACGTCTTCTGAACGTCATCCACCATACTTTTCCCGCTTCTTCTATAAGAGTCTTGCAACTGTGTTGAAGTCATTGCTGGTGACTGCTCTACAATGTAGTGAGCCTGTCGCAGCAGTCATGTCAGTACTCAATGGTGGAAAGAGTCTCACTGCGCCAACGCCATTTACAAGCGTTCGCTTCGCTCATAATTACCACAACGTGTTCGCTTCATTCACAATTACCACGACGCCCTCCTCTTTTCTCTCTGAATGTCCTTTTCTGTCACCTCTCTAGGTACCCATCCAATCGACTCCAATCTCTCTTTTAGTTTAGAACGTCCTGATAAATCAGTCAACCAAAGAGGATCTCCATCGAGAGGAGAAACACGTTTGTAGGCGGACGAAAGCGTGTACCCATAGTAAGCAAGATGAGCGTTACCTAAGCACACAAGTCCTGCATCCTTTTGAAATGTCTGAGATCGTTTCCAGTAGTTGTTTGCAAACTGGCACGCTTTGTAAATGGGATAATGGATGCAAGGAATGATATAGACGGCCAAAAGAACAGGCTCCCATCTTTTCAAGCCCAGATAACTGTGAAAGGCGGGATTCCAACAGAGTAGTAGCGTCAAAACTCCCCGAGTGTACTCTGAGACTGCCATCCACCCTAGGGGAAAAGTATCCGAGTTGAACGGGAAAAAACGGCCTGCCAAAACATGCGCCACAAACAGCAGAATCTCGGGATGGGTATGCATAGTTAGTAGATGGTTGTGGATGTAAATGCGGGTTGTTTTGGTCGTCCATCCGGCCACATGGATGCGTGGCTTGCCTTTATGGTACACGTAGATTTGTGTGGGGTCATGGAAGTTGAGATCTCGAGCCACATTTTCGAGTTTGGTTCTTAGTTGACATTCCATGAGAGGATAAGCGTTGGGCGGAGGGTTGGTGCGATGGATCTTGAGCACCAACATGTGTGTGAGAGTATAGATCAGAGGTAGAAGGAAGACGAGAACCAAGTGTGGTTGTTTCCAGGGTAACAGAGACAACACGAGTTCTGTAGCACCCAGTACAAGGCACTGGATAGCGCCCTTTTGAAGCGTTTCAGACGTGTACTCTGACAGATACTCCATCTTTGTAATGTGGAGTTGTAGCACGTTAGCGTCTCTTTCGTAAGCATATGGAAGCCGTGCAATTCGCTGTAAAATGTAAAAAATTGCTGACGACAAGAAGGCGTTGACACAGTCACTTAGGGCCACCGCGATAAACGCCTCTGGAGCGTGTATCTGTGTCAATCTGAGTCTCAAACGTCCCTGGATGAACTCTGCAGCCCACACTATCCACGGAACGAGTCCTAGCCCGAAAATGGCCATTTTTTCTGCAAAAGGAAGCACCACAAGGTACAGCTGGCTCCTCAGTTCGCTCCACGCCAGCCGGTTTTGTGTCCTGAGCCCCTCTTCGTCCAGCATATGTGCCAGTTCAGGGGGCACTTTGTGTGACGCGCTCAAGTAGACAACCTGTCGTATCTGCACCGCCAGCTCGGCCACAAATACCGCCGCGGTCGCAGCCACAATGAGAGAGCCCATTGCGGAGAGACTGTAGTGTTTGTGTTTGTGTAGCAAAGGAGGTCCGAGGGTGGTTACACAGTCGAGGTGGTTTCACTCGGTACAGTACTAGAGTTTCGGCAGATGCCCTGCATAAGCTTCAGTGGGGTAGTGTGGAGCAGATGGTGTGGTGGGTATAAGGAAGAAGAAGAGAGAAAAAGAAGGTACAGCAAGATATATATATGTTGCTTTTGTGTCAGTACTGACATGACCAATGTGATGTGTGAAAAAAGGTGGTATATGTATTTTCTTTGGCTAATCTTTCTTTTATTCTGGTCACACTGTCACACTCATCTCATCCTCGGATCATCTGGCACATGAAAGCATGAAAGTGGTGTGTTATTAAGAGGAATTTCTTGGGCCAAAGAGGTGTCAAAAACGTGAAAGAAAGAGATAGTACGAATCAGGAGATGAAGCTGAGTATTTTGATACAACTTTTGTTTATTTGTCTTGAGTAAATCCCCTGTTATCTGGCTTCTCAGTTCTCCCACTCCTCGTTAGCTTGCATCACATGGTTTAAGCGAGATGAGCATGCATTGTTGGTTTAATAATAAAAATAATAATCGGATAAATGGTTGAAAAAGAAAAGATATGCAGAAAAAATAAAGAAATGGAGAAAAAATGAAATAAATGAAAGTTGAGTCTCGTGGTGGCCGGTTGCGGTGTGTGACGACGGAAACGAAAGAGTGGGAGGAGTAATAAATGATAATGGACGTTATAAGAGTGGTGCTATAGGTTATACGAGTGGTAGGTGGATGGGGGTCCAACAGTAAGTGGACAACTTCAGTACCGGTAAAAACAAAGCACTGACGATGTTATAAGTCTCTGGAAGCTCTCATTAGCTACCTAGACTTGAGATTTCGTTTTCGTTGCCTTGAATCACTCCTCTATCCTCTTACTTATAGCTCTCCTGGTATACTCAGCCCCATCCAACTATTATAGATACAGGTACAGGGGTAAATCAATAGGAACGATAGACACCGGTCAAATGCCGAGAGAAGTGATAGGGTGGATTTTAATGATTCTGTCATCATAACTTAGTCATCTATCTATTCTGATGTATCTTACCACTCTCAAGTAGTTCCTCCTGAGATACCAGTACCCCCATACCAGCATCAAGCTGAGTGCTAAAGAGAATTATCTGAGAGATCTAATCATTAGATTGCCAAGATACTGATCTAGACCGCTTGGAAGCCTTCAAAACCATGAGATAGCCTCTCTTCTCACTATACACATCATTATAATTACCATACACGTTCACAGCCTCAATAGTGATGTACTCTTAAGGGCGAATGACAAATCTACTCAGAAACCAGTATAGATACATTCATTTTTACACACCCGCCTCACTTTCTCTCTTCTCCACCTCCATATCTAGAACCCCTGGTGTTTGGCTCGCTTTAGCACCAGTCTACCGGGTGGGGGTGCTAGCACAGCCATATTGAGCTGAAAGGGTGTTATTTTAGCGGGAAAGAAAAGAGATGAAAAGAGATAAAAGAGATAGAAAAAGTTGTTTATCTGATGTTTGACGTATCCAGTTTCTACGATATAGTTAGATCACTAAACAGGAATACAATCAGACCTGAATACCAAGTGGAAATAAGGACAGTAAAAGTCATATAAGCCAGCAAAACCGCTTTATTCACCCCTATTGTCCCCTATCTTCCCTATCAACCCCCACCTGTTCACTAGCCAACTTGTAGTTCGTTCTGCTAGCTCATCTCTCCGACCTCCTGTGACGTCATAACCCTCAACGGTGGAAAACACGTTCCTGTGAGTTTCGGAGAATGGAAATTCCGTGTTTCAGATATGGAGCCGGTATAGAACGGTTCTAGAATCAGGGAGTTTGTCCTCCATTTGGTTTTTGCAGGGACAGCATGCTCGTTTACTTGTAATTACATCGTTCCCCCCTTCTCATCTCATCTCCCGTTGTGCATAGAACATGTATAAATATGTACGCATCTGTGGGAGAAGGAGTGCGGTGATATCTGCATGTTTGCTGTGGACAGGAAGATCGAAGAAACAAGTCATCAAAGGCACTTTTGCTTTCTGTCCTCAGACATTCTTGTTCATATACCGTACATGGTATCACTTCCCCACAACCCAATCCTAAGCGTTTAACGTAAACGTGGATAGACTGGTGGGATGATGTAGCATGAAATGAGAAGAAATAATTATACTGTTGGAGTACAACGGCCAAAAGTCACTCAATTTGGGCGGAAAAACGAGCAATTTTTTGCCCAAACAGCCCCAAAGTGCCCCAACACAAATTGCTACCAAACTAGACGTAGTACACACAGATCTAAAGCCCGTACCCTCGGCACCAGATCTCACATGACGTTATGCACCAGCGAGCTAATTATAGATGGGTTGTAGAAGGAACACGACACTGCCATTACACTGCCTGATGAGATGATACAAGTATACAGAGGCTTAGATAAGACTTACTTGAGGGAGGGTGCACTGCCGTTTCAAAATTACAGCAGAAAGGTGGTACAAAATCGTCACTTGTACAATACTATCTGATGAAGTGTTTGTTACTGTACTTGAAGATTGAGTCTACACTTGACTCCTAAATCTCCGTCTCACTGTATGCTCTCCTAAGTTTATAGCTACCGGTAGATTACAAGTCCGAGAAAGACATGGTACGCTAACGATACAAAAGGTATACACACATGGAACAACCAATACCAGTATGTATGTTAGCCACCAACAAAACAATGCCTCAACTGCTTTCATCAAACAGCCCCAACTCCTTGTCCAATAATTAACCTGCAACTAGCGCTAGTCGTGCAGCAAACCTAGCTCCGAGAGGTCTAGGCCTCGGGACCTTGTGCGGCGGTTCCAAGGAGTTTATAAGGAGCTGTCGATGTGGTTCAGTCCTCTTTTTTCGATTTCTTCGACTTGTCTCGTCAACTTCAACCTCTTCATTCTACATCACCATGGGAATCAAGGGATACTTTACGACTATGAGAGAACGGTTCACTCCGTTGACCCTGGACCAGATAGGCAAGGGAGTGGTGTTTGTGGATGGACATATTATGGCGCACCAGATAGCCAACATGGTTGATCCGGGCAGCCGGTACGATATGAGAGGCGTGGCTATGAAACTGGAGGAGCTGTTCAACTGCTGGATAGGACAACACAAATGGGACATTCAGTTGGTACTGTTTGATGGACTTGTTCCGACAGATAAAATGGATAGTCGAAGGAAACGGGCCATGGATTCGCTACCGACAGCTTTACATGCTCAATCGTTGGCATTGACCGTTCTTTGTGGAGCTCTATGTCTTGATACTATTCAGACCAAGTTTCCCAATGTTCCTTGTTTGGTTTCTCCCGGAGAAGCTGACCATGATCTAGCCTGTCTGGTGTTCAATTACGCGAAAGTGAACCCCCACAAAGCCGTTCACATTATCTCAAATGACTCTGGATTCTGTGCGTTCGATTTCCCCGAAAACGTACATATTGTGAATACGCTCGTTGGAGGGCTGGAAAACTCGGTTCTGTACGCTTTACCAGTGTCTAGAACTGTCGCTAACTGGATTGGAGTCAAGCCTACCCTCCTGGCTTACTCAGTCATGAAACATAGTGGAAGAGGACCTTCCCAGGCTAAAAAGTACGAGGAAGAAGAAGGGTACTTGGAATTCTCACAGCAACAACAGCAGCTCCTGGCGAAAGCAAATTACTCATCTGTCGTTGAGTACCTTGCTGAACCAGTGACAAGAAGAGCATACCAGATTTTTGGACAGCAACATGATGAACTCTTGATGCACACTGCTGCTAATGCTTGGATCGAATATGGATACGCCTATGTTCTTTTGCCGGTCATGTGTGAACCCAAGGAGTTTGAGTACGCTTTTGATGCTGGACGAAGATGGAGATCTGTGGCATATGAGATTTGTGCTCAGAGATTGCAACAGGTGTTTCCAGAGAAGGATTTTGTGACTTCTCATGTTCGTGAGTTTGTGAGAATAGGAGAAACTCTAGGAGAGATGGATGTGCCCATCACTGATCATGAGAGACTGAAGTATAACAAGACTGGTTCTCATTACCAGTTGTTTCAGAAAGATGAACTTTTGAGATCTGTCAAGGGCTGGAAGACTTCTGATTTGATTAACGCCATCTGGTTGGAGATTACAGCCACTTCTCCAAACGTCAGAAACACAAAACTCGAGTTTGATGCTCATCATATGAGAGAGAGAGTCGTTCGGTACCTCAGGGAAGCATGGAACGATGAAGGAGTGTTTGCTTTGAGGCGGTACTCTCGAAAGGAGCGAAAGCTGATGGCCCGAAAAACGTGTGCTATGGATGCAACAGACAGACGGTTCTATAACAAGTTGTTGGCTTGTTTCCAGAGTCTGAGAATGTTGCAGGCTGTTGGAGTCAAGTTTCCAGTTGACGTTCATTTGTTTGATCTAGATGGAACTAGATGGATGTCCATGACCAAGTCGAAATAAAGGGGGGTATTTATAATAGATGATGAAAGAATTGATGATTTAACCAGGTACCGAAACTACAACATGTTGAGACAGTAGCATTGATATCAGTATGTAGTGCACTACAGTACAGTAGCCAGGGCAGCTAAGAGCCACAAGATATGTAAAGAGAAGTGAAGCAATGTTTTTGAACCTCAACATGGAAATAAACAGTATGACAATGCTGATAACTACAAAACCACATCATTTCCAATCTATCTGGGCTTACTAACTCTCTCATAGTATTGCTTTCAACTATAGGTCAAGTACTCCACCAACTATTATAATATACTTACTTGACTATGCTTTCTATATGAGTCTCCAGAAAACACCAAATACCGGCACAAAACAGCTCAGATTAATATTTGAAACACGTTCATCACGTTATATACTTCATAATCCATCTACCACTTCTTCTTCTCATAGTTTCAAACATACACATCAACTACCCTCTTCCTGGATCGAACTCACAACCCCCTCGTCCCCCCATGAACCCTAACCTGTGTGAAAAATACTGCATACCATTCGGATCACACCTCTTTCAGAATCTCACAGCTAACGAAAACGACCCTCAAAATGCGACTTTCCGGGGTGTCTCGATTCGGTGCAACGGTCGCCAAGCTGCAGCGACCCACCATCACTCTGCCCACCAAGCAGGCCGTCGGTATTTCTTCGGAAAACGACACAGCGTACAAGGGTGGCCTTCCTCTACATCGACCCATGAACCAGCAAGAACGAGTGGTCAAGCTGGAAGAGGGTATTGAGTCTGGAGACGCTCATTTTGCTCTTGGTAAGCGAGAGGTTTGGTTCCCCAGAGAACAGGTGACTCTTGTTCGACCCAATGCTAAGCTTACTCCTTACCAGGCCTCCTTCCTTACTCCTCTTCACATGAACAAGATGGAGCTCAGAGATTATCTGTACAACGTGTACGGTCTGCGAGCTTTGAACGTGCGATCTGTGGTTTTCCCGGCCGCTTTTGACCGAGAATCCGTCAACAGACCTCGATACCGAAAGCGAATGATCAAAAAGATGACCATTGAAATGGAAGAGCCGTTTGTGTGGCCTGAAGACACTGACGGAGTGCTGGCCACCATGGAGGAGAACGCCCGAGAGAACAAGAAGCTGATGGACCAGGTTACTGGCCTGGAATCGCTTGGTTCTGGACGAGATAAGCCCTCGACGGCTTTTGGAGGAATCATGGGTCCCTACAAGAAGGCTGGTCAGCCATTTGTGGCCCAAAAGCTGGCTGCCAAGCTCAACGGTTCGAAGCGACGAGAAGCCGCCTCTGCATCCCAGCAGGAAAAGATGCGAAACGTGGCCTTCTACCTCGCCAAGAACAAGGCCGCTGGTATTCCCCAGCCCAAGACTTCCTAGTCTTTGTATATAGCAAGATATTATCATTTGGAGAGAGGGAAAATGGGGGTGTACGAAGTACAAGTACTTGTAGAACTGTTGAACGTCTCTTTTGCAGGGAGTGCTCATAAAAGAGAAGATGTGAGAGTGGAAGGACATCAACACCGAGATCAAAGGTGTAGTTGTAGATCCTTTTTGAGGAATCTATGTTATGAAACAATCGCGACATTTCTTTTAGTCTCCTTCTATCATGCTTGTATGTATTTCAAAGGAGTTCTTTTATCTCATCCTTGTGCTGGAGAGTCCTTTCCTAAACAATAATACGTGTGATAAATGCCTACTTGTAGTACTTGTACGGTGGAAAAAATTGTAATGTAAGTAAAGTAGCGCTCCAAATACATTTTGGCTCAAGTCCATTCACTTCTTTAGGTCTTCTGAGGCCTCATTGCTATGTTTTCTTGAGTCTGCTACAACACGTTGAACTGTTAACTTCAAAAAGTGATGGAAATACAAAAAAAGATCGAGCTAAAACTGTTATGGAAATCACGATAAATACCATGGCTTGCACCAGAAACACTTCCTTTAAGAATGCTTCCTCTTCAAGTATTCGTACACAGAGTTCTTCGACTGCTGTACCCCTTCTCAGAAAGTCACCATTATCACCTTTTGATTACAGAAGACAAGTCGAAAAAGCTGATGGACTAGATCTCATACTTAGAAGAAGCTCTGTACTCAAGTTCCCAATACCCTGCGGGAATTATGGACCCTGATATGGCATGTATACAGCCTTGGACTATTATGTAATACCAATATCACGCAGTAAAACCAAGACGTACACAAGTACGAATACCACCAGAAGTTGAGTAAGCTTGTTTTTTGTACAGCATCTCTTATCTCCAGACCTCTGAAACAATTCTACAGTGCTATATCCTCCCTTAAGAGTTTTATAAAACAACTATCGAATCCAATCATGAGACTATCAGCAGGTATGTATCCGCAATGAGACAGCCAATGAATGAAAGTGAACATTCTTTATAGACGTTTTCAGCTACTTGTACCTCTTAGTAACAGGCAGGCCTGATCCCTAATTAGTCTTCTACTTCTTCACTTGTTTACATTGTGTTCATTCTTCTCAGGATACACACTCTCCGGTGTGTGAGATCCGAGATATAGACAGTGATGGTACCAATATTACTTTTGCTAATCTCTGACCTAAGAACTAGGTATCGCTCAGTTGTCTCAATTCACCATGTGACTTTAATACTCCTTTACTTCTATCTACACTACAGTATTGTATTGTGCTCTTCTCCTTCTCTCATCAACATACCTCCAATAATATAATTATATACAGCCAACGCGTTTTCTTTTTTTCCCTCGCATTGCCTTTTATCTCTTTCTGTCCTCTTACAGGAAACCCCGGAAAGAGTTAATCTTCTTGGCTTCGCTCTTTCGAGCAGCATTTTGCCATCCACCTCGTCCTCGGGCTCTTGGACGCATAGAATCCTCATCATGTGACAATGAATGCGAATGAGAGGGGGGTTGAGGCTGGGGGATGTGAGCGGCAGGTGTCACGTGACTGCCATGAGCTCCTCCTCCTCCAAAGTTCATCCCCAGGTGTTCCACTGCTGGAGAGGGAGTCTTTGAGTTGCCTCCAATGGGCACTCCTCTGTAATAAGCAGA
Organism: Yarrowia porcina; assembly: GCA_900519025.1. Classification (NCBI taxonomy): domain Eukaryota; kingdom Fungi; phylum Ascomycota; class Dipodascomycetes; order Dipodascales; genus Yarrowia; species Yarrowia porcina. The sequence continues at coordinate 381,282 of ULGT01000013.1, forward strand.
GTCGGAACCTGCCAGAGAGGCTGAAGACTGTTTCGTGGTGGTTCTATGTGAGTTCCCAGACGAGCCTCCGATCGATTCCACGTCGTAACCAAGCAACGACTTTTGGTTATTGTTGTTGAACAGTTCTCCAGATCCAGGAGCAAGATTTTCGGCCTCCGAAGACGCAGCGTACGTTCTAAACCGCTCGTCGAGGTCCTGGTACCGTTGAGACAGCTCCTGGTGGCTCACAGAGAGCTGATGGTATCTGTTTTCAGCCTCCTGTTTGATGGTTTCCAACATTTCAAGCACCTTGTGTGATGGTTGAGATTGCTTTTCGATATTGGCAATCTGTTCCTCGAGTTCTGCAATTTCTCCTCGAAGACGTTTCTCAGTCGTCTCCTTTTCGTGTTTCAACACTCCCAGATCAATCTTGGTCTTTTCCAGCTCGATATGGAGGTCTGAAGAGGCAGGTGAACCCTCGGAAGTCTGAGTAGGTTCACTGGACGACTCAGAAGACTCCAACGACTTGAGCTTCTCCCTGTACTCGTTGATCAGCCGGTTCTCGTTCTCTAGGTACTCAACCTTGAGTTCCAGTTGAGTAACTGCTGCCTCCTTGGACATGGCGGCAGCGTAGAGTCTCTGGTTCTCAGCCTGCATGTGTTCAAACTCGAGATTAGTTTTGGCAGTCTCTTCAGTCAGAGTATCACATTGAAGACGCAGTTCTCGGTTTCTCTTGGTCAATGTACCTTCATGCTGCACCTTTTGGGTTCTCAGAGTATTACCCAGCTCCTTCATCTTTTCCAGTTGTGAGTTGAGCTGCTCAGTTTGTCGTTTGAGCTTTTGGTTTGAAGTAACCAGGTTCTGCACATCGATATCTTGTCGAAGAGCACTATGAAGCTGCTCCTTGAGCTGTCTGATTCGGAACTGGTTATGGTAGTCCAGGTAACACACGAAATCGAGCTCGTTTTTGATCAGCAACAGTTCTCGCTGATAATAAGCCAGGATATCGTTGTGTTCAGACGTAGAGTCTCCTCTGAGAATAGGAGACCCAACAGGCAGCTGTGCAGGACTCATGGCAGGACTGGAGTTTGTTCCAGACTCCAAAACACCTTCAATAGACGCAGAAGGAGCTCCCAAACTGGAATGTTTCTGGATTCGGGTCAAGGGAGACACAGGGCTGTCTTCTCGAGAATCTGAATCGTCCAAAGTAAGTGTGGAAATAGAAACAGGGGGAGGAAAGTCGGCTTTTCGTCCGTACAAAGACTGATGACGGGCCTGGAGATCCATAAGATGGCCGGTAGCAGATGTAGAAGTCAATGTAGGCGAAAGCAGTTCTCCAGCAGCAACCTGGGACTCTGTAGAGGTGGTAACTTGGCTGGAGGGAGTAGACTCTCTGTCTGGAATGGAAGTTATCGAGAATTGTCGTTTCGATTCACTCAGAGAAGTGCCTCTTGAACGAGTAACAATCTCCTTATTATCTTTTTCCTTGGTGGCGGAAGAAACAGACAAGTTATCTTCACGTGACCGTTCAGTGGGAGAAACAGTCAGCAAAGATATACACAAGGAAGCGATATCTGCTGGCGTCATTCCTGCCCATCGGTACTCGTCCTTGAGTTCCTGTTCTGAAGATGACGTAAGCAGCTGGACATGCAACAGGTGTCTATCAAAACACGTTTTCGACCGCTGTGAAATGTAGTAGTCGTCCCAGTCGTCTGGAGGAGCTAGAGTGTGAGAAATGTACTCTGTGGGTTTCCGTAGAAACATGATGAAGTTGGAGGGAAACAAACCGTACAAAAATGTAAACATTCGTTCCCAATCCGGAGTGGGAGCATCGGGAACATTATCTCGAGGTAGAGGTTGCCATTCGGGGACCAATGAAGTTGACTCTTCACTTTCACCAACCGGTTTTGTTTCCTTTTCACTCTCTCCTTCCTCATCTGCCTCGCCCTTCTCCTTTTGTTTCGCACTATCTTCGTCGTCAGTATGAACCTCTTCTTCCTCCTCTTCTTCACCATCACTAGCTCCTCGTTGAGCGTCCTGATTCTCATCTTCATCGGCAACTTCTCCTCCTCTCCAACACACCATTCGTCCATAGACTGCAAACAAGTATGGCAGGTCGGTCATAATCTTGCTACAGATGAACGGGAGCATCATAATGAGTGAAGAAGCAGCCATGGTGACCACCTGTGAAGACTTGTCGTGAAGAAGACATGCAAAAAGATGTTTGACGAGCTGTGAACGGGCTAAATCAGCTGGAATCTTGGCTCTAGTCTGTGAAAAGAAGGCAGATAAAAGTACGAGAATCCTCACTCGGTACTCTGGCTGTACAAAAAACCTGTTTGCAATCACACAAAACTCCTGAGGACGTTCTTCGGCAAAGGTCAGAATGAGGTTTTTGGCGTTCATTCTGACAAACCGAAGCCGTTCCTCCTTGGCATCTGCCTTTCCCTTGGTTTCTCCAACAATGAGATTCTCATGGAGATAAATCTGGACCATAAAAAGGGCAGTACTTCTGGAAATGGCCTGGTACTGAGCAGAATTGCCCTCCACCACGTCTTTGGGCACCATCCATGCCACCAAAAGATCACAGGCAGCCCGCACAAGATCGTTCTTTTGACCAGCAGAATCAATGGCCGGTTTCGAGTACAAATCGACCCATGTTCGAACCTGTTCCTCCACCACTAGACAAGGAGCCAAGCGGCTCATACACTGCAAAAACAGCACTTCTGCCGCAGGATTCGCCATGACAGCGTCCTTGTAAATCTGCACAAGATCTTCGCCCAGTTTGGCCGAGTCAGACTCGCTAATGGGCAAGTTAGCGTCCACAAAGTGCTCACATTGCTGGAGCAGCTCTTGCCTCAGCTGGGGCGTCAGCTGGTTGGGCGGCGTTTCCAGCGCCAGGGCCATGGCTCTAGCCAGGTCGTGACGGCGTCTGTGTTAGAAATGAACAACTGATAACATGTTTTTTTCTTCCTTGCAATTTCGTACTCACATTCCCATGTTGATGAAGTTGAAATTGGCTTCCCCACGCAATTTCACTATAGAGCCTTGAACCCACTGGATTATGGGTGTGCATGGCCGACGTCCGAGTTCGATTTTGGGTTGGGTTGAATTTACCACGGCAATGTCATCCACGTTCGCAGTTCGACTTTGGCCAGTGTAACGATTAAATAACATTACCTCATCCATGCATAACGTGGGCCACTCTATATCACCAACATGACTCTCTTGGATATCGTCAAAAAATGCGATTCCGCGCCTTATACGCCGCTGAATGACTACTACACATTTACTGCGCATGAAGGAACTCCTCTGGGATACCTCACGCCTCTTGTGGTGGCTGAATTGAGGAAGGAAACTGACACTGTGACTGTGAATGAAGACAACAAGACTGTCACCATTCTTCCTCAATTGGACACCTGTGAAAAGCGGTCCGAGGCGTTTGAGAAGCTGGGTGATAAGTGGCGTGCTCAGAAACTCTTTGATGTTTTGGAGGGCTGGAGAAACGAGAAATATGCCATTTATAACCCCACTGGAACAGTATATTTTCTCATGGAGAGAGCTGTGACTGCTCTGTTTGGAGTGGTTACTTATGGAGTACATATTGTTGGTTTTGTGCCTGGCAAAACCGCTAAAGATGCTCGAATCTGGGTGCCCAAAAGATCTCTGACTAAACCCACTTGGCCTGGTTACCTGGATAACACTGTGGCAGGTGGAGTTGGATATCCTGCTTCTTTATGGGAAACTGCCGTCAAGGAGTGTGGAGAAGAAGCTGGGTTGGAGCCTTCATACGTGGAACCCCGTCTGGCTTCTACAGGTGTGGTTTCGTATCTTTACAGAGCCACTGATGACTTGTCTGATGAACTGTCTGTTATTCAGCCTGAAGTTGAATACGTGATGGATCTCGAGATGGATGAGGACACTATTCCTGCTCCTGCAGATGGAGAAGTCGAGAGCTTCGAGCTGTTGTCTGTAGAGAGAGTGCTTGAGCTGATTGAGGAGGGTAAATTCAAGCCCAACACTGCACTTATCACCATTGATTTTCTCATCAGAAGGGGAGTAATTGGAGTGGAGCAACCAGGGTATGTGGACATTCTTTGTCATTCACATAGAAAGTTGCCGTTCCCTTTGTTGAAGTAAAGCACGAGGGAGAGAGCTGAGGTAAGGATAAGTTGTAATCAAGAAGTATCTTGAGAACTGATGTGGTTCAGAGGGACTTCTGAAAGACACTACTAGACAATACAAGACTGGTACGGTTGAGAAACTGCCAGATGACGTACAGTGCTTAATACAAGCCATTGAGTATTATATCCGGTTGGTTGGCTATGACGTAAGTCTACCTGGTATGCTCTTGTACACTGATATATTATGTCTCACGGTTATCACAGTTATCACGGTTATCGAAGGGAATATTATCGTACCTGATCCACAGCTTAAGATGAGATAATAAACGAACCAACAGTGTGGAAATGAGATCCACGAAGCCCCACTCTGCAATAAGAGAATATTGCTAACAGGAAGTGGTATTATGAGACTTTGCTTGTTCATACCAGGTACATACTACAATACAAGCATACTGAACTGGCGATTGTATGTCCTCCAAATGATGAGATACTCTTTGGATACAACTCATTATCAACCCCAGATGATTCAAGCTGTAAAATGAGACGAAACACATGACCCTGAAATCATATCTATGAGACATACGGCTTCCGCTTGAGGTGGTACGATATGACCCCAGATATTATCTCACTATTTTCAACACTTATTATCCACTAGTGCTGATACTCCACACGAGCACTGCAAGACTCCATAACCAGATTACCAAGACGTATAGCAGGTTCACGATGATTATTCAAGACGTCTAAGCTGACTCTTCGTCATGTGACTATTCTAAGACGTATAGATGACGAATAGGTGACTGGTCTCCCGTATAGTCTTGAGAGACATGTGATTAAGACATACGGAACGTACATTCATCTTGTTGAAGGTCACGAGACTACTTGTAGTTGGACAAGTTGACTGATTATGAGTATAAGTGACCCACATCATGAGACCCACGTTTCCCTCTTTGACTGATTATGACTCTACACTGGTTTCTACTGCTTTCCCATGCCTCGACACCTGACCCACATGATATGATGATATTAAGACCGAGTGGTGAGACATGACTGAGTGAAATGACCTGGGTCGGTCTAACCTCGGCAGTTTTACTTTGAAGAGTTTTTAGAGGTGACCTTACTCGTACAGTACTCGTACTGGTACCTGGTGTGGAGTAGAGCGAAAAATTCTCTTGAGTGAACATACAAGATCTTATACACCATTATCACCACACTCGTTAATAAAACACACGATCTATAGCTACAGCATCACTATGTATCTCGGCACATTGCATTGCACGCGTGCATCCCGAGGCTGGATACGCTATACGAGAGCGTGGGGGTCATATGGCCAATGAAAAAGCTGCCATGTTGCTTCTTCCTCGGTCTAGCTGCGAACCCTGTCTCTTTTTTTTTTCTTGTTTCTTCTTGTTTCTGATTTTCATTTCCGAAAAAGACGGGTTCAGACTTTCATCTCCTTTTTCAGCGTTTCGGGGTTTGTAGGATCGTTTCCTCTTCATTTGTCCACCTCGTTTTTCTTATCTTTCGGGAGCTGGCTGCCTTGTCGATCCGAGTTTATAGACCCAGGAACAAGAGCCAGAGCAGCAGAGGGTGCGTAGCGCATGCAGGGGAATGAGGGCTGTGAGTCGGGTTTGGAGACTGAGAGAGACAGTCTTGATAAGCGTTGGCCAGCCAGAGGAGATGGTTCGATTTCGAGCCCGTCAAGGTTCCAGATTGGGCTGTGAAATGAAACCAAGTTGTGAAGATGATAGCGAAAACGCGACGAAAATAAGGATGCTCTAGTTTTGTCGTAACTCGTGCACCCGTTTAAGCTAAGATAACGTTGTCCAACAAGTAGAAAAAATACCCGCCTAACGAATTACAGAATCTCAAAACACGTGTATTCAATAAATCATCCTGCCAGAATAAACCGGAACCCCGTTTCTAGCCCGTTTCCAGCCCATTTTCACCCATTTTAACCCATTTTTAACCCGTTCTTTCATTTGGTACCCCTACGGAGCACTACTGACCCGCTTCTCCTCCGTTTTGATGACTCTATCCGGATCGCACAAGGCCACATGGGACCCAAACTCGCGGCCCCATTTTTCCATTCCGCACGTGGAACACTTGATTCTGACATCGCCCTGCATGGCCGGAGGAGGCGTGCCACCTCCTGTACCTGGGTGAGACGACTTCGACACTGGACGAGAGATTGTAAGAGCAGCTCCACTGGACTCGAAACCTCTGGAGGAGCACGGTAGATGGTGGAAAGACCACATTGGCCCGCCCAGTAACAGGTCATAGTGCATTGTGCCTCATGAGGTGGCCAGCAGAGTGAGCGGACGGTCAGCTATGTATACTTGTATGACACGTAGGATTATGACCTCTCGTTCTTGTGACTGTATAAAGAGATTACATAGCGTGTCTGTACACACATTGTATGAGCTGTATCAGGTACAGTACCGTAAATGACGCGTTAATTTCGGAATTTCAGGTGATATTTTTTCGTCATTATTTGTGGTAATTGGCCGTTCATTTGTTTGATATTTTTGGCCATTTCTTGGGCATTTGTTTCGTTTTGTTCCGTTTTGTTTTCATTTTTGGGCGCCATTTCTGCGGACCACGTTCTCCCACTCTTCGGACCATTTCTCCGTCTTTTTAGGCCATATTTTTTATGTTTTATCATTCTCCACAACCTGATACAAATCAGACAAGCACCTACAAACACACGATACACGTCCAGCTCCTCCACACCTGATACACGTCCACAGGACATAATATCGCGTGGCAGACATGTGGGCAAGATACGTGCGTGCTTCACATATTGCCAGAACCCCTATTTGACGTCATTAGCCCCAGACCCCTCATCTTGGCCATGTGTGAGGATTATTCTGTGGGGTAAGAATAGAGAGCGAGAGAGTGAGGTCAAAGTAAGAAGAAAATATCGGAGATACGCTCAAAGTCTAGCCTTAAAGCTATGATTTCTATTGCTCGGACCACCACCAATCTAGGCTCGGGTACCCTCTTCCGACTGCTAACATCGGCATCTGTTTCGTCCTGTTTTTTTTCGTGCTATTTTTTTTTTTTTGCCCCTGTCTGATATCGCTTGTCTGGACTATGGAGAGTTTACGCCCGTTAAGGTGGCCTGGCATGCGGCAGCAGTTGTATAAAAGTCTATTGGCGTAGTTAATTGTAACAAACCTTGGTGTGAGAAAATCAGTGCAACAAGGTAAAAACAAAAAAAGCGAAACACCAGAGAAGTGAGGAGGTGTCTTTTTTGGGAAGAAAAAATGAAACAGAAAAATGGAGGCAAAAGGGGAGAAAAAACACAAGACGGGAAACAGGCAGAACTCGTTAATGGCAACTACCACACCCGCCACAGTGTGAGTCATACCCCTGCCCTGGCTTATCATAGACTATCAGTGACTCAGTGTTTCTCAATTCAAACGTGCATTATTCTGCGTATCATCGACCTGACGTCACACCCTATGCATACGCGCCCTCCCAATTCGGAGATGCCGCAATCACACACCTTAGTGTGACTATTTCCACTCAAGTATATATATACCTGGGCCGGCCTTAAAAAAAAGACCACCTACCAACTCACTCTCACACATCCACAACACTCCCTCCTACACACCACCTCTACACACCACACTCTCACAATGCCTTGCACTCACAAACAGCCCGTTAACACTGTGTCCCACGCCCCAACAGCAGACCAGGTCAAGTGCCCCAACTGTGACTGTATCGTTCTCCAGATCGACTACCAGGACCACCGACGTACCGGATGTGATCCCCGGTATAATGTCTAGTTGGCAGGTACGAATTCCTCCAGTGCCTGAGCCCAAGTGCCTGAGCCCCAAAGTGCCTTGAGTGCCTTAGTCAGCCTCAAACACGTCAAACGCCTCACTAAAGTCACCACTCAAGCCACCACACTCTGGACCCGCCTACCTGCCTACTGTCTACACCTGTCTAACCTGCCCTCGCCCCGTTGCATTATTTATTCGCATGCTAACCGTCATGTTTACAGGCCTCCTCCATGACATCATACCTCTTGGCAAACACCTCGTACAGTTGATCTGCACGCCCCTGTTAAATATGCTATTTATTCAATTATTTATTACTCCTGTTTGTACATGGCCATTGGAACACCTCCAGTGCCTCCCTTCTAACACAGCTCCGGTAGCCACACCTGACCATTGTAACCTGAACCACTTTACACGGTCATCCCCACAGTCACGTCCTTAGTCTTTCTTAGTCTCTCTTAGACCCGCTTGGCAAACTCTGAAAAGCCACTTTGCGGCCTAGCAAGGAGTCCATTAGTCTAGTGACGTCATAGCAGCTATAGAAATGCTCCTCAGTTTAAACGGACCATAATTCTGCATTTACAGCACGAAAAAACGTGTGGTTTCCAGCCCATTTACTGTCTTGTCCGTTTCCGGTAACAGGGTTAGGGCCATGCGTGTTTTATGGAAGAGAAAAAAAAACACGTTTTAAAAAAAGATTCCGCAAAAAAAGACAAAAAGATAAAGAGAAAAACACTTTCTGGAACACACTCAAAAAGAGAAATGCTCAACTCGTACGTTAGACATGCCATCTGCCCACTTTTCAAGCAGTTTGAGCAGCGAGAGGGTTTGGGCCGGATGTATACCCGGGCCCTAGAAGCCAAAGGAACAAGTATAGGGCTTTCTTTAGGTGCTTCCTTTAAGGGCGTTTTCTTTGCTATACGAGCACTTGTAGAGAGAGAGAGCGGATAACACCTTATGAAGAAATACGGTATGGACGTTAGTGAAGGCTATACCTTGAAGGTCCCGATTCAAGTTTCGTATCGTACATACCCTACACGTGAAAGTATCGTGATGGCAGTGTTGGTCTCATCATATTCTCGATCGATCTTCACTGTAGCTGATGGTTGCGTTTTCGGTTTTTTTTGGTTTGGCAAAGTTGCGCAGTGCATGGGGTCAGTGCGTGGATGGACGCTCAAAGGTTGAGGTTGAAACATGGCATCATCGACGAGAAGGAAAGAGGAGGTGACCAAAAGAGTGAGAGAAAGGAGGATGAAACTAGCGGGTGATTTAGTGGCCGAATCTGTGAAACTAGCATAGTTATGGTACAATTAGGTGTTTATAATAACGACTACATTGTGGTTGATCAGTCTCGGAATCTTCTGGTGTCCACTTGATCGTCTTGCACCCCTCATGAATGTTGCTAGAGTCGTCAACAGCAAGCATACAGCCGTTTGGAGGCCCCAAAATCTCTCGTGCGTCCCGGAAGTTTAAGACGAGAACACGAGGCAGGTGGGTGAGGCAATTGCAACAAGTTGGGGGTTTTGACTTATTTTTGAACAATTATTTTAACAATTATTTTTGTTTATTTTGGGGAAAACACTCTCGAACAGCGTAAATGCCCCCTACAGAAATCAGAATGTACTCCTGTTTCATCATTTCTCCTACTCGTAACCACCTCAACCCGTTTTTGGTGACACAGTTCATCACGTGACCAGCACGTGACCTGGCTATACGGGCTTGGCTCAACAGCTTTATCTGCTTTTAGACAAGACATGTCTTGTTGGTCTGGGCTTTGAAGAGTTACCAAGAGCTGAGGAGAGTAAGTTAGAAGAAGAAAATTGAGGTCATCTATAAATAGTTAGTATGGCTGTAATTAGACGTTAAAAACAGGTTTAATCAAATTAATACGTTTTCCATTGACATTGGCACCTTTTTCACTATTTTTACCACTCAATTAGTCCACAACATCGTCGTAATGGTGTTGTTTGCTCCCGGCATTTGACTCGCCAAAACCTGCCCTCTTCAAGTTCCATATTTATCTCCTGTTTTGTCTGTTTTCTCCCGTTTTGTCACCTGCTACTCTCCTGCCTCTTCCCCACGTCTCAACCTCCCTCATTCTCGTTTGCTCCATTCTTTTTCTCACTTCTGTCTTGGACCCTTGCTCGCGCCAAATACGGTCTATGGGGTATCTCACCGCACTCCTGTGTCTTGACGTCATGGCGTTACGGAAACAGTTAACGTTTCGGGCAGGTCTAAAATGGTGTCTACGGGAGGAGTAAAGGAGATAGATCTAGATCAGTTAGTGTGGACGGTAGCGCGATCGGTAGCGTGTACAGTCTATTATCTCCGGATATTTCTTTCCGCACTTTCTGAACTCATACTGTTACATTGTTTACACACTCGTAGGTGTATAAGGCTCGTGTGGAGACGGCTAAATTTAGATAACATTATCTCCGGGGTATGACGTTAGGATTCTAAAGCTAGATGTCTAATCGTCTTTGAAAACAGAGGGGTCTCCGTGGAGCTCCATACCAAGGAGTCTTGGTATTGACAGTGCTAGGGTGAGGGGGGTCTTATGGTCGTGGATTGGGGATGGGGAAGACTGTCACCAGTAGGAAGTTCGGGCTCAAAGCAGACAAAAGTATGCCTTCTGTGTTGAAAAGACGCCTCTATGTTTACTAAATAGTGTCGAAACAGAACTCCTCATTTCCTGAGGAATCAATTTATCCATGCAGATGCCATGCTCTGTGCGGACCCTTTTGAGAAGATACTTCTTAGTTACAACTTATCCCTACTCTCTTGAGGGTGTGTAGATTCCTCTGACGAGTATCTCTGTTGAGATAGGAGTCTGGTTATCGGAACGCCCTCCAGTGAAGTGATATGTAAGTCGTCAATGTATTCGATACAAATAGTTATGGCTATAGATATAATCTAATTACTTCTGTGATAATCATTCTCCATTGTGGCTAAGGACCGTTTTGCATTGGTCATAAATGATCCCTAATTCGTGGTGTGAGTCTTGATACTCGATTTGACCATTTTGGTACAGAATACAGGACCAATAGAGGTACACATAATTTCAAAGATGCCTATTGTAGTCTTTGAATGGCTCTTCCTTCCCATAAAAGCCCAACATGGCCCTTCGGGATGTCAAACGACACCTGTCACTGCCCTTTATAGCCTCAGTAATGTTTTAACATACCCATTGAGACTTTGAGAGCTGTGCCAGAATGCTAGAGAGCCTTTATGGTGACCAATGTTACCTTCCCCATATCTACATTGACTCTTTGGCTTCATTAGATATCAAAAACATCCACATTAGTATTGGTAATTCAATAACTTGAAGTCCTATAGTTAGCTAGAGGTGGTTAATTCCCTTCAAAAGTTGATTATCCCTCTCTAGACTTCATTATGGTGTCCAAGAAGTTCCTCTTTGACACCTATAAGTGCTTCTGACCTACTAAATATCATTGCTGATCACCTACAAGTGCATGTCAGTTGCCATATGTTGACTTTTCTGTATCGGGAAGTGCTCTAAAATAATATGATGTGTTTCTCCCGGCATTTGATGAAGATCTTCAGCTCTCAGTTACTCCGTTAGATCTTTATTGTGCCCTTGTAGGTCAATCTCATTATTTCTTAATGTAGAATGGCACTTGAGAACCCTTGATACTCGATTCCCACATCTTTGTAAGTCAGTTGAATTTCTAGAAGTTCACGACACCGTTAAGATACACTACTGTTTTTGAACTCCTTGTCCACAACCGTCAACTTCCAGATCTTCACTGAGGCTCTGGAGGTTTCTATAAGGACTCTGCACCTCACAATTGTTTGAAAACATGTACAAATTGGCTCATCAGGACTAATTAGATATTTCCGGGTAGCCTAAAAATATATCAGATATGAGCATTTTCCCGAAATGTTCTTTCAAATGATCTTCTTCATGTTCTCTTCAGTCGTAATGCTCAAGGTGGTATTCACAATGACTATTCGGCATTCGTTCTTACACTATAACGCCTTTACTGCCTTTACTGAGCTCCGCAAAACTACATGGTCCTCAATAAACGTCTGCGAGCATAATTGCAATCCCCTGTCATGCTGCTCTATGTCCATTGAGACGATATAAAAGCCTACAGTAACCTCTCCTTACTTCATATACCCTAAATAAGTCTTGAAGCGATAGTAAAGACCATGTTAGAGTCCATATCAATACTCATTATGCAGCTAGATCCTAAAAGTCTCGAAGATGTCAATGTTGTATTCTTAGTGGTGTCAAGACAGTCTCCATTGATGGTACTGATATCTACAGCAGCATTACCACATTCACACTAACTCTACAAGTACAGCATTCCGAATGTCTAGTATCTCTAGTTCAATTACCACATCTCATTAATATACATCTATTTCTCTACAGCTTTGCCTTGTTGAGACCCAAGACAACATCATCCTTTCTAGCTCTGAGCAGTCGTCTGAGAATCTTTCCACTGGCGTTCTTGGGAATGGCGTCAATGGTCACAATACCGGCATGGAGCTGCTTGTACTTGGGCAGCTGTTTATCCAGCCAAGTCTTAATCTCCACAGCATCATATTTGGGGTCCTTGAGAACAACAAAAGCTCGAGGAGCCTCGTTACCCTTTTCCAGGTCCTGAATACCAATAACGGCAGTATCTGCCACCTGAGGGTGTCCCAGCAGCATATCTTCGAGCTCAGCAGGAGCCACCTGTTTACCCTGACTCTTGATCATCTCCTTGGTTCGGTCCACAATCATGTATCGTCCCTGTTTATCCACGAGAGCCACATCACCGGTTCTAAACCAGTGTCGGTTGTAGTAAGCCGCTCCAGCTTCGGGATCATCAGCCTTGACAAAACAGGCATCGTTAGCCTCCTTGTTGTTATGATAACCGTCCATAACCTGAGGACCTCGAATCCACAGCTCTCCTACAGGAAGAGTACCCTGTTTAATAGCTTCATCGAGCTGGTTGGGATCAACCTCGTAGGCAGGCTGATCAACTCCGTCTTCGTTGACAATTCTGACCTGAGAATTGGGCACCAGCTTTCCACAAGACCGGATATGTCGCTCCTTATCTTGAGGGTCAAACAGGGTAGCAACAGGAGACGTTTCAGTGAGTCCGTAGCCTTGGACGATTCGAAGACCGCCCTCAGGAGACTCGCCTGCTTTGTTACCAGTCACTCGAGTGAGCAGAGCTTCAGTGATATTGGCACCCAGAGGAGCAGCTCCTGAGAGAATGGATCGCATATGAGCTCTCAGAGAAGGAATGTACTTTTCAACAATAGGATGTTTAGTCAGCAGGACAATGATGGGAGGAACCAGGGTCCACGAGTTGACCTTGTACTTCTTCTGAGCCTCCAGGACTTCAATGAGATCAAATCCGTTATGGTAGACTGTGAGTGCGCCTGCAAAAGGGTTTCCAATAATGAACTTTGAGAGTCCAAAAAGATGAGAAACAGGGATAACAGCAGCTGCAATTTGTTGAGTATTGTTCAAAGAGGCAGAAGCGACGTTGGAAATCTCCGTGCAAGTAGTCAGGTTAGCATGAGTTAGTCTGACGGCCTTGGAAACGCCTCCAGAAGTGCCTGAAGACATTCCCAGGTAGGCGATTCGAGTTCTAGACTCGTGGGGAGCCAGTTTGATCTTTCGCACGTGCTCCACCTTGTGGTTTCCAATCATTCGAGCTCGTTTATCCAGAGCTTCCAGTTCCACGAGAGCAGGAGGGTTAGGAGAGTTGTACAGCTGGACAGCTTCATCCACCACGTTTTTGAAGGCCTTGGCGTAAACAACCACCTTGGGAGTAGTCACTCGGAACTGGTGAGCGAGATCCTGGGCTGAATAACCCGTAGATCCAGGAGAAACAGTAGCTCCGAGATCTAGGGCGGCCCAATGAACAACAGGAGCCAAAATCACGTTTCCAAAGAAAGTGATCAGAACATCGCCCATAGTAGAGTCCAGCTCATTATCTCTCTGACGACACAGTCCGTATTCCGAGTTTAGAATCGCAGCATACTTGCCGGTCAAAGACCACAGTTCAGTCTGAGAAAGCGAGTCTCCTGTTTTCGCGTCGATCACTGCAGGTTTGGTTTCCTGAGAGTGTCCTCCGCTTCGAATAAAGTCGGTGATGGTTCCGTCAAACAGCTGATCGACAGGGATACTGGGCTGGGTGGCGTTATGGATGATCTGGGGCATTCTTGGGGTAGTTTGGGGGAGAATTGCAGACTCTGATCTGCTTATAAGTTAGGACGGAACAAGAGACTTTGTTCGGCTGCACTGCACGGTTAAAGATGCGGGGCAAAAAGTGGGGTAGCGGATAATTTGTGTGTGGAAACAGGAGTATTTTGAGTATAAAAAGGGGTATTCAAACTGGTTTTGGAGGTGTGTTTTGTGGTGGACTAAGTATGTCCATATTTAAGACTACTTCTACACTCTGTCAATCTGATATAATATCCTACACGTCGACTTGACCCGTCGTATGTCATCTGTCATAGTTTTAAGCCGCACGCTAAGGCCTAAAGCCGATAGAACAAACAGGATACAGAAAAGCCGGTTAAGGAGAAGAGATGTGTGTACAGATGTGCTCGGAAGACGTTGCAACGCGTAAAACCGTTGAGCCGATATCAGAATGGGGTTCACACGTCTGATATACATCGTATGAGATCCTAGACTCAGGTTATACAAGTCTATCATAGAGACTATCTATGGACATGTAGCACACTAAGATTAGAGACTAAGTGTGGTAAGGGTGATACTGGCCAATGAGAGCCCACCACACACAAGTATTCACCCCGTTCTCCACCATTAAAGCTCACTCGCCACCATCATCATTACCTCGGCTTTTTCCAAAAACTTGTTGTTTTCTCAACAACGAAATTCTCCGGAATGCGTTCGTACATCCGACAGTGCGTGTGAGAGGTGTAAGAGTGTGGAGGGTAACTGAACTGTACCAGTAGACGATAGTGCCCTGCCAGAGAAGATACTTGCTAGTCACATTTTGAAGATGTGCCTCTTGAATTAAGACTGGAACGAACAGATTTATGTATATCAGCGGTTCAGGAAAGCTGTAGACTCCTATACCACCTAGTCATCCAGGATATTGAAGTGAATCCAAACACGCCGCTCTCGTGAGGACTGTGACTTGTATCAACGCTAGAAACCAGCAGTAACAGTATCAGCAGTAGCCCTCACTTCTCCCACAGACTGCTTAGCAGGTGCTCGCTTTTGTACAGTGGCACAGCGAAAGAACCGTTCAGAGATGATGAAAAGTGGTAAGTTCAACACTCGCCCCTTTGACTGGGTAATGGTAAGGGTAAGGGTACATACTACCATCTCTTCGACTCTCGCTGACGACGTTTTCTTTTTTCATTCCACCTTCTCTCAGTCAACTTTTCACCGCTCTCTTCCGTCAGTCTTCCACACGTGTCTACTTTGGTGGCGCGGAGGCCCTCGAGGCCTACTACCGCCAGTGGAAACAGGACAGACGGGATGACCTCTCTCGCATGTCTCTCTGGGGCCTACCGATGTACAGTCGGGCTTGTCTCATCAATACCTACTTCTACTCGAAGCTGGTGTTCGTGGTTCCTTACGTCAAGCAAGTGGACGATGCTTTCCTCAGCGAGTTGAGTTCCATGGCGGCCAAGAGAGTCATCGACAAGAGCAAGCGCTATGTCCCTGAGCTGATAGTCACCCCCATCGATCAGGGAGGCTTCAACCTCAGAAAGCTTGTGGCTTTTGGGACCAGTCTGCGAGTCGCCCGGGCGTTCCGGTTCTTCAACAGGAGCACCGCTGCACTCAAGGACGCGGCCTTCCAGTTCTACAGTGACTACTCACGACAGTGGAGCTGCTCAAGATTGCACAAGCACCTGGTTGTCAATCACGCCGGGTGGCAGAGGTTCCTCTCTCCCACCATGGCCAGGTGTTTGGTCGCGCTCCAGGAAGCCAACCGGCCTCTACAGGATGAGATCATCAACCCCACGGTTCGACCACAGCCCCCCATCGACGCCCCCGACGCTGAAATAGACGCCTACTACCGATCTCTACGAGCGGAAGAGAAAGCCTCTACTATGAGGGATCTTCTCCCTCAGATCAGGGCTGAACGCCACCTGGACCCGGTCCGCCACCTTACCCAGGCTGAGCTCGACCACCTTCGGTGGGGCACGGGCACTCGATCCGCGGAGGAACTCATGAGCCTATGGCGTACGCCTAAAAAGCTCAAGTGGAAGAACTTCGGACCGACCATGTACGCCAGACCCAAGTCTTGGGAGGAACTGGGTATCTTCCCTCCAGCCCTCGATGGCATGTGGTCAAAGGTCATGGGCAAGATGCGCTCCCACTACCTCAGGGATCCCTTCAAGGCCAACGTCCTTCATCACCTCCGCCTGGGTCGTCTCACGGTCCAAAGGACTCACTGGGAAACCAGTGGCGTCTGGAAATGGAAACTACCAGGTTGCGGCATCTGCCACAGCGAGTCAACTACCCACCTGCACCAGCACATCTTCTGCGAGTGCCCCGTGGTTCGAGCCATCCTGCACAAGCTCGGGGTCACACCGGTGGAGACACTCGGGGAATGGGTGTACGGCGAGGAGCCCCTCTGCCGACGCACAACCAAGCCCACAACCTTGGAAAAGATCAAGCTTGACAACAAGGAGCGAAAGCTCAGAGGCAACTTCTACAGAGAGCTAGCCTGGGCAATCTGGAATCTAGAGCGAAAGCTTCGGACTACAGGGGAGGACGCGAACCAAGTCGAAATCCAGTACAAGTACCTTTCTCGATTTGACAGAGCACAGTCATGCTTTTTCAAAGTTGAGGAATTTGTCGGTCCGGAGAGTAGTCAACCACAGGCACCAAGGGCGCTGTGGTTGGAAGAAGCTGGACAGGGAGGAGGTGGTCCAGTAGGAACAGAGTAAAGGCGTTTGTATATGATCCCTAGTACCTTGTGAATCACGGTTTTTTGTTCATTTTGTTCATCACGTCATTGTGTTCATTATGTTTTTACCGTCACATGTTTTTCTTGTTAACCAGTTTCGACAGAAAATTCTTGTATTACGTTGACTTACATTCGATTATCGGAATTATTACTTATTAATGTTATAATGAATTGAATTGTATGAGAAAAAAAAAAAAAAATTGAATCTCTTGGTCTCTTGGTCTCCCATCTCGGTTAAACTTTCGGCTGATTGACATTCAAGTGAGACAGTTGGTGGATCAGAATTCAGAGAGTTCAGGGGTAATTTCCGGGAAACTGGCCGAACTGAGCGATAAAAGTTATGGCGTGGTGTTTACGTAAGCAGCCACAGATACACCCTAGCGGTTGTTTTTTTCACGTGACCGAATGAACCTCTCTGGTCACCTCTATCTCTGCCTCATGCCTGTCACTGGGCTGGTATATCCCTGTACCCCACAAACCTAGATTTGGCAAATGTCGATCATTTTGACTGATAGAGACGTCGAGTGATTGCGAGGGGCTGGCTGACGACTCTGGGAGTGTTTGAGGCAGTTTTTGCGCGAGAATTTGAGCCAGAATTTGCGCGAGAATTTTTTCAGTTGACAGGTTCTCAGAGCAAAAATCTTGCGTTTGTCAGAATAAGAGGTGGACCTTATGTTTTGCAGACTCTGCTTGGTCCATGTTATGTGGAGTATACAGTCTAAGCTCTCATCAACCCCAGATACAGTGCGATAGACGATAGTGTAGTCTTAGCACAGGAACCAGGTATGGGATGATGTCCATGGCCACGTGAAGGAACACATATGGAGAATATTTTTTTGCTCTTTGCACATTTTTGTTGCTTATTATTTGCGATTCCGTTCCAATACTCCCCCCTTCATTGTCTGTCAAAAGTGAAAAACGGACGCTGCAGCTCCAGTATTATGTCTCTGGAGCTTGTGGTCCAGCCAGCCTGCCTGATAATAAAAGGCCCGTAATAAACGCCCCACGGCCTACTTTTTTACGCCCTTCTCCAGACCAGATACGACCCGTCAATTTAACCAATTTAACCGTGGGATCGACCCAGATAAACCACAGTTGAGCGAAAAGGAAAAAACGGCCCACATAAAAAGCAGCCCTCAGCCATGAACGCCATCACCCCCATCATCCAGCCCCACATCGACAAGATCAAGGCCAAACTGCCAATAGAGAAAATTGAGCAGATTCGCGCCAACATTCCCCCGCTGCCCTTCGACGTGAAAAAGCTGGCTGAACAACTACCGTCCGCGTCCACTTCGGTGGTCATCTTCGCCACTCTGGTGCTATTTGCTTCTTTCCACTCGGGTTTCTTGTTCAAGTACGTGACTGTCCCCTTCATCTTCGCATTGTGCTGTGTGGTCATGCTCGGCAACCATAAGATCAAGTAAGAGGAGGAATTGACGACTGGTCGGTGTGTTTAACGACGTCTTTGGTTTCGTTTGGTTTGAATGGCTACATTTGGTTCTTTGGTTGTCTGGCTACCCTGGTATCAGCTTCCACACCATATGTTCTCACTCAGTTCCCACACGTCTTTTACACACCTACTCGTACCGTCCGTACCCCCTGCAAAACATTTCGATTCTGTCACGTGACACCGTTCTCACTCAGTAGATTGAATATATTTATCTTGAAAGAAAAAAACACAGACACACACCAATTGTTCTGTCACCATTGGTAGCACTACACGAACATGGCTGTAAGATGGTAAAGATGAAATTAGAGGCTCAAAAGTCACCAAGATACCAATTCAAAAGCCATTCAGCACTGCAAAATACACACTATATTTTCTCATCGCTTTATACTCCTTCTACACTGGTTTTTCGGTACAGTAAAGCTCTACCTGGTATCTCCACTCACGTCCCCACTCAGGTAATTAAACTGTATGCTTGATCCATGCAGGTGTAGCAATGGTTATGGCAAGAGTTGGGGGTGATCCTGAGAAGATGATTTGAGGCGTGAAAATGAAGCAAAAACAAGTATTTGAAGGTGTAGAAATCACTTGTAATTGTCACAAACCGGTACACCCGGTTTAACCCGGTTTTTCTGTTTATCTCTGCCTCTTTATCACGTCTTTAGACCCCACTAAAAACTGTGCTAATCTAACCTTCGATTTTATAGATCACGTGTACTTCCACACTTGTAGCGCTATTTGTCGCGTCCACATTTTCTGCTCACATGACTTGGACACGTGATAATAACACGTGACCATTCTTTTCAACGCACATATTTCACCACATACATGACATGCACTCCTATTAGCCGCATGAATTTGGGGCTCGCTATCGGGGTGAATTGGAGACCGATCCGAAATCCAAGTGTACCATTAGATCCGCCTCGTTTAGCTGATTCTGATGGTATATTTATATCCCTCATATCTCTCTTATTGCTCAAAAAAACCGCACTCCCACCATCTCGGTCCTATCTCGCTCGTTTCCTCGATAATATCTCTAAATCCTTAGTCTACCGTTTCGAGTTTCTTTGGCTTTCGAGGCTGATCCAAACTAAGGGGGGACCAAGTAGACTCATCTTGACATCTGGATAGAACTACAATTACTAATGCTTTTTCTCAACAATACATCACATCTATTTGTACCGTATCGTACATACCGTCCCCAACACACGTCTCAGACGCGCCATGTGAAATGGGCTACCCTAACCGCGCATGTGAAGCTGTCCGAGCTGGTTGGCTCTTGAGGGAAACTCTCTTGGAATCAGCTTCAGCAGTCTACCACACACAATGTCCTTTTCTGACAAGATTGTTGCCGACTTCAACGTGGACTACGACCAGCAGAGTCTTTGGAGTGAGTATGGAGGGAGTAACCAGTTGGAGTGATAAACTGGAGAGGTACATGGCCCTCGTATCTCAGGTCTGTAAGGACACCTGTAGAATGTTAAGGAACACTTGAGATTGAGAACTGAAGAAATCTCAAAAGAAAAAAAGAAAAATACTAGTTAGTCTGATCAACTGGTAACTAGTCACTGTCCCCCCCTTCCCCTGTCTAACCCAGTCGTCCTTGGATCCATCGCCTTCAACCCCATCTTCTGGAACATTGTTGCTCGAGCTGAGTACAACACCCACTTCCTGACTAAGCTGGCGGGAGGAGCCAAGACGGGATGCTACCTTTTGGCCATCACCATCTTCTCTCTGGGTATCTTCCGAGATTACCTGTACCACCAGGCTCTTGAGCAGCAGCCCACCTCCATCCTGCTGTCGGTCACCTACGTGGACATTGTCAAGCCTCTGGCCATTGTGCTGTTTGCTATTGGCAATGTGCTGGTGCTCACTTCCATGTACGCCCTGGGTGTCACTGGAACCTACCTCGGAGACTACTTTGGTATTCTCATGAACGAGCGAGTCACCGGATTCCCCTTCAACGTGTCCAACAACCCCATGTACCACGGCTCCACTCTGTGTTTCCTGGCCTCTGCTCTGTGGTACGGCAAGCCCGCTGGTCTCCTCATCACCGCCTTTGTGTCGCTCATGTACTCCATTGCGCTCAAGTTCGAGGAGCCCTTCACCGGCGAGATTTACGCCAAGCGAGACCGAGAGCTCGCTGCCAAGCAGAAGTAAGCGTCCCACACGTCCTTACCACCTACGCGGCTAAAAAGCGGCCCTTCAACAACCCGCTCCTACTCAACTATTTATAGCATAACTTATTTCAACATAATAGATTCAACTCGCTATTACAAATGAACTGACAGCATGTACGAACACCGTAGTATGGTGGCTTGTATCTATACAGTATGTAGATCTCCAGCACAAGCAACTAACAGAAGACAAGTCAACGAAGAGTATTTGTTGATACGGAGTTCTCTTCATAATTTCAAGACGACTTCTACATACAGGCGATCATTTTTTTACCTGTACGTGTACAGGTTGAAGATACTGGTAGATCCCTGGCTATTGGTAATGTGATGTATGTACCGGTACTGGGATATACTCAACTGGTCTCGCATGGTAAGTGTCAGGCTTGAAGGTCTTTGAGTTCTTCTTTACGGAACTGCTCAATTGTGACTGAGCTATCTCACAGAGCATCGGGTCTATTGAAATCTTCTCATCGTGCTTCTTTCTTCATGTTTTCATTTCACTGGAAAGACTAGTAGTTTTTAAAGCACTGCTATTTCATCATCTCACACTTTTCACTCAACGTTCTCATCGTTGCTTGCAGTTTTTATTGGTACCTATCTACTCCTCTTCGGGACCGTCAATAATGATCTTAATGGCCTTACCCTCTGCAGCGGTCTTGTAAGCCTGCTCGGCCTCCTTGAAGGAGAATCTGTTGGTCACCAGCTGCTTGACATCAATTTTACCTGAAGCAACCAGCTGCACAGCAAGAGGGTAGTCTCCATGGCAGTACCGGAAAGATCCCAAAACAGTGATTTCCTTGACAATGCACTTGGTAATAGGGAAATTGACCTCATCCTTACCCATTCCAACCTGAACCAGTCGTCCAGAGGTGGCAAGGACAGAAACAGCCGTCTGAATAGAGGGCTCAGCTCCGGTACACTCCAGAGCAACAGTAGGAGAATCGGACAAGCCTGCACCCTTGATGAGAGCTCGAATCTTGTCGGCAGACTCGTTGGCACTGTCTCCCTTTGTAGGAACAAAGGTATGAGTGGCTCCAAACTTCTTAGCCAGCTCCAACTTCTCAGGGATCAGATCAACACACACGATAGTGGATGATCCAAACGCGCTGGCAACACCAACAGCAAGGAGGCCAACGGGACCAGCTCCAAAGACAATAACTACATCCTGAGCGGTAGTTTTGGCCAGTTTGTTGCAATGAACAGCGACAGAAAGAGGTTCAACAAGAGCTCCTTCTTCCAGAGAAACATGGTCTGGAAGCTTGACGCAAAAGTCCTCAGGAATAATGTAATGACGACACAGAGTTCCGTCATAAGGAGGAGTGGCGGCAAACACCATGCAAGGACACAAGTTGTACCGTCCCTCCTTGTATTCCTGAGACAGTCTGGAAGGCACTCCAGGTTCCAGAGCCACTCGATCTCCCACCTTGAGATCCTTGACTTCGGAACCAACCTCGACGATTTCACCAGCACTCTCATGACCCAAAACCATGGGTGCTTTCACAATGAAATCGCCAATTCCTCCATGAAGATAGTAATGGACATCGGAGCCGCAAACTCCAGTTTTCTTGACCGCCACTTTGACAGCATGGGGATCCTGGATCTTGGGATCGGGCCGGTCTTCAAAGACGAGATCAAGCGGTTTTCTGAGCACAAAAGAGGGGTTAGACATGTTGTTTAATTGATGAAGAGATGTCAATGGAAGAGTTGTTTCCCTTTTAAATGCCGGAACAATCCACCTGTCGAATATGTGCGTTTCATGCAGCTGCGATGTTAGGGTTTGGGTTTAGATCCGTAGCGAGAGGGGATATGGGAGCCGACTGGTGCCTTAGTGCATGCATATGTGCGATTGTGTGGGCCAATGTGAGATTATGTAAGCGAGGGGGAAATCAAACGGCGCTGCTTAGTTTTGAAATATCCGGTCCACTAGTGCTAGTAGGGCGTTATTCTTTGTCCTTCCACAACGTCAAACTTCACCCACTTCAACCTTCGAGTTGTTGGGAGCGGATAACAAGTTTAAGGTGTTGATAAGGTTGGATGGGCTGATGAATGAAGGTGAGACTTGAGAGCAATGGATATGGGGGCAATTGGACGGGTTGGGAAGTGTTTGTGGCAGAAGTCACATAGAGAGGGTGGTGTTGAAGATGTGGTGATGTGGTGACGTTGTAGTTTTTGTGGTCGTCGAGAAAATTGGTGTTCATACTAGTTAAGATGACATGATTCTTGTCACCTGTCAGACTCGTATTCAAAGAGACATTTGAAGAGACAATAAGACGAAAACGGCTGAAACTGACTCTCGTATAGAAGTGGGTCTCGAAATGGTGTGGTCGAAGTGCTGGTGAGAAAGCTGTCAAAGTGAATTTTTCGTATGTCATGTTCTCTGTCAAATTGCTCTTGTAGTTGAGCATCCTTAAGGAGAAGTACAAGTACATACTTGTAAGGGTGATGATATGAACGCATCGGGCTCGTACTTTCGGCTGAGGAAAGTTGGGATGTTTTGAACCATTCAATAGTCACCAAATTGCTCAACGTGTGAATTGAACCGAGGACGTTCATTTTCTTTGACAGATTGACTCACCTCGAAATGTCGAAATCGAGATGGTTGAATGGTGTGGGTGTAGGCGGTGGAATGAGGTGTTAGAAAAGGTCATTTTTTGAAAACTTCTGAAGAATCAAAAAACTGTGAGCTTTCGTTTCGTCTCTTGTGCCAGATATCAGCTCGGAATGTGACTTTTCATGCTGGTTTTCTTCTCCTGTGCATGTTATCATCTCCTCTCCTGTCGTTTTCATCTCCTTCACCTCATCTCCCATCATCTCACATATTATACTCACTCACCCCTTAACATCCAAACGCATTGAGAAAGGGTGTGTTCAAATAAGAGAGATAAGAAGCTTGGCTCGCAGAGATTTTCTTGGCCAAAGAGGTGGGGACAGAATGATCAACACCCGAACATGTCTGAGAAGATGGTCACTAGAGAAGTTGAGAAGATTGTCACAAGAAGTTGAAGAACAACGTGTTGCCAGAGGTTATAACACTGTCAGAGGTTACAACACCTGCAATGGCCACTGAAGACATCTTCATAGACTGCCAGAACTTCCTGTTAGTTCTCTTGAAACTCACCCATATCATTCTCCTCCAATTCAGTCAAGAAGGAGAGGCCTTCGAACACACATGCAGAGGAAGAAGTGCCTGTATCAGTGCCATCCCTCAGGCACCAGCTAGCTCTCTACCACCTCAATTGGTCAACTGATGCCTCATGATTGGCGAGGTAAAGGTTACGGCTAGTTCCTAGTCTACTGGCAGTTTGCAGGAGGACTTGACCCGACTTGCTTACTCATGAGATGACATGAAGTGGTTGAACAGAGCAGTAAGAAAGACAGAAACGAGAAAACAACAAAAAACTGACATAACCAAGAGTACTCCAAGTGACACAAACAGACCAAACTCCTCAAATCCATCTTTTCACCCCCATATTCCCCCATTTTTCTCCTCTGAGAACCTTTGCGGTTCTAGCGACTTTTTTCCCCAGATTGATAAGGTTTATAGTGCATAACTGTCTGGTGCAAAAGTTTAGCTATACAAGGTGATAACCGCATAACCACGAAGGGACAAGCCAAACCAAAGGTATATAAGTATGGCTTTGACGGAAGAAAAGGAGGTCACTAAGACCGTTTCCGACACCCCCATTGACGACGACGACGACGAAATCCCAATGCTCGTCTCAGGTCCTCCTCCCACTGGCATGTTCCAGACCCAGAGTGAACATCACTATAGCACCTTTGATGTTCCTCAGGTCGAAGATCGAGTGCCCATTACCATCATCACCGGATATCTCGGATCAGGCAAGAGTACGCTGCTCAATTTCCTTAGTAAGCAAAAGGAAAAGAAGATTGCTATCATTTTGAACGAGTTTGGAGACTCTGCTGAGGTGGAGAGAAGTCTTACTGTTACTCAGGACGGTCAGATTTTCGAGGAATGGCTGGAACTCGACAACGGATGTCTTTGCTGCACTGTCAAGGACTCGGGAGTTGCTGCTATTGAGAACTTGATGACGAAAAAGGGCAACTTTGATCTCATCATGCTGGAGACTACAGGTGTGGCTGATCCAGGTCCTATTGCCAACATGTTCTGGCTGGATTCTGCCCTGGCTTCTTCCATTTACCTGGACGGAATCGTCACTGTTTTGGACGCCACCAATATCGTCAAGTGTCTGGATGATGTCACTGTGGACGATGCTCATCATGGAGAAAACAAGGAGCTTCAACCGCTGTCTACGGCGTGTATTCAGATTGCTCATGCTGACATTCTCATTCTCAACAAGGTGGACAAGATCAGCTCGGCTCAAGAGCTCGAATACATCAAGAACCGAATCAGAGGTATCAACGGTCTGGCACCGATCATCGAGACTACCTACGGACAGATTGATCTGCCCAAGATTCTCAATCTCAAGGCGTACGAAGAAAAAGTGAACCTTGAACACGCACATTCCCACGACCATGGCTGGCACGATCATAGAATCACCACTGTGTCTGTTGGTTTCCCTCCCATTTCTCTAGAGCAAGCTGAACAGCTCGAGAGCTATATCCAGCAAGCTACCTGGGACAACCAGCTGCTGGGAGTGCCTGTGGAGATTCACAGAACCAAGGGCAAGCTGGTAGATACTAATGGAAACGTGAGAGTCATCCAGGGTGTCAGAGATACCTATGATGTCATGGATACAAGTCAGGTGGAGAATCTGGCTGAAGTGGGCCACAAACACCCCTCAAAGCTGGTGTTCATCGGCAAGAATCTTTCCAAACAGTTGGTGCTCGAGAGTTTCGCCAGATTCATGGGCATCACCAATATTATTTAAGCAGAGCGAGCGAGTGCGAAAGTGCAAGTGCGTCAATACATTACATTAACGAGAAGGGGAGAGTGCAGTAGATCATTAAGAAGTATTTATACGGAGGTTATGGATGAGTCTGAGAACGTCTGAGCATACACTGGGAGTAATTACCGGTATTTGTTCCGTGTATCACACTGTGGGTGAAGGTATGGCGTGGGAATGTATCACAGACGTTCTATAAACTCAACAGAAACGAAAAGACGAGTGCAATAACTTTTCTAGATCTAGAAGGATATTTTTCATGTCTACTACGAGATTCTACTCCTAAACACTTGTCTAATACCATGCCAATACTACGGTTTCCAAAGAAGGGTAAAATAAGTCGTACATGTACGATGTAGAAGCCATACTTGAAGCATGTTCTACAGTGGTGCATTAATTATAGCGACTGTAAATTTACTTGCTCAGCTTTCTTTGCATGTATATTTCTTTCTACTTACCATATTCTTGATGTTACAGTATGGTGTCCTACATTCCCAGGTCATCCATAGTAGTAACCATCTACAATATTACA
The DNA here is from genome assembly GCA_900519025.1 of Yarrowia porcina. Taxonomy (NCBI): domain Eukaryota; kingdom Fungi; phylum Ascomycota; class Dipodascomycetes; order Dipodascales; genus Yarrowia; species Yarrowia porcina. The sequence goes on from ULGT01000013.1 coordinate 407,109, forward strand.
GGTTCATTCTTTTATTATCAATCAGTTAGTATTCTCTATAATTTCTATATGCTTTTGTTATAACTTCCCCCTAGATAGTCACATCATTCTCTTTCCAATCTCGGACTCCCAGGTAGCAGCTCTCTCGAAACCGTTGGAGCTGAACTGGTAGTCCATAAAAGCGTTCATGATACCCTGTTCGGAAGAGGCAACAAAAGGGCCATGGTGGACAGTCTTCTGGTTGAGAATCTGGGCTCCAATAATGATGATTCTGGAGTTGGGGGCAGGAGTAAAGTCGATAGTATCGCCCTTGGTAGACAGAGTAGCGACATCATGGGCCTTGACGACCTTGCCATCGACAATAGCCGAACCCTTCATGACATAAAGAAGCGAAGAGAAGCCTGCAGGCATAGTCTGACTCACCTCAGTACCGTCATATTCTGATTCGGTAAAGTAGTCCAGGTACCAGACAGGAGTGTAAGCTAGATCTTTGACTGAATCGACACCCATAGCCTGGCCTGAAATGACCTTGACAGTTAGATCCTTCTTTTCAGACTGAGCAACAGGAATCTCAGCAGCCTTCAAGTCTCTGTATCGAGGTTCACAGTCCTTGAGATGGTTGGGAAGGTCGACCCACAGTTGGATACCCTCCACGACCTGAACTTCGCCATTAGGACCCGCAGCAGGCATTTCAGCATGAACAATACCCTTACCAGCGGTCATAAACTGCAAGTCACCGGCGTTCAGAGTACCTTTGCTTCCTGTAAAGTCTTCATGATCAACTGCTCCGTCAATGACATAAGTAATAGTCTCCTGTCCTCTATGGGGATGATCAGGGAAACCAGCAGTCGAAGGGACCTTGAAATGGTCAAACATGATGAAAGGGTTGTACTCTCGGAGTTTAGTAGTACCAATAGCTCTTCTGACTCGAGCTCCAACTCCCTCAGATTGTTCAGGGGCAGTGAAGAGTTTGTCAACAGTCTTGGCCATGGTAGTGTTGGTAGTAGTTGTTGTAGTCATTGTTTTTTGTTGTGTTTGTCTTTTTTGTGAAGATATTTTGAAAACGACGCCGTAGCGTGTCTTTATATATTGTTGGCATGTGGTGATGGTCTTTTCCAGAATCTTGGTAGTAAGTGATTACGGTGCATGATGTATGCGATGTAATAGCTAAGTATGCATATGATATGCGTTGTAATGCATATGTCATGTATTACACCATAATTATGAGAGATGATTAGAAATCGTGGAATAACATCGAATAGGAAAGAGGGTAACAATAGAATCTGTTGGAATAGCACTGAAACACACCCACATTATATCACACCATCATCTAGTTCCTTTTTTGATGCTTGTTCGCTCCACGTTAGAAATAAGAGTTATAATTCATTATTCACTTACATACATCCCTAAGCTCTGTATCCAATCAACTGGAAGTACTGAGGGTTGGAGCACTTGGGAGAGCCCTGTCGTGCGTAAATGGGACCGCCCCAGCAGGTGTAGAATTGGTCATTGCCGTTCCAGGTGAAAGGCATGGTCGTCTCCTGGTTTCCAGTGAACTCCCAGTAGTTGTAGACGAAAGGTCGTCCCCATCCGTCTTCAACCTGCAGCTTACCCTGACCGTCAACCTCAATGTGCTTTCGCTGCTTTCGCCAGCCTCGCTCGTTGATGTTCACGTTGGAGTTGTGGTATTCAACGGTAAAGTCAGGTCGCTTCCAGTTGTCGTCGAGCTCCAGAGACTTACCCTTGATCTCAACGGGCTGGTTATGCAGTCGGGTACCAGGAGCAAACGCCTTGAGCTCGTACTGGTAGCCCTTGGACTCGGGGTAGTTGGGGCCAGGGTTCTCGGGTCGGTTGTGGTTACCTCCCCATCGTCGGTCTCCTCGCTGAGCAGTGACAGGAGCCGTCAGAGCAAAAAGGGCAAAGGCAAGGTTGAGTTTCATGTTGTAGTTGTCAGTAGTCGATGAGGTGTGTTATCAATGTCTGATATCTATTGTAGTCCATGGACATTGATCTATATAAATACTTTGGTCTATTTTGCTGAGGGCACACAGTTGCTACGGAAAAACAACAGGCTAGGTAGGTGCAAGTGGCAGCCAAGAGGTTCCAACTAGCCTGCACGCCTGCTGCCCCGTTGCTAGATACTCTGCAGGGTATGGGAACTGTTTTTTCTTGCACTTGCCTAATGGAGAAACTCGGATGAGATAAGGCGCAGAAGAGGCTTAGCTGTGGCTAATGTCGGGATAGAAAGTAGCTCTGAAGCAGCCAGATATTGGAATCAACTCGGCTCAAGATTCGGCCCACAATCGGCTCACAATCGGCCCATATTCGGCACATCAATTGCACCAATTGGCTCAATGGGTTGCCCTTGAATCTGTTTGGATTCAGCAGTAACTTTGCTAGTTTACCACCCGAAACGCTCGGCGAATAACTCCACGTTCTTCCCTTGGCCTCTCAATTCCGCCACATTATTCCTAACCTGTCTCAATAGCATATCAGGTCCACAAACACACACCCAATCACACGAAGTTGACCCTTCGAGCCTCGTTTTTACCATATCTGAGATATCAGGTCTTCCCTGAGTCTTTGTTTCATGGATCAACACGGACGCATTCTGCACTCTAGGATGACTAAGGTCCACCCAAGTAGCAAAAGAACGGTCGGGAACAATCCAAATGAACTCGACTTCCCATTTTTGGTGCGCCAGCTGCAACATGAGCGGGAAGGTGAAAGCTACACCTGATCCTCCAGCTATCAGCACAATTTTCCGTCGTTGAAGAAGACAACTGTTTTCAGTGAATGCAAGTTCCTGAGGAGGAGGAGGTTGGAACAAACCCAGAGGTTTGACTCCGTAAGGACCATGGAGAATGACTGTCCAGCCGATCTTGCGGGAGTCTGCGTCTGAGAGGTTGTGGGTGGCCATATAGGAGAGAAGTTGTTGCTTGAGAGATTTGGTGAATCCTTTTCGAACTCGAATAATGAACTCCAGAGTGTCCTCATGGTCGTAGGAAGAAGAGATGGTGAACGGATGAGACTCGAATAAACGACAAGACAAGAAAGTGATGAACATGTGTTGTCCTGAATGCCACTTGAGTTGGGTTTGTCTGTTGATGAGAGAGATGACGAGGTTGAGGGTGTGGATGAGGGTGTTGACAGCGAGAATTCCGATGTTTTGGGGATGATAGAGGGTTTTGTTGTACTTCCACGTACTCAGTAGTCGAGTAGGCTGCCTCTTTGGAATCTTGACCACTATCGTATCTCCACTATGAAGTTCCAAGTACGCCTTTGCAACTCGATATCCATCTAATGCTCTAGCTACTCTATCGTAAACGACAGACACCCCAGCTGCTAACGCAAACGGCTTTGCTACTGGAATGTGAAAGTAGAGACCTACCAGTGAAGCCAACATGCCAATCAAATGAACCGCGTAAAACACCTCGTAGAACCGTTCTCGAAACTTTGGATGGCTCGTAAGACCAATGAGAACAAAGGAAACAAACGCCATGATACCCATAAGAGACCAAAACTCGGTGATCAAGTACATGGGGTTGAAGTAGTAGGCAAACACTCCGGCGTGCATGATGGCAGAGTAAATACAGCATCCTCCTACCACCTGATGGAAGATGTTTAGTTGGTCATAAGACCATCCTACCAGGAATGACAGAGGTGTTTTCTTAGCTCCTAGAATGTAGAGCAACGGAAAGTTGATTGCGATAACGAACCCCGTTCTGAATCCAAACACAATGACATGAGTGATGTTGTAAAACAGTAGAAATGCCGTAGCTGCCGTGAAAGTGAGTGTAACCAGATGTGTAGCTACATCCATATATCCTTCTCCTTCTGGATGATACAGCAGACACTGGTCAATCTTGTGAAACAGTCTATAGCGTCCAAAGAAGGACTTTTTGTGTCTGTGTTCCTTCTTTTGCAGCATTTCCAGCAACTTTTTCCCCTGGTATCGTACCACATGGAGCACTAGCAATCCCGCCAGAGTCCATGCGTAGTAGCTGGCATAGTCTCTGGACTTGAAGATTGCGGCAGCCAGTTTTTCCGTTTCTCTTTCGTCTTCAAACGGATTGTCTCCTCTCCAGATGGGATATGAGTCCGGGTTTGAACCTGGATGTGCCAGAATGCGTGGCATGGTGGGCTTTAAGGTGTTTTGAAATCGAGGTTATGTCGTGATGTTTTTTTAGGTGGCCTCGAACGTGGAGTTCAGATGTGTGGTTGTAAGACGTTTGTCCTCTCTTCGTTATCTTATCCATCTCATCAGACTTTGTTCATCCGCATGCACAAGCGAAATTACCAGTCTGAAACCTACTCTTTGCAAGAGGCATTGTTTGCCAACTGTCTGCCTGTTGAAAGATGCAGTTTGGCTGCACCGGATAGAGCAACGTATGTATAGAAAAGACAGTCTTTGGTAGCAAGTGCACAAGAGATTATATTGATAAGGAGTGTCGATAAAGAGGAGGGGAAGACGTTGGAGAGGTCATCCAGACACTGTTTCTGTGGCTTCATTAACTCAATGGCGTCATATCTCTGAACTGACACTGGAAATGAACTCTCACTTATCGGAAGTAAAGTCACGAGCTAAAAGAAAAGATGAACGGAAGTACAGTATGCCAAGCGACAAGACTTCCGTCTTATGGGCGGAAGAAAATATCAAGGGGTATAGAATGAGCCGAGGTCGATTAAATACAAGAAGGAATTCATTTTATGGTCTTATTCTCCTTTGTCACTCACGCTATAACTGTGATATCTGTCTATAGTTCTATCCTTTATCATAGCTTACCCGCCCTCATTCTTCATCTATCATAACTCATGGTTCCTTCATCATATCAATCGCATCAGTGAGACATGGCCACGTAGCATATGTACTTCTCGCCAAACATCCCACCACCAAAAAATCCCGGCCAAAATAGCAACTTTTCAAGGCACTAGCGTGGCTATTGGGATTGGGCGGTTGGAAGGGTATGAAATTAAGGACGTCCCAAGGAGAAAGATGTCGTCCTAAAGAACAGAGCTCCCACCAAGCAGAACAGAACAAACATCAAGTAACAATGAATCAGAAAAAAACAAGGAAAACAGAGGAAATGTCTCCTCTATACAATCCACCTAACTTTTTAAAACTAGTGAATTCTGGTATCCTTTGCTTACTAAGATATAATAGTCGCGTGATCTCTTTCCATCAAATCTTCTGTTAGTCCCTCTTTTCCACCGACACCGACCCCGAGCCGAAATGCAGTCCTACACTCACTCCCTGCCTCCTGCTCACCACTTACATAATCCGCCACCGGCGTCTTCTCGCTTCAATTCTGCCACATGTCATTGCCCTCTAGGTTTGATGTATTCTTTGGAAGGACCGTTTGCAGCGTGTTTCATCTCGGCACTTTCTCGGCATGGCAAAATGTAAGGTAGACGAATATGAGTCGCACTCAAACGACCCAAAACCAGAAATATTAGAATAAACCGACTTTTAATTTCATCTAATAATACCCACCATCATCTCAGACCAACCCCTTTATCCATAATACCAATAAATACCCCTCCACTCTGATTAGTGAACTGTCTCGAATCTGAGACAATGTTACTTTGGATCAAGGTTGGGGTCTTTTTAGAGTGCATTTTTGAACTTGAACGAACCGTTAAAAATCGTTTTTCATAGAAATCGTTTTTACAACCGTTGATCATTAAACCGACTAATTTGTGGCAAACGTAGCCCGACCAAATGCCGGTACATACCCCACACTGCATGCGAAGGCAATAGACGGCATGTGGATCCTTGCATACCCCATATTCTGCACTTATATGAAAGTATGCTAAGTAGCCGTGCAGACACCATACGATATCCTACAAGAGCAAATGCTAAGAAAGTAAGTATTAAATAGATTTTATATACAGCCGCAAGAAGTCCGTTCTCTCCACTAAGCGAAATCCTTGTTGAAGGCTCGGCCAATGAGCATTCGTCGGACCTCGGAGGTTCCAGCTCCAATCTCGTAGAGCTTGGCGTCTCGGAGAAGTCGCTGGGGAACAGTCTCCATCATGTAGCCCATACCTCCCATGCACTGAATGGCGTCCAGAGAGACTTGGGTGGCCTTCTCGGCAGCCAGAAGAATGACAGAGGCACACTCCTTGGAAGTATGCTGGCCCAGATCAGCAGCCTTGGCGGTCTGGTACTGGAAGGCTCGAGTAGAGGCAAAGGCAGTGTACATGTCAGCGAGCTTGCCCTGCAAAAGCTGGTTGTGGGCAATGGGCTTGCCAAACTGGGTTCGGGTGTGAACGTAAGGGAGAGCCTCATCAAGAGCTCGGTGCATCAGACCAATGGGTCCAGCAGCGAGAACCAGTCGCTCGAGATCGAGACCGGACATGAGAACGTAGACTCCGCCGTTGAGCTTGCCCAGAACGTTCTTCTCAGGCACGAAAACGTCCTCGAAGATGAGCTCTCCAGTGTTGGAGCCTCGCATTCCGAGCTTGTCGAGCTTTCGGGCGCAAGAGAAACCGTCCATGGTCTTCTCGACGATGAAAGCGGTGATTCCTCGGGCACCAGCAGCAGGGTCGGTCTTGGCGTAAACGACCAGGTAGTCGGCATCAGGACCGTTGGTGATCCACATCTTGGTACCGTTGAGAACGTAGCCACCATCAACCTTCTTGGCAGTGGTCTTCATGGACACAACGTCGGATCCAGCACCGGCCTCGGACATGGCCAGAGCTCCAATCTTCTTGCCGGCAATCAGATCGGGAAGGTACTTCTCTCCCTGCTCAGGAGTAGAGTGAAGAGACAGCTGGTTGATACAGAGCTGAGAGTGGGCAGAGTAGGACAGAGCAATGGATCCAGAGGCTCGAGAAAGCTCCTCCATCACGACGGAGTGGGCCAGGTATCCCAGGTTGAGACCTCCGTACTTCTCAGGAGCAGTCATTCCCAGAAATCCAGCCTCGCCAAACTTCTCCCACAGGTGGTTGGGGAAGGCGTTCTCGACGTCAGTCTTCTCCTGGATCTCGGGGGTGATTTCGGCAGCACAGAAATCAATAGCAGCCTGTCGAAGCTCCTCAATCTCCTCCATTCCAGTGCCAGAACCGTTGGTGTCTGTGGAGTAGAGTCGAGCAGCAGAGACGGTCTGTCGGGCCATGGAGGCCACTCGGACCGACTTTTGCATGTGTGTGAGGGTGGATCGGAGCATTGTAGACAAGGTGGGTGGTTTGGTGTGTAGGAGTGTGCTGGGTAGGCGCGTATATAAATATCCCCTGGAAGCGTCTCAATTCTAAAAGCTGGGGAAGTTTGAGTTTGCAAACTGCATTTCGATATCCGGGGTTTTTTCGGCCAGGTGGTGGGGGCAGAATAATGGTCGAAAAACGATTTGGAAAGCCATAATATGGGTGAAGACACGTCTTTGATTCGATCCACGGCGGTATTTCGCCTCCATCTTTTACCACTCGCCATATAACTGGGTTCCCCCACTCGCCGAAATCCTGCCGAACTTAACTTATGGTTTCTGTGGGGTTGCCAATAACCGTTTAGTATAGTTTATAAATACATTGTTCTCTGGCCCTGTTGGTAGCTCTCTCCATCCTTCTTCTACACACATCACATTAGCAATGCTTCGACTCAACCTCAGAGCTCTGTCGCACGTCCGACAGCCTCTGGCCCGGCCCCTGGCCGTGACTTCTTTTTCTCGAGCTGTCCACCAGCACGTGTCTCCCAAACAGACGGACTTCAACGTGATCCAGTCCAAGATTGATCCTCTGAGTGCAGACTTTGCCGAGAAGAAAAAGGGCTTTGATGTGCTGGCCAACAAGCTCGCTGGCATCCACGAGCAGGTGACCGATCCTGCCTACATTCCCGAAAAGATCAAGACCAAGCATCTGGCCAAGAACAAGATTCTGCCCAGAGACAGAATCACCGCTCTCATTGACCCAGGCACTTCGTTTGTCGAGCTGTCGCTTCTGGCTGGCCACGAAATGTACGGCAAGGACAAGGTGCCTGCCGGAGGTATCATCACCGGTCTGGGCCAGGTCAATGGCGTCACTTGCATGATTGTTGCCAACGACTCCACCGTCAAGGGAGGAACCTACTTCCCCATCACTGTGCGAAAGCATCTGCGAGCCCAGGAGATTGCCATGCAGAACAAGCTGCCTTGTCTGTACCTGGTTGATTCTGGAGGAGCCAACCTGCCCCATCAGGCTGACGTTTTCCCCTCTCACAACCATTTCGGTCGAATCTTCTTCCAGCAGTCGCGAATGTCTTCTGCCAAGGTCCCCCAGCTGTCTCTGGTTCTGGGTCCTTGTACCGCTGGAGGAGCCTACGTGCCTGCCATGTCTGATGAGTCCATCATTGTCAAGGGAGGAGGACACATTTTCCTGGCTGGTCCCCCTCTGGTCAAGGCTGCCACTGGAGAGATTGTCTCTGCCGAGGATCTTGGAGGAGGAGAGATGCACTCCTCTGTCTCCGGTGTGACCGACTACCTGGTCGAGTCCGAGCAGGAAGGTATTGAGCGACTTCGAGAGTGTGTCAAGAACCTCAACTACCCCCAGAACAACGGCCATGTCACTTACAACCAGACCCCTGCCCCCATTGAGGAGCCTCTCTACGACCCCAAGGAGCTTGGAGGTATTGTTGGAGACAACCTGCGAATCTCCTACGACGTTCGAGAGGTGATTGCTCGAATCGTTGACGGATCTCGATTCTCCGAGTTCAAGGCCAAGTACGGCGAGTCTCTGGTGTGTGGTTTCGCCACCATCCACAACCACAAGGTTGGTATTCTGGCCAACAACGGTCCCCTGTACTCCGAGTCTTCGCTCAAGGGTGCCCACTTCATCCAGCTGTGCAAGCAGCGAGACATTCCTCTTGTTTTCCTGCAGAACATTTCCGGTTTCATGGTCGGATCCGAGGCTGAGCGAGGAGGAATTGCAAAGAACGGAGCCAAGCTGGTTAACGCCGTCGTTGGCTCTGGTGTCGAGCGATTCACCGTTGTCATTGGAGGATCCTATGGTGCCGGAAACTACGGAATGTGTGGCCGAGCCTACGACCCCCGATTCCTCTTCACATGGCCCAACTCTCGAACCGCCGTCATGGGTGCTGAGCAGCTGGCTCAGGTCATGGAGTCGGTCCGATCGGAGAAGGGACACGCCGACGCTCTCCGAGAGCGAGTGGAGCACGAGTCCATGGCCGAGTTTGGCTCTGCCCGACTCTGGGACGATGGTGTCATCAAGCCCGAAGACACCCGAAAGTACCTGGCTCTGGCTCTGGAGGCGTCTCGAGGAGGCGTGCGACAGAAGGAGGACACCGACTTTGGTATCTGGCGAATGTAGACTATGGGAGCAGGCATGTATTTAGACGAATAAAAGTTATAGGAAGAAGTGGGCTGTGGTTACTTTAGTTGATTATCTTGATCATCGGCCAGATTGATATATGATTACTAATCATTTAAAGAGGTCCAACTTGGGTTGTTAAGAAGACAAAGAGGTGGGAAGATGTCCATTATCATTGCTGAAGCTGAAGGATCTGTTTTATACCACCTCTGTAGCTGTAGCATTACTGTAGCTTGTTCTAGTTGGACCTTCATAGGTCTTGGAGAGGTCTGTCAGCGGCATATGGCCGAAAGAGAGGTATCGAAACAGTGTAAAAACAGGTATCGAGGCACTTTTCACTGCGTGTATACATCCAATTGATCATGAAAGTGAGTTTCTGTGAATAAATATCCATAAATATAGAATATTCAATTTTCTTGTATTTTTATCTCATTTTCCTCTATTATTTTCGATATTCATCATTAATGGGCTTAAATTGACCATGAGAGAGGAGCTCATATCGCCAGTATAACTTCCATTGACACGTTGAAAGATTAAATAGTTACTTTCCAGAAGTTCAGAACCCCTTTTTAGCTCATCCCCCACCGTATATGTCACCCCAAATACCCAGTTGCTTCGGTTCTTCACGTCCACCTCCTTTTAATCTCCCTTATACTTCACTCTACTTGACATCCCCTATTCCACTTGACTTTCTTGTTAACGTTTCATGTTACAGGCACGGCACTGACAAGATTAAGACAGTCCATCTACTGAGTCCATTTCAGCATCAATTCAATCAAAACCAAGAACAATCAATTCTCCCTATCACATTCACTTTGACAATCACATTCACTTCTCTACTAGTCTCATTTTCGCCACCTTGTATCACTCCACATTCTCTACTTTCACGCTCGTCACCCGCATATGAACATACATAAGGTTGGTTATCGCCACCTTCATCACGCTAGACATTCACCTCTTGAGCAACCCAACTATGAGCGACTCAGGCCCTTCAGACGATAAAGATTTGCTCAATCGAGACATTCTCATCCACCACGTCTTCCCCCTGCTTTCCCCGGAAGATATCAAGAATGTTTCGCTGACTAATAAACAGCTCCACGAGGCAGCAAGCTCCCCTTCTGTCTGGCACGATTTGTATCTCAAGACCTTTGGAGAAAACCCATTGACCACCCACAAGTGGCCCGAGATGTACGAGGTGCGATCTCGAAGCGGACTGTTCACTTGGGGCCAAAATGGCCGGGGAAAACTCGGTTTGAACGAAGCCCATATTCCTAGCGAGAATAAGACCCTCAGAGGAGTCTGTAAACCGACCCAGGTGAGCGGTCTGGGCTCTCTGGTAGTGTCTGACATTGCTGCTGGAGGCTGGGGATTCCTGCTTCTTGACATTGAAGGTCACGTGTACGGAATTGGCAGCATTTCTGACCGAGGAAGAGCTCCTTATGTTCCTGGAAGACCCACTTCTAACCCCAATGTTTACCCATTCAGAAACCCTCGAGGAGCTAACGGCTGGTTTGGAGGTCGAGGTCCTTTCCCTTTCAGAATCGGAGGAGTCATTCGAAGAGATATTCCTCCTGCTACAAGTACCGGTACTCCTACTGGAGAGGCTCAACCTACTGCTCCTCCTCAACCAGGAACTAGACCTGCTGCTCCTGCTACCACAGGCATGTACGGAGGCGATAACACCGATCCTCAGACTACTGCTCCTCCTCTAGGTCACGGAATTGGTCCTGCTGTTCCTCCTAGAACTACAGCTGAGTCAGATGCCATCATGACTGCTTCCAAGGACGCTGCTAAGAAAGATGATGGTCCTACCGAGGAAGATGTGCGAAAACACTGGCTGCTCAAGTTTCCCGACGATAAGCACCCCAAAGTGGTAGCCATTTCTTCAGGTAGATCTCGAGCCCTTGCCCTAGATGAAGATAACAACATCTGGCAGTGGGACAAGACTTTCTACGACCAAGCTGCCCGTCTCGAGTTCTCGTTCGGAGACAAAACCATTCTCAAAATCACCGGAGGCTGGGAAAAGGCTGCTGCTGTGGTTGAGGGAGTGGGTCTCGTTGTGTGGGACGGAATCAGTATGACCAATGTGGCTGCTGTTCGACCTGTGGAACACGAGACTGTGCCCAAGACAAATCTTTCTGGAGACGGAGAGATCGTTGATGTCGCTGTGGGACGAGACGCTATCGTTTACATTGACAAAAAGGGAGACGGTTTCACTATTGATATTAATAACCTCTCTGGCGGCCCTGTTCGTCTGGACGCCTTCATGAACAAACTCAAGCTGTCCGACTGGAAGGTGGATGCCAGATTTACTAAGCTGACCGGCAACTTGACCCACTTTGCCTTCATTTCAGACAGAGACGATGTTTACCTCACTCCTCCTAACACTGCTCTTTCAGCCACTGCAGAGCCTCTCCTTATCCCTGAACTCCAGAAGAAGGGCTGTATCTCTGTTGCAGCAGGCGACCACCACTTTTTGGCGCTGATGAAGGGCGGAAAGATCCTCTCTTGGGGATGTGAGTCTCAGAGCTGTGGAGATTTGGGTCTTGGAGTAGCTCAAGAGGTGATTAAGAACGACGGAGCCTCTGAACGAGGACTGGATCTCGTTCTCGCAAAGCCTACGCAGATTCCTATCGAGGGACATGCTCTTGCTATTGCTGCTGGAGGCTGGCAGTCGGCTGCTATTATCACCACTGATGATATTGAGCATGAAGAGAAGCAGTAGACAGGAACAACAGTGACAGTAACAGTATATAGTAAATGAATTGATATTACAGTACAAGTACATATAGTACAGACTAGGTACAGGTAGTACTCGTACCAGGTACGGCACAAGAATTGTATCGTATTGAACTGCCATAAGATTGAAATATTCCAGCGCTAAAACTCGACCCATTATTTCTCTACTCCCACTCGCTTAGTCAGCAATCTACAAATATCTCAATCGGCTATCGATTCTTGTCAAAATCCTCCCCTGTGTCCTCTACGTGTCCTTCCCCCGTCGGAATTTCTTTTTTGTCGCTTTTGTGTCCTTCTCAGCCGTTTTTTAGTCGTTTTCACTCCTCCCTTTCTCTCCCCTACGGTTGCGGTATCTAGTCAAATATCCAGTGCAAATGTATTAAGTCTACTCGGAGGCAGGCTTCTCATCCTTGATACCCTGGGTTAGTATGCGTTCTCAAACTCGATTGCTTCCAATCTCTCTCTCATTACTCCTCCATTGTCATTGCTCAATGATACTCACAAGAATGGTTCGGCCAGTGTACCAGACGGAAACGCCCATGGAGACGGCGAAACAAGCGTAGAAGGGGTACAGCAGGAACTTGGATCGAGGGTGTCGCTTCCACAGATCCACGTTGGGCTGGGACTGGAAGAGCTTCTGGTTCTTGATGACGTTGTTCTGGGTTAGTAATGGGGGGTCACGAAACCGCGCAAAAATTGCGCACAAAAGCCGACAGCCACTAAAGGCCACGTGGTGATGGCGATGGCGATGGTCCTGGCTTGATTCAACGCCTCATTTCGCGTTTGTCGATACTCACGACCATTGTGATATGTAGTGATGATTTGGTGGTACGTCCGAGCTTACTTAAAATCGAATGTTTGCAAGCGGCCAATCAGGCTCGGTTCAAACCCAACTTGCGTGTAAAGTTGGGCACTGCGAATATTGGGGACTGCAGAATTGCCTGATTCAAGGCGCATTGAGTTTGAACATGAGCCTGCGAAATTGAATATTATGTAAGCCAGGAGTTGAACCTGAAATGATGACGAATGGTGATAACACTGTTGCTAACACAAGTTCAAGTAGAACGGGAAGTATTGCAAAACGGAGTGTCTGTTACACAAACAGCACTACACAAACAGCACTATATGTGTATCGTTACCGGTACGGTACCTACTCATACCATGCACTCCTTCAACTGATCCAATCACACTCTGCAAAACATTTATTGATAAATAGTTAGTATCTCGTGAGCTCTTGCTCCTTAATATGCTGTGTCCTCCTCTTTTCAACTCGAAAAGTAGCCTTCACTGTCACTTCTGTCGCTTCCTCTTGCCTCAGTAACGTAGTCATCGAAAGAATGCTCTCTGGTGAAGACATGCTCCTGTCCGTCCTCAGTGCCCATAACTAGTTTCTTGGACTCCAGTCTGACCCATCTGATAGGAGATCGCACGCCCAAACTAGGATCTGGGGTCTCAATGGGAGCAATATGAGGGTTTAGACCAAACGAGTCCCCCTGAGGTAGTCTCTCGGGAAGAGCACGATGTTGGTGGAAACGTATGGATTGAGGAGCGTCGTGAAAGTCGTCCTCCTCCTGTCGCTCTCCTTCTCTTGATGCGTTTGAATTCTCAGAATTATCAGAATCTGGAGCATCATAGAACCCATGCTCTTCCCATGGCTCGATAGCGTCACCAACCCGAATAGCAACCTGGCATGAATGACGAAAAATCGAATTGAGAATGATTCTGTTGATCTGGTGTCCCCAGTCGAGGTAATGCCGTTGGTGGTCTCTGTCCAGCCAGCAAATGTTGCATCCATGATGATCCATATCTTGCCAGTCTACATTGGAATCTGAATCATCTGATTCCAGTCCAGAGACATCAGCCGTATCGAAAGGAATTGTGTCCCCATGAGACTCAAATTCCAAAGCTGATGCGAGAGACGTTTCGAGGTCAAAATCACTGCCTTCCTCCTCTTCGGAAAACAGGCCTGGAAACATCATGCTGTGTATTGACAAGTCTCTCCTGTACTCTTCTGTCTGTCTCTTTTTGAGATCGTCGTACTCCTCCTTCTTGGACGGATCAGACGCAATTAGAGCAGCTATAATGGACTCTGCAACTCCTGCTGCCGCGTGTGAAATGTGGGGTTTCTTTCGACACTCTTTTCGGCATGAAGGACAGGTATTCACCTTGGTGAACCAGGTTGAAGTGCAGTCATAGCAGTACGAATGGCCACATTCCAAAACGCATGGTAGAAACATGAGTTCCTGGCACACGATGCAAGTGACTGAGTCCGCTATCTGAGATATCAGCGCTAAGCATTTTGGTTGGGTCTGGTTAGTAGGAACAATGGTGGATTGCCATCTCTTAGTATAAATGAATAAGATGAGTCTTAGGGGTGTACTCACATAGGCCCTTAACGCTTCCACGTTCGAGTGGTCTGCCATATTATGCAGAGTATGTGACGGTATTGTTGTTAGCTTGTTGTTTAGGTCGTTTGAGTGTGTCTTTCAGCAGATCTGAATCGGTCGCCTCTCGTCTCGATCTCGATGGCGCTCTAATGTAACGTGCAGATTAAGCAGCCCCATGCACGTTGAGTTTCTTAAGGTTGGGGGTTCCTGTCGCGTACATGAACACGCTTATTACACAGAAGGCATATTAAGATGATTACGGAGTAAACACGGTTATTTATGTTGTTCTTCTTGTGAACATCACAACAGCAAGGTGACAAGATACCACAGATACCTCAAAAGATACCCCCAGAAAAGATACCAAACCACAAGATTGATACCACCACTAAAACACCCACTACACAATGGGTCGCAAGTTCAAACCCGCCCCCAGCAAGACACATCGACCTGCTGATTCTCCAGCAACAAATGCTGCTTCTGGAAGTGACGCTGGCAAGGCTATCCCTGGACATTCTGAGGTTCGAGTGGAGCCTGTTTCTGGAGATAAACGCCGTCGCCGGCCCCAGTGGATGACGCGTCTGCGACACAACTCGGCCAATGTCGTGGAACAGGATACCAGTGAGAGTGATGGTAGTTTCAGACACGTTGATGATGATACCCGTGACGAAGATGATGATGAGATCGAGATAGTGCTGCCTCGCAACGTCAGCAACGAGATACCCCGTTCTTCTTCTGTGTTTCGACGTGTCAGTACTGAAGTAGTGCCTACCCCTTCAGATGAGCAACAACGTAAGGTCAGTGGTGGTGACAAGCCTAGAAAGGTCACATTTGACAGCTCGCCTACGAGTGCGAAGAAGACGGTTGTGGCCACCAAGGGTATCCTTAAGAAACCCGAGCCAGGTCCTTACGCTGTCATGATGCCTCTGACGCCGACTCATGTGCTCAACCAGGACCTTCCTGTACCGTCCTACGGGATGGACTCCGATCAGTCCTCAAGCAAGGGGTCCGCTCGACCTTCAAGACTACACCTGCCTCGAAGGCCTAGCAGATCCAATACTCTTGATTCGGTGAGCACACAGGATGTACCTCACGTAAGCAGACCTCTTCCTCTGGTTACAGATGTGTCTTCTTCAGACGACTCGCCTGTGGCTTCCACCAGCTCTCTAGCCAAGGAAATTGCACGGGAGCTGGTCAGGGAGGTGAAACTGCTTCAGCCTGAACCTGTGATGCCTCCTCGACCTCAGGATTCTCCACCAGTGTTCAGTCTGGATGCTCCAGCTAGCCCTCGTCTTGAACAGCGGCCTGGTCGCCTGAGTGTTCGGCGTCGACAGCAGGCATGGAGACAGCGGCGGGTGGTGCGAAAGGCCGTTCAGACGGGTAACTACGTAGATCAGGTTGTGGATGAGCTGGAGGCCCAGGCCAGTGAGCCTGTGGAAGCGACTTCTGAGCCGGTCTTGGGGTCTAGTGCGGCTGGCAATGCTCCCTCGTTCTACTGGGACCCTGCGGGAGCCTTTGAATTCTACACGTCCACCGAATGGTGGGATCAGCTTCGAGATCGGGCAAACGCTCCCCACGACGGATCTCGCTCCTACCGTAAGCAGCTGTTCCTAACGGTGGACGGAACTGCCATGTGGCTCTACACCACGGTAACGGGATGCGTGGCCCGCGTTCGAACCCGATGCGAATCTGTGATGGGACTGGTTTCCCGCGTGCAGGCGCGCTTCGGATGGTCCTCTGATGGAGGAGCTGTGCCTGCGTAGGATAGGATATATAAGGGTAGCTATATAGATGGGTGTACAAGTACAAATAATGTGGAGGGAAATATAGGTAATGACGTGTGTTTAAGGATGGATTCGGGAGCCATTGATCCGAAAATGTGACGTTGTCCTTTTGGCAGCGTTTGGTGGCAGCTGCACTGTGCTGCTTTGGGAAGGTGTAGAACATGGGAAGTGCCTGTGTACAGGAGATAAATTGGGCCCACATAGAGGAGGTGGAGGGCAATAAAAAGGCATGAAAACAGAGCAATTGGGGTGGCCAAACCCACCAGAGACAGTTCTGATCCAGACATGGCCACGAGATCAACTATAGTCCGTATTTATTGCTGCCTTGATTCACATTTAGCGGTTTTTTGGTGTGGACAAAATTTCGATCCAGAATCTGGGTTTGAAAATGGGGACAAGCTTTGTGCAGCAGCGTGTTGAGAGCCACTATACGATCAGTACGAAGAAGCGGATGGAACAAGACTCCTGAAATTAGGGTGTTTCAGGGTAACATCAAGGTGAACGAGGCGGTTGTGAAACAGCTTTTGGAAGGATATTTGGCTGCCAACAACAGAAATTCCCTCTCCTATTCAATTGAGTCACCATTTACAAGTTTAGTCGTTGCGTCATTGTATTACCCGTGTCAACAGGAGTGCACTTGTAAGGAGCACTTGACTGCGACGTGTATGCAATGCAGTGGCTGACTCGGTTCCAGAAGCCCTTGCCCCGATGGACGTTTGACTGGCAACGAGCCCCCAGGCAGCTACAATGCGTGTGCTGTGGCTGAGCCCCGTCGGTAATGCCGGCGGAGCGAGCCTGAGTCTGGCTGTGCAGCGTTTGCTCTTCTCTACTCAGCGCTCTACAGTATGACGTGACGATATTAGTCTCTGGAAGGTTGGAGAACTAAGCTGGAAAATGAAAATTTTAGCCTTCGATCTCATGGGGGGGAGTATACAGAGTGTAGACAAAAGATAACTTGGTGAAACGAGAAATGACAGATTGTGAAATGTCTTTTGCAAAAAGGAGAAATTGATACTGCTAATTGTGGCTTGTGATCCAGGGCGATAGAGCCACCGTCTACTGTGACTCTTAAGCACACCATCCAGTGCCTCAATGACGCTCCAAGTCCACTCGGATACTGTACGATACTCCCACACGCAACGTGGCCTGGGTAAAGTTGATCCCGCTTCTTGTGGGGTTCTTTGTTGTCACGTGGTATGGGCCAATGAGATCCGCCAATCAGGAGCGCCAGCGAAGTCGGCGTGTGATAGTGCGTGGGGAGCAAATAGGGTTTCTGGAGAAAGGCAAGAGAGCGCCCAAAACGTGAAATCCGAGTACGCATGTATAGAGCGTCAATCGAAAAGAGAGTTGGATAGTGTCGAGTGAGCGGGCCCGCTTGGGGTCAATATATAATGACGTGTCCCCCCTAGACCTTTTCCTTTCTTTCTTTCCAACCAACAACCAAGAAAACTTTTTAATCATGGTCCTTTCATCTGTCCTTGGTTTCCCCCGAATCGGTGCCAACCGAGAGCTCAAGAAGATCACCGAGTCCTACTGGGGCCAGAAGGCCTCTGTCGACGAGCTGTTCAAGGTCGGCAAGGAGCTGCGAGAGATCAACTGGAAGAAGCAGAAGGATGCTGGCGTTGACATCATCCCCTCCAACGACTTCTCTTTCTACGATCACATTCTCGACCACTCTCAGCTCTTCAACGTGATCCCCGAGCGATACGCCAAGTACAACCTTGCCCCCATTGACACTGTCTTTGCCATGGGCCGAGGTCTGCAGCGAGACAACGTTGATGTGCCCGCTCTTGAGATGGTCAAGTGGTTTGACTCCAACTACCACTACGTCCGACCCACCTTCACCAACGCCACTGAGTTCAAGCTCAACGGCCAGAAGCCCGTCGACGAGTACCTTGAGGCCAAGGCTCTCGGCATTGAGACCCGACCCGTTCTGATCGGTCCCGTTTCCTTCCTTGCCCTCGGTAAGGCTGATACCGACTCTCTTGACCTCGAGCCCATCACTCTCCTTGAGAAGCTCCTCCCCGTCTACACTGAGATCCTCCAGAAGCTGTACGCTGCCGGTGCCAAGGCCGTCCAGATCGATGAGCCCACCCTTGTCCTTGATCTGAACGAGAAGACCCAGGCTGCCTTCAAGACTGCTTACGAGTACCTTGCCAAGCAGAAGGATATCCCCGAGATCACCATTGCCACCTACTTCGGTGATGTTAGACCTAACCTCAAGGCCATTGAGGGTCTCCCCGTTGCCGGATTCCACTTTGACTTTGTCCGAGTCCCCGAGCAGCTCGAGGATGCCATCAAGCTTGTTGGTGACGACAAGACTCTGTCCGTCGGTGTCATCAACGGCCGAAACATCTGGAAGACTGACTTCGCCAAGGCCATCAAGGTTGTTGAGCAGGCCAAGGAGAAGCTCGGTGACCGAGTTGTCGTTGCTACCTCTTCTTCTCTCCTCCACACTCCCGTTGACCTTGCCAACGAGCACAAGCTTGACCCCTCCATCAAGGACTGGTTTGCCTTTGCTACCCAGAAGCTCGGTGAGGTTGTGACCGTCGCCAAGGCCGTCTCTGGCGCTGACGTCAAGGCTGACCTCGAGGCCAACGCTGCCTCCATCAAGGCTCGAGCCGAGTCTCCCATCACCTTCAACAAGGAGGTCCGAGACCGACAGGCCCAGATCAACGAGGACTGGAAGAACCGAAAGTCTGCTTTCCCCCAGCGACTCGAGGCCCAGAAGAAGCACCTTAACCTGCCTCTCTTCCCCTCCACCACCATTGGTTCTTTCCCCCAGACCAAGGATATCCGAATCAACCGAAACAAGTTCACCAAGGGCGAGATCACCGCCGAGGAGTACGAGAAGTTCATTGAGAAGGAGATCCAGGATGTTGTCAAGTTCCAGGACGAGGTTGGACTTGATGTCTACGTCCACGGTGAGCCCGAGCGAAACGATATGGTCCAGTACTTCGGTGAGCGACTTAACGGTTACGTTTTCACCCAGAACGGATGGGTCCAGTCTTACGGATCTCGATACGTTCGACCTCCCATCATTGTCGGTGATATCTCTCGAGCCCGACCCATGTCCGTCAAGGAGTCTCAGTACGCCCAGAGCATCACTAAGAAGCCTATGAAGGGTATGCTTACCGGCCCCGTCACCTGTCTGCGATGGTCTTTCCCCCGAGATGACATCTCTGACAAGGATCAGTCCGAGCAGCTTGCTCTGGCTCTCCGAGACGAGGTTCTTGACCTCGAGAAGGCTGGCGTCTACGTCATCCAGGTCGATGAGCCCGCTATCCGAGAGGGTTTCCCTCTCCGAGATGGCCCTGCTCGAGACGACTACCTCAAGTGGGCTGTTGATTCTTTCCGAATCTCCACTGCCGGTGTCGAGGACTCTACCCAGATCCACTCTCACTTCTGCTACTCTGACTTCAACCCCTCCACCATCGTCTCTCTCGATGCTGATGTTGTCTCCATTGAGTTCTCCAAGAAGAACGAGCCTCAGTACCTCAAGGACTTCGCCTCCTACCCCAACCAGATTGGTCTTGGTCTCTTTGACATTCACTCTCCTCGAGTTCCTCCTCAGGAGGAGTTTGAGCAGCGAATCGAGGAGATTCTCAAGTTCATCCCCAAGGAGAAGGTGTGGATCAACCCCGACTGTGGTATGAAGACCCGAAAGTGGGAGGAGACCAAGAAGCAGCTCACCAACATGGTCAAGGCCATTGAGAAGTTCCGAAACTAAGCAGTCTCGGATCTTTACTGCGTTTAAAAACTGTATATTTCAGATGTCAACCATCTGTTTTATTTATTAGTGACATCAACCGTCACCATAACTTATTCAACATATAATGTAAATACATCAACTGATTGTAACAAATGGATTGTAGAAGATCATTGTAGGACAGTGAAGGATCAAAAATAGAAAATGAAAGAGACAGCATGGGTACAGAGTACATACTGTAGAATGTCAGGATAGAATGGGTTTGGGCCAACTCTTCCAGAAAATATCTTTCCCAACAGCTCATTATTATCAGGAAATTAATCCACGCATCTATTAAGCCCTTGTTCACATCTATTAATAACTGGATAGTATTATCCCCACAGTAAGGGTGAAAGGGCTTCTCGGGTGATCCAGGCATGGGGGAGGGGAGAGCAGGAGGTGAATGGGCGCAATGGGCGACAATGGTGCAATTGAGGAGTGGGGGTTACTTGACAAAAGGGTGGGAACATGTGTCGCCCATATTGAGACGAATAAGATGGCTATGTAGACGAGAAGTTGACCAATGGAATCGTCTCATTGAGAGCTTTTGATTTATATAGGTGGTGATCGAAGTTCTCCACTCGTTTTTGAGTTATACCCGCTTGGGATTACATAATCACGGCTTTCACAGCCTCCGGTTGCCGTCTTGTTCCACCAGAGAAGACCAAACCATAGGAGCACCTTCTACGTTGCCGTTGTCAACTCTAACGAGACCAAACGGTGGACATTTACGGCCTTAGTGTTTCCATCTCCAATGCAAGTATGCAGCGGTGCGTTAAAAGTGAGAGGTTGGTGAGCAGAAGAACAATACGAGAGAAAAGCGTGGAAGAGGTGGACTGACAAGAGTGCTAAGGCAGCCCTGATCAGCTGAAAGGTGGTCAATCTTGCCCTATTTCTGCTCGAATATCAGCGATCACAACAATAACAATGTCGATCTGATCGTCCAAAGGGCAGGATGAAGGCAGGGAGGGCGATTTCTCTCAGACAGGTTTCGGAAAAGTTGCTCTGATGAAATTTTCCTCGGTTTAATTATCAACCATTATTATTTCAGACCAATGTAGGTGGAGCTGGTTGCTGAGAGTCTCGATTTGAAACATGGGAACTCCTTACCTTAACGCTACCTTATTGCCCTGCCCTAAGACCTTGCTCTTGTAGAAGCACAGCAATAGTCTCACATAGTCTGGGGATGCTGCGGTACAATAGCTGCCAGGGTGCCGTCAGGGTGCCGCCAGGGTCTAGCACGTGTCTCTGCGTCTAGTCAGCTGAAAGACGAGGGTTAACTGGTGTCTTTCTACACTTCCATATTGGTCATAGACTCTCACTGACCTAATCCAGGGACCTGGTTTACGCTCTCGAAACACCCTTCCCTGCTCTCGTAAAACCCCTTCTCTGTCCGTCAGCAAGGAGTAATGTCTACAGGAGCTACAGGAAATAGAAACGCCCAATCCGGACCCACTCTCGCGTAAATGCCTCTACGGGAGCAGAGCATGGCTCAGTAGAGCGATATCTTTTCCATCGCGCAGTATTTTCCATAATATTCTCAATGGTAATAATTTCTCCCGTTGCTGCTTTCCAAAATAGGGCTAACCCTACGAGACGAGCTTGGACGAACAAGTCTTGTGAGGATGTACAGTTGGTTTAGATGCAGCGGAAACGGCCTGGGCGCCCGAAGAGGTTGTGTAATTGGCACTAGAGGCTGGCTCTCAGCCCAAGAGAGCATGTCTCCTGTCGCCTGCACCCCTTACTTGCCAGTCTCCCACTTTTCCACCCTTTGCTTTTTTCCTCCTCCGTCTGCAACCTTCTGCACATGGGAGGGCTGGGGGGTGCAGACGTCAACTTTATCGCAGGTTGAGCCGTGCTGTACTGTTGGCAAGTAATTAGTGAGAGACAGGGAGTGAGACGACTTAGAACAACCTCTTGTACGTTTCTACAGAGTGGCGTGGAGACTGACGAGTAGGACTGTAGAATTGGACTGTAAAAGGAGTCTTTTCACGTGGCTGTTTGATTGCGGTCTGGTTGCTGTTCAGCATCAATAAGAGATCCACTTCTGCAATCGACTGCGGGATGATATCAGGCACCACCAGATCCCATGTTCTCAATCTCATGTCCATTATCCAAAATGGTATATTGGTCCGTGGTCGGCCCCCGAGATGGAGGCCAAAGTCGAACTTTCACAGGTTTCAGGCGTGAAACATACTGAGACATGGCTCGGAGTCGTGTGTACAGATAATATTGATAGCAGAAGAGGTATAGATAGGTGTTATAGATGGTGTCTAGAAGATAAAAGAAACGGTAGAGATGTTGAGAAATGGCAGCTGGTCACATGTCTGTTTTGTATCACAGCAACTCTTGTATCAAACAGTCACTCCATGTTGCCTTACCAGGGGCCTGCCAATCTCCTGCGAAGAGGAAGACGCCAAGTTTATTCTATCGTTCCCACATCAGCATCAAGGTTGTCCGCTCAACTTAGCCCTTTTTTGCTCTTCCAAGCGTCACTGGAAGCCGCTAGTTTGGTGCTAACAGCTAGTGTTAGTGTGGCAGTCACTTGGTGTCACTAGACATATTGAACACATTAACAGATTCCAAAAAAACACCAGATTGAACGGTTTGAAAAAAACCGGTCACCTTCGCATCCCCCTCCCAAAAGAGACAGGGATCTGGAGGTGAGACAAAGAGCGGTGGGAGAAGCAGTTGGAAGTAATTTCCGGGAGGTGAGCCACAGGAGAAAGGACAACGTGACGCTATTCCCCCCAGACAAACACCTTGTCCGTGTGCGTAACGTCTAGCTCGGTTGCCCACAAGTAGAAACAAGCGGGCTGTCAGCTCGTGTGGGCCACGTCAACCTCAGAGACCCTCGATATATATATTTCCATCTCAACCGTATCGACGGACAGACTTTCGCCAAAGAGACAGAGTTTGCGAAAAGCAACGAGGTGAGCTTGTTATTGACAAGTTGAGGTGAAAAGAGTAAGGGAGGCCCTCGACTTTTCACTTTTCATCGTTTTTATCCTTTTTTGACTCTTTTCCTTCTCCCAAGAAGAAGGTTTCGCTCCCACCGCATCAAAGTGCTAAGGAAGCGCAGTACGAACGACTCCTTGTTTCACCCTTCATTGGCGTGTTTTTGGTAATTTTCTTTTGCGAACCACCTTTCGAGCCCCGGCCCGAGACCTTCACCACCCCTACACCGTTCTTACATCGCCAGAAAGCCGGCCACACAGTCTCTCCCACACACACCTTTTGGAAAGTGAGTATCTCTCAGGGGTACAGGTTACGCGCGCGGTGCACACACTGTTTAACAGACAAGAAAAAAAACAGCGAGATTCGACACACCACTGCGTGCGCGTTATTTCATGCAATTCTGACACGACCGGTCGTGAAGAGAGTATAGAGCCGAAGGAAAAAAGAAAGAGCGTGTATCAGTGTACTAACCCAGTGGATCTAGAGCATCCCATTCCGCCCTTGAACGTGCACAAGCTCGTTGCGTCCGAGTCGTTTGACTTTTCAGAGTCGCCCTCCGACCCCGTACAAAAGATGCTGAAACGACGGTCCCTAATCCAAGCTGCCAACAACGCTTCTCTCAAACATCAACGTCAAAAAGAGGCCGCGGCCGTCGCAGACCCCGGACTCGAAACGCCTCCTCCATCACCAGGATTGACCGACAACATACAGGAAGCGTCCCAAACTCAACTTGACAACCACCACCCCCATCTTTCTTCCTCCTCCACGGAAAAGGCTCACCACGCACACGACATGGAAAGTAGTCCTCGCACGGCAGGCTCCAACTACACGTCGTCCATCAACATCGAGTCGCCCCCAGACTCGCTTCAGCAAGGAGCAGACACCCAGTCGCCCCCTTCGTCCCGACAAACGTCCGTGGCGTCGTACGACTCCAACGCGACCGATATCGACTCGCGCAACTCGCTCAACTCGGTCTTTTTCGACTCCAAGGAAGCTCCGGCAGACCCACGTAAAATCACAAAGAAGGAAATCAAACAGCGCGAAAATAGTGAAATGGCGGCCAACAGTTCAACCGCGAACTTGAACTCGAATAATACCCCAAGTTCTCCTGACGGAACGGAAACCACGTCAGCCACAATCACAGCATCTTCAGCCTCAGCGTCGGCAGCAGCAACGTCAGAAATGAACTCCATGTACCCGTTCTTGAGAGCCGTGCACGCGTTTGACGCCAGGTCTCTCGAAACTCACGATAAAGACTCGGTATGTCTTTCCTTCAAACAAACAGACTGCATTCTGCTGCATGGAATGGACGTTTCTGGCTGGGGAGACGCAACGTTGCTACACACTGGAGAAAGGGGCTGGGTACCGACAAACTTCTTCCAGCCGTTCCAGGACCCAGAGGCCAATGCCCTTCTAGTGGCTGTTCAAAAGTTTGCAACAAACCCCAAATGCCATCCTACAAAGAGTGGTCATACCTTTTCACAAAACTCGGTCAACTCCGTCATTGCAGGCGTAAGAGCATTACTACAGGCCTGTGGAGCTCTCACTCGAGACTCGCCGGCAGTACGAAGCTCCAACTCGACGAAAAAGTTCAGAAAGATGCTGCTGGCAGAGCTGGCTGTTTTTGTCGGCCAGGCTCGTGAATCAAAGAACTCCACAGACGATGAACTCATCCAGTCACTCGTCCAGAGCTGTTACAACGTTGTGTGTCGAGCGGTCGTGTTCCTCGACATTTATAATCTCAAACGAGACAAGTATGGCCAGTCTCTAGGCGTGGATCCTACCATTAGACACTCGGTAGCATCTACTCGTTCAGATACCAGTACTTCCAGTCATGGACGAGTTTCTGGTCGAAGCTCCCGTTCAGGCCCCCCTCCTTCTCCTCGAAAAGAGTCTGCCACTGGTGAAGACTCACGTCAGTCTGTTGTGCTTCACAAGACGGCCCCTTTTGCCAAGGCTCGTCTGGACGAGGTGTACGAGGCTCTGATGGCTTACTTGAGTTTGATTTTGCGGTTGCTCAACCTGCTTGATACTTCCCAGGACGATGGACAGACCATTTCTTCGCAGATCTTGTACATTGCCCGAAAGAGTATTGTTGCTTCTCGAGCCCTCATTTCCGCTACTGAAGATGTCTCCAACCGAACTCCTCGCACACGAAGAGCAGAGCTGGAAGCTACCAAGGACAAGTTGTATCGACTGGCCACCAAATTGTGTGCTACCACCCGAGAATTGGTCATTGATGAAGGTGCTACTCCCGAGTACGCCAACGAGCTGGTTCGAGTGGTCAACAAGTGTGCCAAGACGGCTGGAGAATGTGTTTCTCGTTCCAAGACTGTTCTTGAGTCTACTGGCGACTTCCAGCTGAGTAGTGATAGACCTTACCCTGATCTCAGAGGTACCACCGTGACCATCAACTCGTTCTACAGCCTACGACCTGACTCTGCACGAGCAGGCGAGTCTACTGCTTCTGAAGCCGAAGAGGAACTTCCTCCTTCCACTGCTGATTCTGAAGAGACTAACGAGCTGACCATGCATTCCAACGCTTCCACAGAGAGCACTGCTACTGTCGACAAGCCCTACTACAAGCTGACTTCGGCTGCTCGTCTACGACGGTCTGTTGTTATTGACGAGGAGGGAGATGAAGGCAACTCTACTGTTGGACATGACGACGATAACACTGCTGTCAATGAGCCTGACCAGGAACAGCACCCTGATGAGCCCAAGGAGAAACACGCCTCTCTGTTGCCTCCTCTTCCTCACGTGGTCCCTCTCGTTCAGGGAGAGACCGTTCTCATTAGTGAGGAGGTTGGCGATGTCAGTGGAATCACCATGGCTTCTGTCGGTGAAGATACTGTCGATCTGTCCACCTTTGACCCTGCCAGCAACAACCTGGCAGCTGTGCCTGTTGAAGACCAGCTCATTGTCGGAGACCAGGGCCAGATTCAGGGTGGTTCCATCCAGGCTCTTGTCAAGCACATCACCTCGACTGTCGACCCATTCTTTGTCTCTGTCTTCTTCCTTTCTTTCCGACGGTTCTGCACTCCCATTGAGCTCGCTGAGTTCCTGGTTGAGCGGTCCCAGCAGCCTGATGAAGATGTTGTCATTCGAGTGTTCAACACCTTTAAGCAGTGGCTCGAGTCTTATTGGAAGGCTGGAGATGCTGAGGCTCTTCCTCTGATGCGATCTTTCGCTGAGACTCTTGCTCAGGAGCAGAACAACTCTGCCACTGTTCTCAAGACACTGGTTGGCAAGGCCCAGGACCCCAACTACAAGCCTCCCATTCAAAAGTGGGTTGCTGTGGCCAACACTGGACGTCCTGCCATGTCCATCTACAACTCTGGCGCTGTTCCCTCTTCTAACGTGAGCAAGTCGCAGCTGACTATGATTTCCAAGTTCTTTGACAATGTTGCCAACGCTTCTTCCGACACTGGCAACCGACGAACTGCTTCTCTCACTTCAAACCCCAACTGGGCTGCTCTTCGAAACGTGATTTCGCCCGAAGCTACCATTTCCATTGTTGGTTTCGACGCCTTTGATATTGCTCGACAGCTCACTCTCATTGACAACGAGCTCTTCTGCAAGATTAACACGGAGGAGTTTATGGATCTCAACTTTGCCAGCAAGAAGCGAAAGCTCGGCAAGGCCCAGAACGTGGCTGCCATGACCCTCAACACTAACAAACTGAGTGCTCTGGTCGGTGACTCCATTCTCCGTCATGGCCTCAACGCCAAGCAGCGAAAGAACATTCTCAAGCAGTGGATCAAGATTGGAGACAAGTGCCTGGAGCTGGGTAACTTCAACTCGTTGCTCACCATTGTCTCTGCTCTGCAATCCGTGTCCATCATGCGACTGCGAAAGACTTGGGAGATGCTGTCTCCTCGGTACCAGGACCTTTTCGCCTCTCTCAAGGCCATTGTTCTGCCCGAGAAGAACTTTGTGGCCTACCGGTCGCGAATTCGACAGCAGGACATTCCTTGTGTTCCTTACCTTGGTGTTTATCTCACCGACTTGACCTTCATTGAGGAGGGTAACGCTGATAAGCGTCTGTACATTCCTCAGGGAGGAGATGGACAGGCCCCCTCAGTGTCAGTCATCAACTTTGACAAGCATGCTCGTACCGCCAAAATCATTGGTGAGATCCAGCGGTTCCAGATCCCCTACCGTCTTCAGCCCGTCAAGGAGCTGCAGCAGTGGCTTCATATGGAGATGGACCGTGCTCAGAGTCTCATCAGTGAAGACAGCAACGGTCTGTGGCGACGATCATGCATTGTCGAGCCCAAGTGATTTCTCTCTTTTCGGGCCTCGACTTTTATTTATTTATATCCTTTCTCTCATGTAATTGATGAATGAATTATGTATGTTACGAAAAAGGTGCATATGTGTATGTGTAGATGTGTCATGGGACATGTGGTGGGTGTTATGGTTCCAATACTTATAGGTCGGAATTCCCCTTTGACCAGTAACAAAAAATGAACTCAAGATACCACTACGAATACCAGGGATACCTCAAGAGCTCCAGCACAACCAAAAAGATCTTCTACGACTTCAAATCAGGATACTATGAGAAATCCGAGATATCCGCTTTTGTGACTCTAGAAGATGTAAGAGGGCAGTATGAGAACGGAACGATATCACTGAGTTGTTACCTCACAGCTGTGGTGGCTTTACTCAAAGGACTTCCTGCTAGCTGTCCAATCTTTAGAAAGGCTGGGGCTGTCATTCGATACCTTCCTATTGATATCTTTGAGAGGTTACGGTTCAATCATACCATCATAAACATGTTGGATAAGTTACTTCATTACTTTCAAAAGCACGACTGGAACAACTTGCTGAGAGCATTGGACATGAACAAGCCCGAGTTGGTCTATCAAGAGGATGTGAAGGAAGAAGAGACCAATGACAAGGAGAACCATGACTACATGTTGGCAGCTCTACAGAATACTCTAGAGTATGAGAAGAGGACTTATTCGGGGGAAGAAGAGGGGACAGGGATGTACAGTCCTACGCCAAAGAGACGAAAGTCTTTTTCTAGTGTCAAGCTAGAACCCACCACGCCGGAGGCTCAGGTTCTTCCCATCTGTCCGTCACTGGCCAACTTGAGGTAGGTAAAATGGGGATGTAGCTTGTAGATAGCCTTGTATTATAATAAAGAGACATAGAGGATGACAATGGATACGTTTGGGTAGATGTGAATAGTCAGCAATGACTTAAAAACGGGATTAACAATCGCGGCTTACGTAATCAATAGAACGAATGGGTAGCTCCAAAAAAGCCGTTTTTTACCGTCCGATATAGTGTAGGGGCTATCACATCACGCTCTCATCAAGTAATTACTTGAGAACCGTGGAGACCGGGGTTCGATTCCCCGTATCGGAGTCTTGGTTACGGCCATATCCTGGTGAAAATACGGCTTCCCGTCCGATCAGCCATAGTCAAGCACCAGAGAGCCTAGTTAGTATTGTAGTGGGAGACCATACGAGAATCCTGGGTGCTGTAATCTTTTTCCATTCGCAAACGGATGGCATTTGTTTTGCCTCAATATAGACAGTCTTTTTGTAGGTTGTCGATGTATCGCTTTGGTATCTGTTCTCCCGTTCTGGTCACATGACCTTGCATGCACATGCATTGTCTGGGGACATGAGTGCAGACCATAGTGAATGCGCTACCCAACAACATGACGAATATTCCGAATCCTTGTCTGTTGGCGATTCTGGTCACGTGCGCGACCTCCACGGGCCCCCAGTTTGTCTTCCATTACCCTCCCAAACCCAAGTCATACGGCTACCGAGCAGCAGCTCCTGTCATCTTTCGAGAGAATGAGGAGTCTTCAGGAGACAGTGAATCTTCGGAAGAAGAGCTTGGAGATATTCTTTCCGACTCAGATCAGAGCGACATAGAAGAGGAAGAGGCTCCTGCTTTGGATTACAAGCGATTGAACAAGAGAGATCAGGGCAAGAAGGAGAACCGACGTCGAAGAAAGGAGATACTCAAGAATCTCATCAGCAACTATACTACGACCGCTGAATTTGATTACAATTTTGGAGATGAGGCTCCTGACGATGATGGAACTACTACAGCTTCGCAGGGCACGTCACGCAAGAATTCCTTGTCTGAGAATTCGTGGGATAAAGTGCTTGGTTTCGACGCTCAGTTTTTGGGTGATATCTTGACGCCTGAAAAGAGCATGTGTCAGCAGCGGTTTGAGCTGACTCTGGACGATATGGTATTCACTGGTCTTCCTGTGCATGTGAATGACGACGGAAGATGGAGACGGAAAAAGGACTATGATAAGGAAGACAAGGAAGGAGAAGAAGAGGAGACGAAATCAAACCTGGTTTCATTCCATGTCTCGTTTGTAGTCAATCCGCCACTGGCAGAGTACAACCAGCGAGTCGACGAAATGTACTTTTATATTGCATCTCAATTTGCAGTGGCTCTGAGAGCTGAACAAGACAAGAGTGATTGGGTGGGACAGCAATTGAGACAGATTGCTCATCTGAGAGAAACAGCTGCTTACGAGAAACGTGGTATGTCAGAGTTGTGGAGGGAGACTATTACTACTTGTCCTTTGGCTCATGGTATTGCTCAGTTGTTCCACTCTATTCAGAACGCTTCTATTGCATCTATTGTTCTGAATAAGAGTGTGAGAAGTTTCCAGATTCCCGTGGAGACAGAAATGGCATCTTTGCCTTTGGTCACCGAACCTCACATCTCTGGTGCTTATCTTACAACTGAATCTTTCTCAGACTCAGATTCGAAACAGTTACATTTTGCACTTTTGCTGTTGGATGAACCTGAATCTATCATTTCAGACCTGGAGGCCCAGAAAGACTACACTCTTTGCAACTTCATCTCGCATCTGAAGCCGTGGATTCCTCTCAAACAGGTTGTTCAAGATCTACAGATTTCAGCTGAACAGGCTCTCGGGTTCAGTAAACATCTTATTTATTGGCGAAGAGGACGAGCCATTCTGCCTATTCACAAAGGAAACTCGTACATTGTGTCTCCAATTGCGCCCATTGAGTCTCTGTACGAGTTTGCGCCTAGATTCGCTGCCAAGTTCCCTGGATTACCTTCCCTACCAAGAATGCTGTCGTCTTTGTCGACAGGAAAACCTCAGCAGTTTGCGAAACTCATCCCTTCAAGAGACCACAAGACAATGTACTACCGAGCCTTGGCCTGGCTGCTCCAGTACGGCTTTGTCACCCAGCTGCGAACATTCCTGTACCTCAAGATTTCCAAGAAGATCAAGTTGCAGGTCAAGAACCAGACTCGAGACAAGAGAGATAACGATTTCAACCTTACTAACCCCTTGGCTATCTCTCGTAAGTCGTCTGAGTCGCTCAAGGACAGAAACTTCTCTGCCAGTGTGAGCAGTCATGTCTCCAAAGACTCTCCCGAAGCATCAGAGATTCATTTTGCAGAAGACGATAGCATTGAAGACTCCATACTGCTTGAACCTGACCGAGCCACCCTCACTCAACGAAAGTGGCTCAACAAGATCCTTGAGAACCAGCCTCAGGATGTGGTTCTACTATTCAACCGACTGAAGCCGTATTTCAATGGCAAACATGCCATTGAGCAGGTTGTCATTGAGGAGGGTCTTTCACGAAACGAGCTGAGACGGTTGACGCAGTCCCTTGAAGAGCATTTGTTGATGGTTCGCCATTGGTAACGAGCTGGTGAGTGACCAACCATCAAACAAATTACATGTATTTATACTACTTTTGATTCAATGTATAATCAATCATCTACACCCTACTTGTACGAGTTCTGTACTTGTAATCAAATTTGACACTTCAATTCTTATAACAATAAATACTACGGTAGTTAATTCAACTTGGGCTTGTGAGCACCAGGCATCATGATAGGCACTGGGATAAACCACTTGTAAGTGGACTGAGGAGTGGCTACACCTGCCATTCCGTTCCAGCAGCCCAGTAGACCGGTGGAGATGCAGAAAGAGCCTCCAGCCACCAGCAGACGAGGGTTGCCTGTGAAGTTTCCAGCCGCCAGGAAGATGACGGCCAGATCGAGAGAAACAAACATGACAAAGAAGGCAACGGTCGCTTTTAATGTACACAAAGTCATGAGTACACAGAAGATAAACCAGCCCATGAGGAAGACTCCCACAGCTTGCGCAAACTCTTCTTCTGTAGCGTAATACTTTTCAATTCCGATAGGCAGGTTGAGCATTCCCCACGAGAACCAGAAACACGAGAAGCAGAGAAAGACACAGGCGGCAAAGGTGTTTTCACAGACAATTTCCCAGATACCGGCAATAAGCTCACAGAGACCGCCTCCAAAGATGGCACATCCAACCATAACGTTAGGAGCTCCAATTCCTCGGACTCCACAGGTGCAGAAACCAAGGATGATCATGGTGATAGAGAAGGAAAAGAGGCCGATAGGAGCGGCATTACCAAACTTTCGGGAAGGAGCAGGAGCCGAACCAGGGTTGAGAGTTCCTCCAAAGGCCTGCATGAACTCGTTTCGGTGGTATCTGACACCTGCAATGATGAGATACTCTCCATTCTCGAGAACTCGAGTCTCCTTACTGTTTTCCACGCTGGAAATACGGTCTGTGGAGCCTCCGCGTTCGAGATCAAAATCGCTGGTCATGGGAGAAGAGTTGTTGATGATTGTAGTAGACATTGGGGTTGTACAGAACAGGTCATGACTGGTACTGCTTTATATATCACGGATATCACAAGTATGGGTGGAGATACGGAAGCGATGAGAGATTGTGGGGTAAATGTTTAGCGAGATACTAGCTCCAGGCTAAAGTAGTCGTAATTTTGACTGTTGAAAGGCTGGAGAGTTACTCTTGTTGAGTTCAAGAGTGGTGATGTAGGTGACCAGGAAAACAAAACAATGTAGAGCACTCAAAACGACCAAGAAAGACCTGGGGACTTCGAATCCCTCATTGAACACCTCGAATAATCACATTTATCAACTCGCTTCTACCCTACCTCGTTTATGTACTAGATGGATCTAGACCCTAGTGTGCAGAGACTCCCTCTGAGCAGCCCTTGTGCGGGGCTAAAAGAAGAATGCACGCGCGAGGGGTCTATCCAGACCACCTCAAGTCATCTCCAAGTTGAAAAACCAATTTAATGGGTGTTTTGGGGGGTCTGGCACAACTTCGGTGAGACCTCGGAGCTCTACACGCTAGTGCGAGTGACCCCCATCCTTTACCCTCAAGATATACGGCAGAGTAGGCAGGACAAGTGTACCCCTCATTTTGGTTCTTTTGAGGAGCCGACTAGAAAAAAACAGTAGTGCAAATGTCTCGGTTCATCATGCCTCGTTTGCTAACGGCGAGACAAGTTTTAACGGAGTCTTGCTCTACAGTGCAGCCAAGTGCTTTAGCGTGGATCCAGTGGGGGACTTGAGTGGGAGGTAGCGAGGTTCAAGAGCAGGTTGGAAGCGTAAGAATGATCTAATGGAGATACTACCACGTGTTTTTGCGGGGAATGCTTCGCTATAGAGAGACTAGGCACGTATTTCACTCTCTTGGAAGTCCCTCTCTGGGGCTATCTGAAACGCTAGCTTAGATCGAAGAATCGAATGATCATTTGGGTGTGTGTGGCAGTGCTACAGAGGTGGTTCTGACTGTGTCGAGTCATTATTACAGGTTCACGGTTTTATTCATATAAAGACATTCCTTCCCTTTATACCCACAAAACACCTCAAGTATCTCTCTTTCTATCTCTTCTAGATCATCTCTTTATCATACTAACTAATATACACGAGTATACTGCGCAAACCGCGCTTTCCTTACAGCTTAGCCTTGTCGAGGAACTTCTGGGCCACAAATCTTCGCTGAATCTTACCGGTAGCCGTCTTGGGCATAATGTCGGTAAAGAAGACTCGAGCAGGCACCTTGAACTTGGCCACCTTGTCAGCCATGAAGTCCTTGATCTCCTGCTCGGTGCACTTGACGTCCTTCTTGAGCACAATGGCAGCGTTCACCTGCTGACCGTACATCTCATCAGGGGCTCCAAAACACACAGCCTCGGCCACAGCAGGATGCTCCAACATAACTCCGTCAAGCTCAATAGGCGAAATCTTCTCTCCACCTCGGTTAATGAGCTCCTTGATTCGACCAGTGATGTTGACAAAGCCATCGGCGTCAAGGAAACCCTGGTCTCCGGTTCGGAAGAAACCTCCCTTGGTGAAAGACGACTTGTTGGCCTCGGGGTTGTTAATGTAACCCTTGGTCACGTTCTCTCCACGGATACAGATCTCGGCAATCTTGCCCTGAGGAACCTCGTCTCCATTATCATCCAGAATAGCAACTTCAACGCCCTGTCCAACACCCACAGTTCCAGGCTTTCGCTGTCCGGGAGGCAGGTTGTTGGAGGTCATCTGGTGAGCAGCCTCGGTCATGGCATAAGCCTCCAGAACGGGGGCCTTGAAGGTCTTTTCAATCTGGTGGAAAGTTGCAGGGGCCAGAGCAGAAGAACATGATCGAATGAACCGGATCTCAGGCAGAGGCTGGGGCACCTTTGTGTTGAGCAGAATCTGGTGGATGGTAGGAACAGCAGTGTACCAGTTACACTTGTACTTGATGAAATCGTCCCAGAACTGCGAAGCAGAGAACTTGTTAGGGATAACGATTCCTCCTCCAGAAGCCAGAGGGGCAAGGAAGGCACAGAGCAGGCCGTGGACGTGGAACAGAGGCATCACAAGGTACGTGGTGTCCTTATCGGTCAGCTTATAAGTGTCGACAATGTTGTGCATGGTTCGACACAGGTTTCGCTGAGTCAGAGGCACGGCCTTGGGACGGCCAGTAGTTCCACTGGTGTGAAGAACCAGAGCCACATCTTCAGGCGAGACTTCATCTGGAGTAGGCACCAGAACGGGAGCAGCGGTAGGACCCTCCTTGATGTCCATGACAATTCGCTTCTTGTGGTTGTCCCAGTAGACCTCGGCAATGGCAGCATTGAAGGTTCGGGCAGCCTGGACCGAAGCCAGGTTCTGGGCCACAGCTCCCTGGGGGACTAGAACCAGCTTGGACTTGAGATCATCAATGTAGAACTCGAATTCGGACTTTTTGTACGCCGAATTCAGAGGAGCAGCAATGTATCGCGAAAAGGTGACTGCCAGGAAAGAAACGGCAAACTCGAGAGAGTTGGGGATAGCGATGGAAACCGCACTCTGGGGAGGAAGTCCGACCTGAGCCAGCTGTTTCTGGAAATCGCCGATAAGATCGAAAAACTGGCTGTAGGACAGTTCCTGGGCGCCGGGAATGAAGATTCCAGCACCGGATTTGCTAATAGTTTTCTGAAGAGTCGCCATGGTGAGAGGTGAAGATGGAGAGTGAAAGACGTTAGGTGAGTAATAAGCGCATGCGAGTCCGGGGTAACTTTATCCAATGCATCTGAACGGACATATGGAGATGAGGAGGGATAAGTGATGGCAGAGTCACGTGATCACTGGGCTCGGAAACAGGTTCCGAGCAGATTTATTACTTTTTTCAGCTTTTTGACCCATCTCTTCTCGTCTACTTTATCTACTGGTTCGATCTGACCTATCTAACGTCTCGGTCGGCTTGGCAGACGCCACAAGCCACAGTATATTGGCTCATTTTTAGCCCCCGAGGCTAGTTGCGCCACAGGAGGCTGTCGGGCGAGTCGTAGCTGATCTTGCGGTGGTACCCTGTTCATTTATTTGCCATTTCCAGCTCGTTCCATCGATTTATAGCAACCTCAATATTATATCAAGCAACCTCCCCCACCCGAAACGTGGGGGTCTACCTGCACTATGACGAGGGGAAACAGACCAATTATATAGCACCGTTTTGGGGTGACAAAACGGGAAAGAAAACGGGAAAAGAGAATGTCACGTGATACACAAACACGTATTATTTTGATTTGACTACAATTTTTACTCAGATACACTTTATATCTCTTATCATAGAAGATGTCATTTCACCCCATTCATACTTCATTCATACTTGTACGACACCATTGTTCATACGCATCTGAACCTTATCAAGTGAAAAATGCAGAGGAAAATAAAAAGATTGAAAAAAAGTAAATCGTCATATCTTGTATCCCCATATATCTCAGCCTCACACCCCCATCAAAACATGTAGTTGTGTATCACCATTCCCCCTGAATGAAATTAGGTTGGATTACCCTCCTCACACGAGATCCAACCTCCACGCATCATGATACAGCTACATCTCCGGTATCAGATTCTGTCAACTTTGCATGGCTCAAGACGACATAGAACTGGGTCTCATCAAAGACAAGCCCGCGGAATGGGCGCCTGAAAAAGCGGGTGGTCTGGCTGACAAACACAGTATTCACCGACCGCCATGGAACGTGAAACTGTTCGCAGTCGTACTGCTTCAGGTGGTGTCTACAGCAGTGGTGATTCTGCACTTTACCGAGCTGGAGACCCAGAGTCCTCTCGGACTGGCTGCCCTCATTTGTCTCTGTCTCTCGGGACTCAGTCAGGGCATCACTCAGGCCTTTATCACGCGTCGTCCAAACTACTCACAGCTCTTCAAGTTCTACGTCTGGGGAGTTATCAATGGAGTGACTACAAAAATGTGGACTGACATGCTCATTGCAAAGGTACCTGTGACTATAATGAGAGTTCTGGTCGACCAGCTATGTGGAAACCCGGGATTTCAACTCATGTTTCTGTCCCTATCAGCCTACTGGGATGCCACGTCTATCTCTGCAACACTACATGAATCTTTCTGGAAGACTCTCAAAAGCAGCTGGATGATCTGGCCGTTCTTTTCCATGGTGGCCTTTTTCGTGCTCCCTCAAAACCTCATTGTTCCGTGCAACTGTGTTGTTAATTTGACATGGTGCGTCATTCTGGGACTCATCACTCAATAATGCTAATAGACTGTTTGTTACCAAGAGAAGAGGTGTAATACTTGTATTTGATGGTGTAAAAGATGAAAGGGCACGTGGGAGCAAAAATACAACCCTCCCTAGACAAAAATAATGCTCCAGGAGGGGATTGAACCCACGACCGTCGCGTTCCTCACACGACCGTGACATTGACATAGAGAATGATCAAGTCTAAAATCTATAAGCACGAAGCGCTAACCAGCTGCGCCACTGGAGCATCGAACTCACGGTCTCGAAAATACAAACCCAAACCTTAATTTGAGCCTGCACCATCTAGGCCAGAAATTCTGATCTTGCATTTTCAGCCGTCAATTGAGGCTTTGACCTATACCCGCGTAAGTCACGTGACCAAATTTTTCAAAAATTGTTTTCTGATGATTCCGAAGGGCTATTGACATCGGACAAAAACAAAATATGTACAGAAAGAAAGGGCGAATTTGAATTTCCAATTTCCAGTACTCTTTTACTCACTCCGTCTCCTCAATGGCTCAGAATCCTCATTTATAAGTTCGGCATCTTCGGGTCGTTATCGAACGCTAAAAAAAGAGGAGAAAAAGTTGAACTAGCGCCTTTTTTGCACAAAGGTGGGCGGATTTGCTTTTTTCAAGCTTACTACCAGCAAAATAAGCGTTTTTTATTTCTTTCAAGTCTCTTTTTCAAACCACTGCTGTTCTGAAGATAGACCTACTTTGGGTATTATTTGTTGACTGGTGATATGTGGAGGTGCAGGGGAGTATTGCGATAACGAAACAAGGTTTTATTGGGAGCCGATATCTCTCGAAAACGATAAAATGAGGTTGCACATCTCTCAACTGAGACTTTTTTGAAAAACGGTGGGTGATCAGACGAGGCAATAAACCCAATGGAAGAAAAGGCCCCTGAGCCTTGAAATTGTGTCAGATTGAGACAAAGCAGCCTGATGATTTACCTCTCCTGGGGAAATTAACAAAGGCGGCTCTAACGGCGTTATTAAAGGACTATTGGTAATATAAAATCTCGCTAAACCCTTTTCTTTTTATTTCGTGCTCGTTTATGCTTGCTGTGAAAGTGGCGCTGTTATCACTGCTGGAAATGATAAAATACAGGTGGGCATGTGGCTTGCTATTGAGGGCAGGTTTTCGGAAAGCTGGAAGCCGCACAATGTCAGGGAAAGGCGACTATACGGGCTGAAAAAAGCCGCATGCATTCTTTAGTGTGGAAAATGAAAAAAGGCACGCTGTTTAGTTGCTTGTCAAATGATATGGGTCCCACCATATGGTCCCTTTGCATAAGCTCATTTAGTTAGCACAACAGTCTTTGGAAACCTAGAAGCTAAAGGATCATAGACAAAAAGTTGCATTACGAGAGCCGCACAACTCTTTCCACTACGGAACCTGAGCTCTGGAGCAGCTTTTTTGGAACGAGCCCCGAAAATGAGCAACCGCGACGTCATCAGAGCCCTCGCGCCGCTCATTCCGCCCGAGGAATGTGCTCTGGAAATGGTGGCTGTGGCCCGCCGGAAACATCGCCAGGGCTGGATCAAATTATTTGTCAGCTCCGTGTGTGGAGGAGTTATGCAATCTATTGGAGCATTTGTCAGTATCACGGTTCAGGGCAACTCGGAGTCAGGTCAGGTGGTGGGCGGAACCAATGACTGGCTTCCAAAACTGCCAGAAGCTGCTGCTTACTCGATAGGACTGATCCTCATCACCATGTTTGGTTTGGACTTGTTCAACTCCAACATTTTATTTTTCACGGTGGGGTGTGCAACCAGAAAAGTGTCACCGTGGGCACTGCTGAGATCGTGGATCGTTTCCTGGTTTGGAAACCTCGGAGGAGCGCTGTTTGTCAGCTACATTTTCGCCTACTCCACGGGCCTGGCAAGGTCTGAGGGAATGGTCAATGCATCGTATGTTTCTGTCGACGCGAAATTAACAAATCCAACCTGGGCACAACTTTTTGCAAGAGCCGTCGCGTGTAACGCTCTCGTTTGCATGGGCATTTATCTGTCGTTCATGTGCCGGACCTTTGTTGCAAAGTACATTGCCTTACTCATCCCAGTGTTTGCCTTTGTTTACATTGGTTTCGACCATGTGGTAGCAGACATGTTTCTCATCAGTTTGGGACTGTTTAATGGGTCTCCACATAGCGTGGGACTCTTCATTCACAAGTCGTTGGTGGGTGTCACGGTCGGAAATGTCGTTGGAGGAGGAGTGTTTGCGCTGGTGGTGCCGTGGTACCTCCACTACTTCACAGTGCCACCTCTCCACATCAAAGAAAACATTGCTGGAGTCAATGCCGATGGGATCCAGATTGGTACCGAGGTGGGAGAAGAAGAACCCAAAGACGAGCCTTCTTCGTCGTCTGCCGGCGAGTCTTATAACCCTCCACAGGCTCCTGCAACTGCACGCATCGCTCCCCACGCGCAGTCGCCGGTCTAATGCATTTGATAGAATATTTATACTCGTTTTTGATTGATATAGAAAGCATGAGTGAGAGGAGAATGTACAGTAATAGATATATGAACAGTTTGTGATATTTTTTGAGTGGTTTCAGCAGTTGTAGAACTTGGTAATGTCGGATCAATGGTCCTTTCCTGTGCGGCGAGTTTTATAAGGTGCATAGAAGTATGTAAGGGTATTTCTCGGGGTAAAGAGAGAGTAAAGATGGCGGGGAGTTGATCAAAGAAATAAGATGGGGTAGGTGGACAATATCATTAGTTTCTCTTGTCTGAATTGAGCTCGGGAGGCCGTTTATATAAGGGAAAAGAAAGTATGGTGTAGTGTCTTGGTGTCAATAACTAGAGAAGAAAGAAGGGGAGAGGTGGGGGACTTGATAGAGTGGACTAATCAGGGTCAAGATACTATATAAATAACATCATTGACAATAGTAGCTTCCCAGCAGCTAGAGGATTGGAATATGAGTAAGTGAGCTATTGGCCCTTGAACGACAAAGTCGGAAAATCACGGAAGAAAGGACGGATTAGTTGACCAAACGAATGAGACTGGGCTAAAGAGCACTATCAACAGCTTTGACCGTCTCATCTATATCTGAGAAGCTGAACTAATGGGGAGAAGGAAGAGGGGTTCAGACATCAAAGTGTTAGTATCACAGTAAACAGAGGGAGAGAAAGTATGAGAGTTGCTTTTGAGAGTACAATGAGGCAGAATAGTGAGGGTAACAACTTTTTCTGGATGTAGCAGAGCAAAAGAATGGAAAATCTTCTTTTTACTTCTAATTATCAGTATCTTGATCAAACGACACTGTTGTCTCGAAAAAGTCACGGGGCTTGGTAGAGAAGTGTCATAATGGTCACTGCAGTGACTAAGTGATGCGAAAATGAAGTCTAGTGCTGATGGAATGTGTCCAAGAAAGATAGTATTGAAGTATCTGTCGGGATTCCAAGCTGACTTCGTACTCTGTAGCGGTTTACAGTAAGGAGAGTCTTCCGGCAAGCATTCAATGTGAAGGAATGAAGGAGAAACATGTAAGCCAAAAAGACGGTCCCATCTAATGTTGTATTTTTACCATAGCTATTCGGTATTCTTTGCTTCTAACGACTGCTCTTTTCACACCTAGATGTTGTCATGTTCTTTTCTCAGTTAGGTATGATCAGAATGACAGGTTTGATATATAGGCCACAACGACTAGATGTGCAACAGAGACACCTCAAGATAATTCCAAAAGCTACAAAGTCTGTTCTAATATCCACATTATCCCCCCTCAGGCCCTAATACTCACTACAGGTGCCCTTCTACACTTTGTTGACACCATCAAGTACCTTAGTTGATCCATTACTTATCCCATATTCCCCTTCAATGAGCCCCAATTGCTCTCCCTTCTCTGTATATTATCCCCATCCACCTCACACAACAAATATTATCTCTCTGAACAAACAGCCCACATGTTGACTGCTCGACCTGCTTGTCCACAGGTCAACACTCCCTATTCGGGCTTGACCATGCATCTGGTGTGGCAGAGGTGTGTTTCATAACAGAGACTGGTCAATTATATAAAGGGACAAGAATTCCCATATAAACATCTTGTAAACACCACCCACAAACAGATATTTCTTTTTTACTGCTCTCTTCTCTCCCGCTTACTCATCACCACGGTGCCCCAGACAAATTAGATACATTAAGTTTCGCGTCGGACGCGATCTCAGCATACACACCACCCCGCCCGAACACGACATCACTATTCAATGACGGCCAAGGCGCGATTGAAGACGACCAATCTCCTCAAGGGAGATACGGGCGCCATCAAAAACAACGTCAAGGTGAGTACGAAAACTTTGCGGCACTTTTCGCGTCATTTCTTGCTAACTTAGAAACTACTGGACGAGCTGAGAAGCGTTGAACAGGGAGGTCTTGATATCAATGCCTCAAAGCCCGTGAGACAGGCGCTGTTGGATAAGCGGATTCTCGAGTCCAAAGATCAAACCACCCAGGCTTACGCGGCTCTTTGTTTCCTGGAACTGCTGAAAATCTTTGCTCCTGATGCTCCTCTTTCCATTTCCGATTTGGAACGCGTGTTTCAGCTCTTCAAGCGTCGATTCAAGGCGCTGGCTAACACTGAGGCTGCTAGCTATGCCGAGAGCTTTGAGCTGCTCGAAAACGTCGAATCCCTGAACTGTATTGTTCTGGCCAACGACTTTGAATCAAGAGACAAGTTCATTGATGACTTGTTTCTCTTGTTCTACAAGCTGTACACTACAAAGCCGGATAGTAAGCATGCTGTTCTGCTCCCCCGAGTGCTGAATCAGCTGCTCTACGAAATCAACCAGGAGGGTAATCTGCCAATGCAGTCTGCCAGAGTGGTTTTCTCTCAGTTTGTAGCCGTCTCCAAGAAGAAGACCACCTCCAAACAAACGTCGCTGGGCTTTGAAAACGCAGGATACGCGCTTAGTAAGATTCTGTGCGCTGACAACAAGACCGTCATGGCCAAGTCGTTGTTTGCCTACTTTAACGACGTGTTTAACAGCGAATGTGGAGACGAGTCCGAAGAGGACGAAGAGACTAAAATGAACGAGCTGACGCGATTACATAAGCTCGTGGTGGAGATCTGGAAGGCCGTGCCTGAAACAATCACTCAGTTGGTCGGATACCTCCAGGCTGAGCTGATTACTGAGAAGGCTGCGGTTCGATTACTGTTGGTTGAGGTTGTAGGTGATATGATTGCCCATCAGCCTTCGGAAATCAACTTTGTTATTACTTATGATACCTGCTGGAGCTTGTGGAGAGACAGATGTCGAGATAAGGACCCTGAGGTGCGAGAAATGTGGGCTCTTAAGGCCCATGACATTCTCAAGTACCGAACTGATGTAACTCGAGAAGTGTCCAAGATTTTGCTACAGCTTCTGATCGACGAGGATGAGCGAGTTCGAATCCAGGCTATCAAGTCTCTAGGTGAATTGGAGCCCGAGACTCTGAAGAATCTGGTGGCTGGTTCAGATGAGTTCATCAAGCTTATGACTGACCGAATGGGAGACAAGAAACCTCTTGTGCGAAAAACGGCTA
The DNA here is from genome assembly GCA_900519025.1 of Yarrowia porcina. Taxonomy (NCBI): domain Eukaryota; kingdom Fungi; phylum Ascomycota; class Dipodascomycetes; order Dipodascales; genus Yarrowia; species Yarrowia porcina. The sequence goes on from ULGT01000013.1 coordinate 448,380, forward strand.
CTGAAGTGTGTGCTCAGCTGTATGCTGATGCTTATCCTTTGATTGAGGAGGATGAGGATGTTTCCAGTATCGCCAACTGGATTCCTAGTGCTCTTCTCAACCTCGTGTTCAAAAACAATCCTGAAATCACTTTCAACATGGAGCGGGTGTTCCACGAGGACGTCCTTACACGAAAAACCGGCGTTGACACTCGTGTCGAGCGTCTTCTGGCTGTTCTTGGATCTCTTGGTGACGATACGTCTCCTGCTAGAAAGTCGTTCCACTCTCTAATCAACTGGCAAAACACCATCTCCGAGTACTTCAAGGCAGCTATGGGAGACGCCATTACTGACGCTCAGAAGGAGTCTATCATTGAATGGATGGCTAACATCACTCCTGACCACAAGGTCGCTAGTGAAGCCATTTCTGAGCTGCTAGAGAGCTACAGTGACGATCTGAAGACGTGCATTTCGCCTGATTCTACTGTCCGACAAGTGATTGAGGCTCAGGATCGAATTCTAGAGAAGTTCGATGGAGATGCTGGAGATTTGATTGCCGTTCTTCTTTATAGATGCTCGAACTTGCTTCTCAACAAGCAGATTCTCGCATCTCTTGTTACTCAGCCTGTTGCTGCTTCTTTCCTTGAGCATGTGTCCAAGATCAACCCTGCTCTTCTGACTGCCCATGTCAACGGTATGTTTGAGTCCATTGTTGCTGAGAATGCTTCTGAAGAGACTCTCCGAACTCTGGCAGCTATGGCCAAGCGAGGAAACAACACCCTCAAGGTCCCCAAGACTGCCTACAAGCCTCTGACAAAGCTAATTCTCGACGGCGAGCCTCTGGAAGCCAACTACGCTACTGCCATCGCCTGCTGTGCTGCTCCTAATATTCTTTCGAGTGTTGCTGTCAAGTCTTTGGTTGATTCTCCTAATACCGACGCCAAGTACACTGCACTGACTCAGATCTACAAGCGAAAGCCTGAGTTGCTGGAAGGTCACGATCTGACTGAGCACGTGTCTGATCTTATGGCTGAGATGAAGCACCCTGAGACTGAGATTTCTGGCTTTGCTGTCTCTTTTGCAATCACTCATGAGGCTGCCAAAGGAACTGCCAATCTCGTTGAAACCATTTGTGATCTTATTGACCCCAAGGATCTTGATATTGATGAAGATGGTGATATGGTTGAGAATGAGTTGGCTCCTTCTGTCCATCTGGGACTTTCTCTTGAACTTCTACGACTCGCCTGGAACCCTGCTTACAGAGCGGACAAGATCCATGCCCAGCATATCATTTCTCTGTCACGAACAGTTCGCCATCCTGATCCTGATGTGCGAAAGGGATTCATGCAGAAGCTCATGTCGCTAATGAACAAAAACAAGCTGGGCTGGAAGTTCCTTCTACTGCCTCTTCTGTGCATCGGTGTTGAGTCTGAGGCTGCCTTCAAGGATGATGTAGTCCGATGGGTGCGTGCCAAGCATGACAATGAGCTCAAACAGAACCCCAAGTCCACCGTCTTTGTTGCTTTGTTCCCACGTCTTCTGCACTTCCTTGGACGTGATCTTATCATCCATACTGGAGGAGCTGTCACTGGAGAGCATTTGGAAGAGCCTCTGTATGCTATTCTGGTCTTCTTGCAGATTGTTGCCGATACTGAAAACCTGGCCATGCTATTCCATCTGGCTCAGCGAGTCAAGCAGTTCCAAGACGCTGTTGAGGAAGAGAGAACCAACATTATGCATCTGGACAAGGGAGTCCACTTTCTGTCTGAGCTGGCGCAGTTGTCTATTCGTCTGTACGCTGAGAACAAGCACAATCTGCAGATTCCCACCTATCCAGGCAAAGCAAACATGCCCTCTGACATTTTCAAGCCGTTCGATACTCCTGAGCAAGCCAAGAAGGCGTCCCAGACAACCTACATGCCTCAGGAGGTGGCCGAGGAGATTCCACACAGTATCAAGGTGTTCTTAACATCTAGAAAACGTGCTCAGGAAACCAATGCACAGCAGGCCAAGAAGCCAAAGAAGGCCAAGACTGCAAAGACTCCCAAGACTAAAAGGGTGGCTTCCAAGGCCAAGGCCAAAAAGGCTGCTGCCGAGGCTGAAAACGGACCTCGAAGACGAAGCAGTCGACACTCTGGACGAGTGAGTGACTACAGAGAAAAGTCAGTCGAGGAGCTGGAAGAGGAAGACGAGAGTGAGGAGGAGAGCGAGGAGGAGAGTGAAGAAGACGAGGACGAAGAGGACGACGCTGATGAATAATTGTATTGTATTTTAATGTTAACTGATTTTACGGATTGTGGTGATAGTGTAGAGCTAAAGATGAACCAATTACTGTACTGTAGTTGTATGTGGACTGCTCCCCCTACTCCCATGTGTGGTGTACACCATCTCCCTACAGCAGATATAAATTAATGTCTATTGTACAAAATACCTATTTTGGTAGTCATCAGTTACAGCACGGTGGTCAGGAGTGAGTTGTAGATGAACGGACTAAGCTCTAGCCTCGTTCTTGACTTCTTCATTGTGGTTTGTCTCCTCCTTGATACTCTTGGGCACCAGATCGGTGATGTTCAATTCAGCCAACACGGCTTCCAAGCCCTTGCTGGCCATAATCTTTCGCACTTCGGCCAGCAGATGTTTTTCCGATGGCGAAAAGAGTTCCTCCTCTTCCTCAGCCTCCGCCATCTCCGCGTCCAGATCCTCTGGACCCCCATCGCTAATCCCCTCATCGAAATCATCATCGTCTTCGTCCTCCATGGCCTCCTCCATCTTGAGCTCCAACTCCTTGTACTTTTCGGCCATATCCAACATGGCGTATGCGGCCACGGCTTCGTTTCTGGCCTCGTTCCAATTATGCATTTTGACGGTATCGATGAAGTCGAGCTTAATGCCTGCTTCGGGCAGTCGATAAGCCACACCATCAATCACCATTTCCCTCATTTTGGCCCGACGAATATCGGCCAGCGACGGCTTGATGGACAGGGGCACCTCATCGTCTCCCTCATCCAGGAGAACCTCAATATTGCCGTCATTGACAAATCCTCGTCGGAGGTCTGTATCAATACGTTTGAGCTTCTTGGGTTTCCGCGGCAAGCTAATGACATTGTCCACATGATTAGGACACTTCCACTTTCGGCCTAGCATTTTCACGTTGGCCAGCGGAGGATCGATGCAGTCCAAATGCCATGCTGTGGGACAGTAATCACAGGACGTGATTCCCCGGCCGTTGAGACCGTTCTGGCCACACTTGTAGCACTCTAGAGGCTTGCCATTCTTGTCCAGGTTACGTACAATGCCGACTTCTCGATCATCCAGAGCCAGAGTGATATCTTTCTCTGTCTTTTCGTGATCGTCAGAGTACTCGCCAAAAGGCCCTGTACTAACACCCTCAAAGTACTCCCGGATGCTTTTGGGAAGACGGTACTCCTTGGGGTTGGTGCGGCTGATGCGGTTGAGTAGCTGCGAGAATATGCCCTTGGGCGCGGGCTCCGGAGGGAACCGGCGAGCTCTGCACTCCTTGCAAAACCACTGGCCTTCGGGGAGCGACTCGTCGTCGTAGGGCGGGTCGGAACATGCAAAATGGAACGATTTGGGACACGCCTCGCAGCACAGGAACCGGCCTAGGCCCTTGCACGCGTCGCAGAAATCGTCATTGTCCTGGGGTTAGCATTATTTAGGTTATGGGGCGGGTCTCTGGAGGGTGGTGGAGTAAAAAATAGACTCAAATGAACACGGTATCCCACGGGAGACCATTACCGTGGTGAAACAAAAAGATTGCGGTGATAGAGGTTTGGGAGATGGTTTGCCGACAATGCTTGTAGCAAGGTTACATCCACAATCAAGCCCATGCAATCCGTAAAGAAGTCAAAGAGGACGTAAAAGCCACATGGGTATCATCAAAAGACAGGAGACATCGGCAACAACCATATAACAAGAATTTGTCTATGGTGACATCCACCTTTAACCTCAAGTTGTCATTTTTCGTAACATCAATACTCACCTTTGTAGGGTCGTCATCATTGGGGGGAGCCGCGACTCTTGGCGGCGTTTTAGTCGCAAATCCAAACGGACTTCCGGGTTTTTTGGGACTGAGTTAGTAATGGAAGGGGAGGTATTTGTAGACGGCAAATCTGAGACGAGAGGTGGAGGGAAAATATGGGCTTGTATGTTTGTGGGGAATAGGGTATCACGATGCACACAAATGTGGATTGGAAAAAATAATCGTCAAGCAGAATTTTTGTCCAACCAATGTATGTGAGCAAAAACAATGTAAAAAGCCCAACAAGACATGAGCAACGATAATGTGCAAGGCAAAAAAAAGACATGATGGTAATGGCAAGTCTTTTGTGAAAGTATTTGACAATCACAGTAATCGAAATAGTAACAAAACCATCACAGATCACATGAATCGTTTACTTCGTCTGTAAGATGATCCAGCTCTTTCTTTAAGAGCCTCCTTCCTCTCTTGTCTCTGGGTATCAATAAATCCAATGGTACTCACCTAGCGACCTTGATTTTAATATGCAATCCCGAGCCGGGGCCCAGGTTCGGGGTGGATCCAGGGCCCAGCTTTGGAGTGCTTGGGGTCGGAGTGCTGGCCTTGTCCTTCTTTTCCTTGTTAAGAGAGCCCTTGGGCCGGCCGCGTTTCCTCGGTGTGCTGGCTCCGCTGGGCGGCGCTGTCTTTTGTCGTTTGAGCGAGCCCCGTTCAGTAGATGGCTCTGTCTTGTCCAGAGCCACCTTGAGCGATCTCTTGTTGGAGTTCTCATACTGCTGCATCCGGTCCTCGACCTGTGGAGACGACGACGGCGACGACGGACGCGTGCTATCTGTAGTATTACCGTTGGGCTCGTGGCCATTCACTCCGTTGGTGGACTCGGGGGCCGGAGACGACTCGGACGAGGCCACTGAAGACGCGCGACTCATGCGCTTGATGGTTTTCTTGCGGCCGCGCCCGGACTTTTTCGGCGGCGGCGTGCCAAAGTTGTACCCGGTCACGGAGGTCTGCGGGCCTGCCGTCTGTGGCTCTGTCCACTCGGGCATGTTTGGGGGTGGAGACGTGCCGGAAGTTATGGTGGGATGGGTCGACACTTTCGGGTGTAAAGTGAAAAGTGGGTATGAAGTTTAGAGGTGCGTGTGCGACAGAATCTGGATCTGGTAGGAGTATGCACCAGAGTGGATCAGTGGCTGGATGAAAACAAGTGGGATCGAAGAAAAGATGTAGTCTGGTATCAACGACAATGAAATACGCGGGGTGATATTTCTTGTCTTGTCTACCCTCTTTTTTTTGCCCTCTCTTGTGTCGTTCTCTGTAGTGGAGAATCTCTTGTACCAACTGTGTGTAGTCTGTAGAGTAGAGACTGTTGTGAGGTGCAGAGATTGGACGTGTAAAATACCGTATTTGCACGGTGCAATGTAGCGTACCAATCAACAGGAAAAAAATACTCCTAAGAAAGCAATAAACCCAGCTCGGCGAGGGTTTCGGAAGTGCGGATGCGCGGGATCTTGTGCAGGTTGCAGTGCCTTCATCAACAAGTACGAGATCGTATGTATGTTCTGTTATATGTCCGTTGGGTGTTGTAGGTCGTCTCCGTGTATTTTGCCTTGTCTTGCATTCACGTCTTTTTCTGCTTCTCTTATTTCCTTTACATTTGCTATCATTTTCGCTGCTATCTTTCTCACTGTATTCGATTACCTCAGAGGGACATGTGGGGGTGCAAAAACATACCTGTGTAGAAGTAGAAGATTTTGAAAGGTGAGAAATGAAGAACTAATTCGTATAGACATCGATGTCGTTTCTCTACCACCTCATACCTCTAAATTCTCATTTGCTACATCTCCACCCATCTACTCGAGGAGGCTGGTTGCTGCATACACACAGGATGCTCTCGGAGGCATGCAACCCCCTCTGTTTCACACTTAGTCAAGCGGGTTAGATTAGCGAGCGATATGAGACTTGTTCATGGGACGCTCGATTTATTGTTCTACGCTTCATATATCGCTTTTACCTGTACACTTCCTTCCTCCCCCACATGTCCATTTATGGACTAGGGCGCTACAGCTAGCCTACCCCAAGTGCTACCTTGCCATGACTGTGATGCTCCACCCACAGTAAACGTGAGCACAGCAGAGTGATAGTGCAAGGGTCGGGCTCACCACCATCGCGACTTCAAGAGCACTTGCTCTCAACTCCAACTCCTCAGATACTCGGGAAACGTGGGCTTTAGGTTTGATCAGCACATGGGCTCGGGGGTCTCCGAAGTTCTGGATTGTAGAGAGTACGAGTGTATGGTGTGAGTTGTATCACGTGATTATGGAAGGGGATTCTTGTGGTAGGGTGGCTTAATGTAATCAAAGTACTTGTATATAAATTTAAAGCTGTTGGGTGTTTTTTTACAGCATCTCTGTTTTCTTGCGCACGTGGCTGAGTTGTTCATTGTCGTATCATTAGCCGATTGAGCGTGAACGAAGCGATCGAGGATGTTACTGATACTCCTGGATAGAAAAGCCATTGTATATTGAAATTATTTCATTCAAAGTGTTCAATGATTTTTTATTGTCCATATATTCGTGTGATAAGAGCACCTATCGAACAGTTGCTTCCACCACCTTGTCCTTGGCTGCTTCAATCACTCAATAAAGATGTGAAGTTGACCAAAGTGACTAGATGGATCAATTGTAAGAACCTGTTGATGATTGGAAACAAGAACTTGATCATCTTTACCCCATTAGCCTCTTCTAATATGCCCTCCATGAATTACTGTCGTTCAACCGTCAAAATTTCACATCTTTGGTCAGAGTCCCACAATCGAACACCATAAACGACGTGAATAAATATCTACAGTCATCAAAAGTCCTCCAATGATCCATTAGAGTCGATTGCTATAATTTGGTTCTTATCGGGTCCCCATTGAGTCCTCAGCTATCCATTGAATCATCGAAGTTCTCTAGGAGGGTATCTACCTCGGTTGAAAGATCATACCAAATTACACAAGGTGATTATGAACAATCACCAAGATGAATAGTTCGTGTATTATCTCACTGTGGTCTCTCCAAGAAACTCTGGCTCATATGCCATTCCATAAGCCGACATATATACCAACAAACGAGTGCCGATTGTAAGATACAGCACCTAACTTCAGATAATTTCATATCGAGTGGAAAATAGACGACCCATGGTGATTCATACAGCTATAACTACAACACAATCAACTCCTCTCTTTAATATCAACTCCACACACACTTCTCTACTCAACCTCTTATCATGTCATCATCGCAATCATATTTTCATACTTTGGTATACATCCTACTTTACTTCCACCTAACTTAAGCAGAAGCCTCCAGGGCCTTTCGCTCCTTCTTGGAGAGCTTGAGAGGCTCGGCAAGGACCTTGAGCAGATCCTCGTCCTCAATCTTCTTGTCGGACTTGACAAGAGAGAAGTCGGGCTGGGGAGCGGTGGCCAGCTTGATGTTACCGTCCTTGGTGACACCAACAGTGGTGAAGAACTCGGCAACAATCTCGCCGTCCTTCTCGTAGTGGACATCGTAGGGGATGACAATGCCGTGGTTCTTGCACTCCTGCAGACCCATTCGGCCCTTGGTGGGGTCGTCAAGAACTCGGACGGAGAAGGGGAAAGCTCCGGCCTTCTTCTGGACCTCGGAGAAAACGGCTCGGGAAGATCGCATCTTGAGCTGGTAGGTCAGATCAGTCTTCTTGTAGATGGTGGTTCGGGTCTCACCCTGCTTGACCTTACCGTCACCGGTGGAAACAAGGATATCAAGGCCGTAGACCTCGTCGGCCTCAAAAGTGAAGGTCTCGAAGTTCTGCTTCTGGCCCTCAGTGGGGTTGAGAATGATCTGCTTCTTACCGTCCAGAATGTTCTGGCCCTGCTGGTGGGTCAGCATGCCCTCAGCGGGAGTGCAGCCGTAGGCCTTGCAGACCTGCTCGACGTTTCGGGTCACGTCCCAGTTCTTGTTGCCAGGCTTGATGGTTCGAACGGCAACCTCAGTGGCGTACCAGGCGGCAGAGATGACATCAGCGACCTTGCCGGTGATGGGGGTCTCGTTGACGGGGCCACCAGCGACAACCATAGTGTCGGCAACAACACCTCCGTAGCCGTCAATCTGGGCACCAAGAGAAACCTTGATGACATCGCCGGTCTTGAGGTTGATCTTGGCCTCGGGATCAGTGGAGATGGGAGACAGATGGGCAACGCAGTTGTTGGGGGAAATGGCGGTGGGGAAAGCAATACCCTTGGTCACCTTCTTGCCCTTGAAGATCTTGGAGGTCTCGGCGACAAGAAGCTCGTCTCCCTTGACACAGATGTCGAAGAGGTTGGCGCCGTCAACGCAGAGAGCCTTGACCTGCTCAAGAACCTTGGCGGAGATTTCGCCGGCGGTTCGGTACTTGTAGACAACCTCGGAGTTGGCGAGGGTGGTGTTAACTGTGTTAGAAGGGCTAGGGGAAGCGGTGGACACGCTCAATTACTCACCGTCAGTCTTGGGGGCCATTTTGTAGTGTGGTGTAGATGGGGTGTACTGGTGTGCAATAAAGATTTTTTCAACTGCGAGCGGTCACGTGCTAACTTAGTGCGCCAGAGTCGACTGTTGAGCAAAAGGTGGAGTGCGTGGAGGGAGTACTTTAGGCTGTGTAGCTGGGTAGATGGAGGGCCAAGGTCCAGTTTTATAGATCTTTAGTTTATTTGTGTTGACGTTTTTATGGTGAGGTGATAAGAGTGACTGGTCATGGTATGATGGAGGAATGGGGCTGTTTGAGAGCACTTTGGAGTGACGTTTAAAAGGTTGAAGGAGGTTTTTGAGAAATGAGGAAAAGTGTGTGTAAATGTGAACGAATAATTTCGCAGATTATCGCCATTTTATCTCATTTATTCCTTCCCTCAAAATCTCTTGTTATTCCTTCCAAGTCTGTCTTCCTCGATCTGAACAAAGTTGGGTGCTCGTGTGACTGAGTTGAGACAGTACAAGAGGGGAACGGCGAATGGGGTGATCGATGACCTGAAAACTACTTGAAACAAGCTCAATGGCTTTAGAAAGGTGTCTGAAACGTTTCTCTATACTTTTTTCCACGATTTCAGTTGTTTCAGTGCTTTTTTCATTGACCTTCCGACCCACTTTCTCTCCACTAAACTCCAACTAAATCCAACTAAGACCCCCCCCCCTTGTTTTCGCTCCCACTACGCGGCTGAAAATACCATCTCGGATTTTAAACTTTCACTTATCGAGGTTGGAGAACAGTGTGGTAAATGGGACCTGGTAAATGGGGTCTCTGGAGGCTGAAAAACTATGAAACTGTGGCTGTATTTTTTATGAGGGACAGCAAAGCACTATACCAAACTCTTATTGATCTACCATGTCGAATGCCTCTTCTATATCATTCCCAATCCCTTCCTCTTCTCTTTCTCTAAACTATAATCACCATATTGACTCACTGCTAGTGTAGGTGGGTATACCCATCTATCCAGCTCAATATAAGACTTTTTAGTCATCTTCTTGACCCAATCAATTTCTTCCACCCCTAAATACCCCCAATTTCATTCTCAACTCTCAACCTCCACCACCTCCACCTGGATCACCTTCTCTACTCCCACTGACTCATTGGCTAATGCACTTGCCAACCTTCGCACGACGCATAAATACGGTAGACCTCTCCACACCTCATCACCACTTTTTCCACCCTCTATCCTACGATGCAAGTGCGACATTTCTCCTCGTGTCGAATCGTCCAGGCCGGCAAAGAGCGGTTTGTGCCCTCCTCAGGAACCTACCCCAAGGGTTTCAAGGTTGGCGGCTTTTTCACCGGCGTGAAAAAAAATGCCTTCAACATGGATCTGGCCATGCTTTCGTCCGATAAGCCCTGCAACGCTGCTGCTGTCTTCACCACCAACGTGTTCAAGGCTGCCCCTGTTCAGGTGGACCGAAAGATCCTTGACGTTACCCAGGGTAAGGGAATCAAGACCGTGGTAGTTAACTCGGGATGTGCCAATGCTGTGACTGGAGAAGGAGGTATCTACGATGCCCAGCAGATGGTCAAGAAGGCCGATGAGGTGTTTGGAAGCGAGAGCGATCTTCCTGCTTCTCTGGTCATGTCCACTGGTGTCATTGGACAGCGACTCAAGATTGATAAGATTCTCAAGGGTATTGAGGAGCATGCTCCCGCCATGAAGGACGATCATGAAGCCTGGCTCAACACCGCCAAGGGAATCTGTACCACTGACACTTTCCCCAAACTCATGTCTCAGCAGTTCAAGATTGGAGATAACACCTATACTATTGCTGGTCTGACTAAGGGAGCCGGTATGATCCATCCTCGAATGGCCACTCTGCTTGGATTCTTTGCTACTGACGCTCCCGTTTCTGCTTCTGCTCTGGGCGTTGCTCTCAAGCACGCTGCTGACCGATCTTTCAACGCCATCTCTGTTGATGGAGACACTTCCACTAACGATACCATTGTCTGCCTTGCCAACGGAGCTGCAGGCGGTCCCGAGATCACCGAGACTTCCTCCTCCTTCCCCGTTTTCCAGGACATTCTCACCGACTTTTCTTCCCGACTTTCTCAGCTCGTTGTTCGAGACGGAGAAGGAGCCACCAAGTTTGTCAAGATCACCGTGAAGGACGCTGTTTCTGAGCAGGAGGCCGCCAAGGTCGCTGAGACCGTTGCTTGCTCGCCGCTCGTCAAGACTGCTCTCTACGGTAAGGACGCCAACTGGGGCCGAATTCTGTGTGCCGTTGGATACTCTGGAATGCAGGTTGAGCCTACCAAGACCACTGTGTCTTTCATGCCCACCGACGGCACCGCCGAGCTCAAGCTGCTGGTCAACGGTGAGCCCGAGCAGGTCGACGAGGCCCGAGCCTCCGAGATTCTCGACATGGAGGATCTCGAGATCAGCATCAACCTCGGAACTGGAGGCGGCAAGAACGCAAACTTCTGGACCTGCGACTTTTCCCACGAGTACGTCACCATCAACGGCGACTACCGAACTTAGACGGAGTGCATTTAATCATCATGTATCAATAACGAATCATAGGATAGAAAGTCTTGTACGAACTGATAGCTAACTTTCTCCACTACTGTGAACGAGGTGGAATAGGTACAGAGGGGCCTGATATGGTAATGAGAAGCCCATTGTTATAGAATACTCCGCTGTTACACATCACTAAACCATCTTCAAATGCAAGATTATATTTGTACAATAAATAAGTTATACTGAGCAATATCTCAGTCTGGGTATAGGTGAGACCCTTCTAAACGAACATCCTTCCACACTTTAAAGAGCTGGCTTTATCATGAAGTACGCCACGGAGAGCATGAACTCCTTGAGATGCACTTGAACACTAGAGACGCCTTCACAAGACTAATCTCATGTCAGAATACGAACCAGTGGTTCATAAAGTTATGCGCTCGTCCTTCATCAGTCCAACCTCGACCGCTTACTCGGCTTTTCATCGCCCGACAACGGCGTCGAATCTCCCTTTCTTCTCTTTTGAGCAGCAGTCTTCTTTCTATCGTTCTTGATATCATCCAAGTCCCCTCCAGCACCTGTTTTTGCCTGGTGTTTCAGGAAAACAGCCGAAGAAAGTGAAAACAGTCTATCATCCTCGTTGAACACGTACCGTTTCTTCGACTGAGCACCTTTGATATAAGTATCGAAACCCTTGACGAGGTTTCCATGTGATGTTTCTTCCAGATATGCCCCTTCGAGCGTGAATATCTGCTCTTCCAGCGAGTTGAGGTTCTTGTCGTGTGTCTTTTTCTTGTTGATGTTGTCCTTGAGCTGTTTCTTCAGCTTTTCATACTGGTTCATTTTTTGGTCACTCATGGTGGTGATAGATGGGATATTGAATTCTCGCGTTCCAAAAGTGGATTACTAACGCCGCATTCGGCTTAGTCACAGTTTCTCCCAGTTGAGCTCCCAACTAACTCTATCTTCTTCGCAATGCTGACGTTTTCGCTGCAGTACATTTCGGGCTGGCGCGAAACGTTAATATTGGGACTACTCCATCACCACACGTCTCACGTCGAAACTCGAGACCAAAAAACCATCCAACTCCAGACGTCAAAAATCCACCCACAATGTCGTTCCGACAACAGTTCCAGCAGGGCGGCAACCCCAATGGACAGATGGGCTTCAACAACATGAACATGAGTCCCAACATGAACAACACGAAAATCGGAGGCATGGACATGGGCCAAATGGGTCAGATGAACCAAATGCCCCAGATGGGTCAAATGGGCCAGATGGGGCAAATGGGACAGATGGGCGGCATGCCGCAAATGGGAGGAGGACCCATGGGAGGCCAGATGGGCGGCCAGATGAATGGAATGAATATGGGAGGAATGCCTGTTGGAGGCATGCCCAATATGTCTGGCATGCCTAACATGGGTCAGGGTATGGGTATGGCGCAGGGAATGAACCCCCAGGTAGGCCGAGGCGGACCCATGGGACCCCAGGGAATGATGGGGCAGCAGGGTATGGGTGGAATGCAGCAGGGAGGCCAGGTTCAGATGGGAGCAGGAGGACCTCAGATGCAGCCTCCTCAGCGTCAGCAGCAGCAGCAGCAGCAACAGCAGATGCCCATGCCGCAATCGCAGCTCATTCCGCAGCAAGGAGGCATTCCTACCATGGGAGGAGCAGGTCAACCCCAGAAGAACTTTGACTTCCCTCCGCCAGGCCAGACCATGATGCAACCTGGTCTCACTGTGCCTCCAGTCCAGTCGCATCTGGGTCTTGTGAGCGCTGAGGAGGCGCGTCAGCAGGAAGCTCCGCTGGTTAACCCTCCTTCAGCTGCTGAATCTCTTGCCGAGATGCCTACTCTGTTCAACGGCCAGGGAATTACAGATCTCACTGAGATTATGAAAAACAAACGAGAACCGAAAACCGCGCAGGAACTCAACTTGCGGCGGTTTGTTTCCAAGGATTTGAACGAGTCGTCTACTCTGCCCAAAAAGCTCAAGCAGGAAGCAGACAAACTCAACGCGAAACGGTACGAAATCTCCTTTTACCATTCCTTCGGTCCCATTCGATCGCAGGAACCCCAGTCCATCTTCCAGGATGGTTACCTGGGTTATGGTAACGGCTGGACTGGTTTGAACACGCGTTTCGTGTACCCCAGAGACCGAAAGAAGCACAACCGAAACACGCGTGATCTGGTGCTGTCAAGACAACAGATGATCCAGCAGGCCTCGGAACCAGAGCTTTTGGTCCCCATTCGTCTGGACTTTGATCTAGGACGACTGCGACTTAGAGATACCTTCATGTGGAACCTCAATGAGAAGACGTACCCCGTGCACTTTTTCGTGGAAAACATGTTTGAGGACTTTCATTTCCCCCACCAGTACATTCAGTCGGTGACTAACTCGATTACCGAACAGCTCCAGGACTTTCAGCCACACCAATACCCCCAGGAACCTCGGCACGTGATTGGCAATGGAGATGTGACTAAAAACGAAGACATGCGAGTGGTGGTGCGTCTGGACATTACTGTGGGTCAGCACAACCTGATTGACCAGTTTGAATGGGACATTAACGATCCCCTCAACTCGCCCGAGGAATTTGCTGCCACCATGTGTGCTGAGCTGTCTCTTTCTGGAGAGTTTGCAACTGCCATTGCCCATGCCATTCATGAGCAGACACAGGTGTTTTCCAAGTCGCTGCTGCTACTGGGACACACTTTTGACCAGCGACCTGTGGACGACGAGGACATTAGACGGGAGATTTGCGCTCCTCTCCCTGAGGGATCAATCATGCGACCCAAGAACTCGGTCAACGAGTACTCTCCTGCGCTGTTTGAGATTTCTGAGGCCGAGCTGAGTCGGTTGGACAAGGACAAGGACCGAGACTCGCGTCAGAAGCGGCGACAGGGTCGTGCTGGCCGACGAGGTGCTCCCTCGCTGCCCGATTTCAAAAAGGTGGTGCGAACGTTCCGAACCCCAGTGTACTCGGCTGTTTTGCCTGGAGCTGTCGACCGAAAGGTGGAGTTGGCTAAACAGGCTCTTCAGGCCGAGGAGGAAGAAGAGGAGGAGGACAGTGATGGAAACGTGGTTGTGCGACCTGCCAAGCGACAGCGAACCACTGGCCGACACGTTCCCATGCGAGCTGCTGCTGCTAACGCTGCCGTGGCTGTGGCTGCACAGAGCCAGGAGCTGGAAGCAAACTATGTGGAGGAGCTCGCAGACCCTACGTCTTTCTGGGTGACTCTCAAGGTGCCTCCCCAGCAGCTGGCACGACTGATGATGGTGCCTCGGTTTGGATAAACGAGGGTAGAGGGAGTAGCTACCCCAAAAGAGACTAGCTACAGCTAACTGTATATTAATAGATGTATGAGAATGTACAATAATGTATAATAAGGAAAAACGAGTGTGAGTATGTACCAGGTAGTGACCCTTCTTTTTGGTTTTTGGTTGTAGAATGTATGTCAATGGAACCTGTTCTATCCCCTACTTTACCACAACTATCTCAATAACCAATACGTTGCATTCATCTATTTACACTACAGGGAAAACTCCTTGAGAAGCTTCTGGACCTCTCCGACAGACGAGGTCTTGTTGGCAATCTTCTCCTTGAGAATCTCGGCCAGATCCTCAATCTTGACGTCGGTTCCTCGGTCGGACTCCTCGCCCAGACCCAGCTCCTTGATCTTAACCAGACCCTGGGGGTACTCGTCCTGGCCCAGAATGACGGCGAAAGGACATCCGGCCTTCTCAGCGGCAGTGAACTGCTGGGGGTACTTGGGCTTGGTCTTGTACATGTACTCGGCCTCGATTCCAGCCTCCCACAGCTTGTGGGTGACGGCCATTCGCTCGGCCAGGAAACCAGTGTACTCGGGTCCTCCTCCCATAGACATGACGTAGACCTGGGTAGCGGCAGGTCGGACCTTCTCCATGAGACCGGGTCGGGCCTTGATAAGAGAGAAGAGTCGCTCAACACCGAAGGAGACTCCGACGCAAGGAATGTTACCCTTCTTGGAGTTGTTGGCAAACATACCAACCAGGTTATCGTATCGTCCTCCAGCGAGAATAGATCCAACACCGACGTTCTCGGAGTTGTCATCGTCGTCCTTGGACTTCTTCTTCTTCTTACCGTCCTTCTCGGCAGCAGCCTTGAGGGCAGCCTTCTGTTCTTCGGTAGGGGGAGCAGAGGCCTCGGTCACAGCCTCGTAAATGATGCCGGTGTAGTAGTCCAGACCTCGGGCCAGGGACATGTCAAAGGACAGGTAGTTTGTGATTCCAAAGGACTCCATGAAGGGCAGAGCAGTTCGCATCTCCTCGATACCGGTCTTGGCAGACTCGTTGGCCATAAGGGTAGCATCTCCCTCCAGCCACTCGAGCATCTCCTTGACGGAACCCTTGTGCTGCACGTACTCGCCAATCTTGTCGGCCACCTCCTCGGGCTGGCCCTTCTCCACGCACATTTCCTTCTTGACATCGGCCCAGGGAGCCTTATCGAGCTTGTCAACGGCAGAAGACACCTTTCGAACGTCCTCGTCCTTGACTCCACACACCTGGAAGATTCCGTCAAGAATCTTTCGGTGGTTGAGCTTGATGGTGAAGTTGGTGATTCCCAGTGACGTCAGACCCTCGACAGCAATGGCCAGACACTCGGCGTCAGGGATCATGGTAGGGTAGACTCCAGCGACATCGAAATCGCACTGGTAGAACTCTCGCATTCGACCCTTGGTCATGGCGGGCTGATCTCGTCGGTACACCTTGGCAATGTGGTATCGCTTGATGGCCTGGATTCCGTTCTGGGCCACAAATCGGGCAAAGGGAACGGTCAGATCGTATCGCAGAGAAGTGAGCTCTCCTCCCTGGTCCTCCAGGTTGTAAATGAGCTTGGAATCCTCGCCGTATTTTCCGGCCAGAATTTCTCGCAGCTCAAAGACGGGAGTGTCAATGGTCACGGCTCCGTGTCGCTTGAACACCTTGGCCAGAGTGTCGAAAATGGCTTCTCGAACAACCATGTCCTTATCGGCCCAGTCCTTGGTTCCCTTGGGCACCTTGAGCTCATACTTGACGGGCTTTTTTTCCTTTTTGGGCGCTCCGGCCTGGGGGGCGGTCTGGGGCGCGGCAGCGGCAGCCTCAACGTTGGCAGCGGTCGACATTCTTCGAATAACTTGTGTGAGGGTTCTCCGCAGCATGTATGACTGAGCTAGCAGACCAAACTTTTTCAGTTGAGGTTAGGGATTTTTCGAGTAGTGCGGCGGGCAACGTTGTGCATGCGAGGTGAAATGAAGAGTGGTTATTTGGGGTGATGAGGAGAGATGTGAAGAGGGGAGTAGATTGCAGATGCCATATATATAGTGGTTGTACAAGTATTTATTGTCTCGTCGCAATATCTATATCGGGTGTATCTATTCAGATTGATGATACGACATGTGTCAGAGATTATTAGCACGTTTTATGGAGATTAGCATGAGTAAGATCTTGGAGGGAAACAGGCTAAGATAAAGGAGAGGTTATGAGTATTACTGGTTATAAAAAAAACATGACTGATAGGGGGAGTAGTTTCTGCTGCCCTCTTGGCACTTTAAAAGCTCTTCAAAACCGAATTTCATACCCCTTATCATCATGTCTCCGAAGTCAAGTAACGTCATCTCTATCTGAGACTATTTTACTTGGCTTTAGTTGACTAAGTAACACCTCTACAGCGCCACCAAATCGCTCAATGTGCGCTCAAAAAGTAAATATTTCTCTTTAATGCCCCTGTCTTACTCATATTCTCTCTTTTCCACTCTTTTTGTCTCCTTTTGCCCCCTTCATACAACCCCTCTTAGTCGTGGCAAACCTCCCAGTGGCAAGGTTCAATATCTGGCATCACCACTCTCTCACTTGACCATACACACAACACATCACAATGGTGAGTATCAGAATGAAGCAGAGGAATCACCGACAAAACGAAGGTGACACGGTATTACTCACCACCAAGGATGAATAATACCGATCTCTCTAATCTCCTTCACGTGGCAATTGTCAACACGAAACATCGCCACCAACCACACCTTCCATGCCACACCCCTTCACTCACTAACACAGTCTCTGCGAATCACTCCCGAGAACACATCGCGAACCCAGGTGAACCCGGCTTCTTTCGGAAACGGCGCTCCTTCCGTCCAGGGTCTCCACGACACCATGCGAGACGGCCAGCTCAACATTGAATCACAGCTCAACGGACGACACCCATTACAAGCTCGTCTGGAGAACTGGGAGGAGACACAGATGAACCTGCGGATGCAGAACTACAAGCGGACCTTTGGAATGGGCGAGCCCATCCGACGAACCATGGAGATGCAGATTGTCAAGGAGACCACTCTGATGCCTGCTGTTGTGGGTACTCCTGCAAACATCCACCTTGACATTCTTAAGAACAAGGATCTTGACGTGGACTGGGAGGACGTGTACACTGGTGACGACTCGCCTCTCGACTTCCACTCTGAGATGGAGAAGCGAATGGGTATTTAAGTACTGTAATGATAGATGATGATTAGTATGAGTGATGGATATCCATTGACCACGAAACTACCGGTACCGGTACTTCTGTAATTGTAATCAAGTGTTATTAATGCTATTGTACATGGAAGCCTTTCTTTCTATCTAGTTTACCCTCTTCCAAACCTGAATATACACTTCCTTGAGATAGAGTGAATCTTGCCCCAGTTCGGTGACATCAGAAACTACTAAATCTCTGACATCCACCCACATTTTCCGTCCCTCATCATGCAATTGGACACTCCATTCCTTGTCCTTCTTGTCTCCTCCTTCACAGGTGATATTAGTCACCAGGTTGTACTTGCCTTCAAGACCTTTAGTATAGGGACCCATATCCAGTCCCTTGAGGGGGAAGTTGACAATCGTTCCATTGTACTCTTTGGTTCCATCTGGAAGAGTAGAGAACCGTTTGTAATGCAAAATGAGATACTTGGGGAGAGAAACAATCTGGTAAGTGTTTCTTTCTCCCGCCAGCTCTTCAGGAGTGATTCCATCGTACTTCTTTAGAAGAGTCGTTAGCGGAACATGTTCAAGAGTGGTATCATTGTCACCATCCTTGAACACAGATTCTGCTGGCAGGTCGAGCGTGAGCAACAAAAACGGAATACACGCTGTTTTTGAGCTCTTGACATCAAATACTGATTTGCCATCGACTTCTCTCTCTGTCAGCTTTTCCGTCTTCTTGTTCAATTTGCCCTGGAAAATCTGGTGTATCAACGAAGACCCGGGTTTAGAGCTTCCTCCTAGTCCCAGGTGTGTCTGGACCAACAACCACACCAAAAATTGGCATGGATCAGCCTGAAAGTTGGCTGAAAACTTGCCTTGAGACAGTTTTTCCGAAAGATTCACCAACTCATGTGGACTCACATGGTTTTTGAAAGCTCGAGGGTTCCAAATTCGCCTAGTGATCTGTGAAAGGGCAGAAACAATAGCAGACTCACTCTTGGGATGCAACAACAGGTAGTTTCTCAGCGGTTTTGTATGTGAAAGAAGCTGAATGATGACATTGGCATAATCACTGTGCTTGATATTATTGATTCCAATGTACCCAGGTCTATACATCTTGTTAGTCAGCGTATAACTGGTCTTGTCTTCATCCAGCTTCTTGATCTGAGACTGCTCGTAAATAGGATTGGCCACGGATTTGATATCATCTAAATCACGTGACGTCTCCTTGTACCCCTCCGGCAACACGTAGACCTCGAATGTTTCCATATTCAAAAAAACGTGGTGGTCATCGTTAATGGAGTGAAAGTAGGCATGACTGGACTTGCCTCTTCCTTGAAAGTATCTTCCGCATACCAGGCAGCAGTAAACGTTTGTGGGAGATAAAGAAACCGAGCAAACCTTTTCAAAGTCGAAATCCAGCTTGGATCTGTCCACAGTGTCGAGATAGAGCGACGATTCCTGGTGGCTTCTTTTCTCCATTTTTTGGTGATGAGACAGAGATGTTTAGGTGAACATGCAGGTCGAAAGTGTATCAGCAATAGAAAGTTTGGAGGGTGTGAGAATGGAGGACTTTTATTTGGGTCTAATGAAGGTGTTTTTGGGTGTTCTAAGGTAGAATTCTCATATATTTAGCAGCAATTATACTTCTTCTTTTCTTTGAGGACTTAGAGACGACATTGGGGGAGTTAAGTGGGCCATTTCCCTGGTCATCTACTTACGTATGGAACAGCAAAGTCAACTGAAAGCTTCAAGTTTAGTTGGGAGTTGTAGAGTGAGGGTTGACCTTGACATCTTGATGAACGGAGATGTGATGTCACCCAAGTGAGAAGACGAGTTTGCACTTCACGCTTCAGACACGGCTGAGATTTGTCTTGTCTTCTTTAGGACACAATCGCACTGATGGTATCGTTCGATCCAAGAGGTATTCGAGGTCATACAAGAGCAGCGAGAGCTATATTGAGCCAAAGACATATCTCTAGAGTTCCAAGTAAGTCTTATGAGCTGTATCTTGACGTAAACATTCGTCTTCTGGTGTTTCTAGCATCTTTGAATGTTCGATGAAGCGCATTACTTGTAGGGCGGATCTACAAGATCATGACTCTAGGACACTTGACTAATCTAGAATGAAACTGTGTCCGGATCATTTCCTGGAAAATGACTTGCTCACTTCATACAGTCTTTGGAAGTCTTCTCACGGCTCAGTAACATCTTTTGATTCTTAGCTCTCAGCAGTATGGACACTTCAAGAAGCCCGACATATTCAGGGACCAGTACAGTGCCTGGTAAGTGAACGCCTTAATTTCGTTTATTATTAATATTCCATTTTGCCACATTACAGTGCTTCAACGGCAATCTCAGTACCCCTGTACATACTGAATTATTATACGGGGTACCAGTATGATACTGTGCTATTCATGAGGTGAGCTCCGTAGATCACCTATCATCAGGCATCTACAAGTAAAAGTCCCAGATCTCGTATTCTGAGCAACTTTCGTATGCTACGTCATCAACGTTGTATACGAGATCTAGTCTATGACACATACCGTCTTGCTATTCTTTCCCTCCTGGTCCAATTGCATCCATACAACTCGGACATCACCAAAAGAGAGCCCCATTGAGTTCTCGAGTTTAAGGCAATTTGTCGATCATCAGGAGGTGGGTCGAAGAACGTGTATTACAAGTATTGCAGGGTTACTGTAAGAGTGCGGTGAATGCGAAGGTAGTCACGTGACTCTGCCACCACCTTCGACTGTTTGTGTATTCACCAACACCCTGCTTACTCATCCTCACTACCAACTTGCTATTCTATATCTGTTTTAAACACCTCCACCATCTCGTCACCTCGCAGATTTCATGCACCCATTACACGAATACTGGGCCATATCTTTTGGGTGTGACTGGCTGACAACATAGCGTATAGTGGTATATGTGCAAAAGCGTCACGTGGGCGGTGTGGCCTATCTCTGCGGCTCCCTCAGCCTATGACAAGTGCCGAAACTGCATGTCCGAGAATGGGGCTGGTTCCTGTGCATGACCATATGCCGTGTGGGAACCTTTGGGTGGGACAACGTTGGCTGTGAGCTAATAGCAGGTTTGAAAGGGGGGACCCTTGAAAGCAGAGGAAAAGGGGTGGAATATATAGACCGAAGGAAAAAATAAAGAGCGGAAAATCAGAGACAGACCCCTGAGCACACCACATGGCACTTGTAAGAGCTCATCTCCCCCCTCAAAGGCCCGAAAAAGAAACTCCAACTCCGTGTACCACTTTTAGACACGCAGGAGGGAGGCTTTTTGTCTTAAACATGGTCATGGGATGTCAGTGATAAGAGCGAATAGATAACTCGATTAAAGAAAAAGAACAGTATCATAGCAAAACAGACCCCTGCAAGCCTCTAGAGCGGCTTTTAGAACCCATATATCTATAACAGCCCCATTGGAGTTACCCCACATACAGCGTGTACACCTAACCCTGCTTGTCCCAGTGAGTGAGAAAAAAAGTTGACGGATATAATGGCACAGTGAAAAATCTTGGAAGCGTAAGTGTAGCTACTTGAGCTATTGATCCACACATCGCACCACCCAAACGACGCCCGCCACAGCCCTCGACACTCTTCCCATCCTAACCCATCCGACTCATCCCAAGCAACAAACAATGTCACAGTCTTCTCTTTCTTTTGGTCCCGAATGGTGAGTATTCGACTAGGGGTTATCCAAGGTAGAGGAGGATACGAGATACGAGAAATGAAAAACAAGACACTGGAGTAGGAAACGTTTCGGAAAAAGACGTGTTATATGATACAGATGACAGAGAAGAATATCCCTCGAGGATTTCTTCCGTACTTTTTTCCTCTCATTAAACAGTTCCACATCTCCGTGTGGCCCATATGAACACGGTACAACACCTCTCTATATTCACCAATCATAACGAGGCAATATTGAAAACAGGACTGTCATGACACGTCTATGACACGTATCATCACATTCCATTGCCATACCCTCTGATATCACACCATATACTAACTCCAGGATGCGCCCGAAATCCAAGGCGCCCGACGGCAAGACTCCACTGCCAGCAGTCGTGCCCAATGGCAACAAGGCCAAAATGGCGTGGTCCGGCGTGGCTGCCGGCAAGGTGGTCACGTCTGTCCCCACGGAAACCAAAAAACTGAGCTTTGCTTCCGCCGCCACCACCGCTCCTCGCAAGTTCAAGAAACGCGACCTGGAGGAGCCCGAGGAGCTGCGTTCGGACGCTGGGTCGTCTCTGCTGGCCGAAAACTCGGAGCCCGTGCCGCCCGAGTCTCTAGGCGAAATCGCGTCTCCACTGCTGCCCAACCAGGGAGGACAGCGGTTTTCGGCAGAAGATATGCTGGCAGTATGGCGCAACATGAAGGACAAGAATGTGCTGGTCAAGACGGAGGTGAATAACCAGTCCATGTACCAGAGCATTCATCTGAATACTCCTTCTCTGCTGCAGAAGGACCAGAATGCAGGCTCAATGTCCATGTCCAAGGACAACCGGGAAGGCTGGTCTCCGTTCAAGAGCGTGAGTGTGGTAACTTCTGTCGAGTCTCCCATTCAAGGGCACCAGTCGTTGTACCAGGGGCAGAGCCAGCCGCAGCAGCAGCAGCAACAACAGCAGTACTCTACGGACGTTTCTGCTCCTTCTTCGGCTGCCATGAGTCCTGCTACTGGAACGGCTCCTTCGGTGTTTGACACGTTCAACGCACCCCCTGTTCCTCCAGGTATGGGTTTCAATGCTTCGCCGCCCAAACTGCAGCATCCTGAGAACATCAAGTGGATGTACAAGGACTACCAGGGCATCATCCAGGGTCCGTTTGCTGGTCCTGTGATGCACACGTGGTGGAAAGGAGGCCATCTGGACGCCAAGCTGCTGATTCGCCGTGAAGACGACGATCTATGGCAGACGGTGGACGAGCTGATCTCGAAAACGAGCGCCCAAGAACCGTTCCTTACTCCTCTGCCGTTTGTAGCCAAACAGCCGCCTGTTATCAACACCCAGACGGCCTTTTCGCAGCAGTACCAGCAGCCTGGAGTCCCCCAACCCCAGCAACAACATCAACAACATCAACAGCATCAACAACAGCAACAACAGCAAGGAGGACCCTTCCAGGGATCAACCTCCTCGTTCCAGCACTACCCCCAGCATCTGCATGGTAGCGTTTCTTCCTGGGGCAGTCCTGCCGTCACCCCCATGTCTCCCACTCCCTGGGGAGGCTCTCAGATGGGCGGCCAGGCTACCCCCAACAATAATTTCGGAGCAGGAGGCTCTTTCTTTGACCAGCCCTTCCACGGAGGCCATTCTCAGTCGTCCTTCTTTGACGATAGAAGCATGTGGCGAAGCGGTAGTGTCAGCAACACAATGTCTCCTGCTCTATCTCGAGCGTCGTCTGTCATCTTCCCCAATGACGGACCTCATACACCTACACGGGCCGGATCTCATACTCCTCTAGCTGCTGCTGCTGCTGCTGCTGCTGCTTCTGCTGCTTCTACTGCTGATGTGGCTGCTGCAGATAACGAGCTTCTGGAGCTGGATTCGCTGCCTCTGCATCTTAAGGATGTGATTGGAGATGACCTAGAGGAGGTTCCTACTCCTGTCCAGGAGGAGCCCAAGAAGGAGGTCAAGGAGGAGTCTAAGAAGGAGACCAAGAAGGAGGAGGTCAAGGAGGAGCAGCCCGAGGAGCAGCTCACCGCCAAGGAAAAGGCCAAGCGGGAGCGAGATGCCGCCAAGAAGGAAAAGAAGCGAAAGGAAAAGGAGGAGAAGCAGCGAATCAAGGAAAAGATGGCTGCTGAAAAGGCCGAGCGAATGGAGCGAGAGGCCCGGGAAAAGGCTGAAAAGGCTCGACTTGAACAGCTCCGAATCGAGCAGGAGGCCATTGACCGAGAAGAGGCCAAGAAGGCCGAGGCTGAAAAGGCTGAGCGAGCCAAGCGGGCCGAGGAGGAGCGACTGGCCAAGGAGGCCCGAGAAAAGGAGGCGCCCTGGACCGCCAAGGAGAACAAAAAGAAGGAAAAGCCCAACAAAATGTCGCTGGCGGAGATCCAGCAGCTCGAGGAGGTGGAGAGACAGCGAAAGGAGGCTGAGGAACAGGAGATTGCCGAAGCTATTCGAGCTGTAGAGGAGGCCGAGATGCTGCAGGAGTCTGCTTCGCACAACGAGCCCTCTTTCAAGCCCACTTGGGCCACTACTCCTGTTACTTCGGCTCCTGCCAAGTCTCTGAGCCAGATTCAGAAGGAGGAGGAGGCTGCTCGAAAGAAGAATGCTCCTACTTCTGCTGCTGCCATTGTTTCTGGAGGAGTCAAGAAGTACGCTGATGTGCTCCCCCGACGAGCTCCTTCTGCTGCTGCTGCCGTTGCTGACTCTGCTTCTCCCTGGACTACTGTTGGAGCCCATGGTAAGCGAATGGGAGAGGATGGTATGCCTGTTCGATCTCAGACTCCTACTGCCCCTGCTGCCCATATGGCTCACCAGTACGCTGCTCAGCAGGCCGCTGCCCAGCAACAGGCTGCAATGGCTGCTCGTCCTCCTGCTCCTGTGGCTCCTGCTGCTCCCAAGGTGCTCACTCCCGCTGAGTCCTTCCTGCAGTGGTGCCACGGAGCTCTTCGAGGTCTCAACGCTGGAGTCAACGAGACTGAGCTCATTGGTATGCTCATGACTCTGCCTGCCGAGGAGGAGTCGACTGAGATCATTGCTGATATCGTGTACGCCAACTCTTCCACTCTGGACGGTCGACGATTCGCTGCTGAGTTCCTCAAGCGACGAAAGATTGCCGATGGAGACTCTGCTGTCAAGTGGAGCGAGGTGATTCAGCACGCTGAGGTTGCTCCTCAGGACGACGGCTGGAACACTGCCTTCAAGGTCGTTGGAAAGAAGAAGCGAGCTCCTTAAGAGGAGTAAGTTAGGAGTGTGAATGAAAGAGGTGGAGATGTATATATGTATGAGTAATAGTATTGTACAATACAAGAACGAATGTAATTGCAGAGATCATCCTTGAAGTGGTGTGAACCATTGCATCTTCAGTCAAGGCCTGGCTGAGCAAGTGGCATGTCCTGCTATAGGGAAACTATGTGAGACTACAACTTGCGAAAAGCTAGCGATACATTGTACTTGAACACTTTTACTTGCGATGTTATTGCTACAAGTCGGTATAAAAATGATGAAAGACAGTCACTATTCTGAAGCCGCACAATATGTCTTACTTATAAATCTCCTTGTATGGTAGAGAGAAGTAGGGGACTCCGTATGAATAAGTTGTAACTAAGAAGTATCTTAGAGAAGTCAAGTCAGGATACATGCTACAATTAGAAGCATACAGTATAACCAACCTCAGTAACGTAAGGGTAAGGTAAGATAGAGACTACGATAGCATTACTCCTTATAGAGAAGTAATGATCTTACGTGAAAATGAGACATGAGTATGGACTGGTATGAGCCCTCAGAGAATTTAAACTACCAGCAAAACACCATTACAATCATCTCTACTGGTCTCTGACAATCACCTCTTCTGGTTTCTGTCTCAGTCTTAGTCTACTCCGTAATCTACACCCCCTCTTGTCTCTGGTCAGATCATGATCTTCCCTACCATTGCAACAATGTAATTCCAATCGTGTTTCTCCAAATAAACCTTTTCTATTTCTAAGCGACAATGACCTTTGCCTGGAGCAGGTCGGCCTCGAACGCCTTTTCCTTTTCGGTGAGCTCGTTGACCCGTCGTCGCAGTCCCTCGTTCTGGATGATTTCCGACGCGGTAGCAAACATGGTCTGGGCCCAGTTCTCGGCGTATGTGTTGGCCTCGGCAGCACAGTCGTTGAGCTCCAGCTCAATCATCTTTTCCCACGCAGTAAACTGGTGTAGCAGATCATCTCCAATGGAACCAGCCTCGTGAAGAGCAGTGAGATGGGGCTTGGCCTCCTTGGTCTTGATGATTCGCTTGATATTCTCGGCAGACCGTCTCAGCAGAGCGGCCTTGAGCACCTTTTCGGACGGCTTGGGGCTTGTGTGGTCTCGAAGAGTAAAGTAGATATCTCGAGGAATGTGATCAGGGTACCAGGGCTCGACTCCCGCGAGGTTGACGGCCTGCTTGGAACGGTAGATTTTGCCAAAGACCGCCAGCGCCGTCAGAAGCACCGCAAAGTAGATGAAGGGCGTGTAGATGGAAACGCCGCTGCTGCTCTCCATTGTGTGAATATGTGGTGTTGTGTGGTGATGAAGGAACTTGACGTGTTTCGACCGTAGCTATGTTAGGCTCTCTTCGCTTCGGCCACCTATGAATAACTCTATTTGCAGCAGAGAAAGCAGGTCGAGCTCTAATGAGCTACGCGTGGAGTGAGTGAGGGGGCTACATAGACTAGAGCTGGTTGATTTGTTTTAGGTGGTTTATCCGTCTTCTCTTGATGTTCTACGCGTCTGGAGGAGAATCCAGCTTTTTTCACGTTATTTTTTGGACTTGTTTGGGTGTGTGGGGACACATCTGGAGTCGTGAGAGTGCCTGTCGAGGGTTCCTTACTTGGGAGACAGTTGAAGTTTACTTGGGTCCTTTGGGTGGAGGAAGACTGGAGTACAGGAGGTATGTTATGTGAGCGGGGACTCCAAAGATGGTCTGTGAGCTCAGCAAAGGTGAGCAACTCTGATCCCAATGAAATGATACTCTTTCAAGGCTTAATACTGTCAAAATTGTAGTACCTATACGTCTTATGACACCGTATAAATATGTCAGCCTCTACTTTACCTTACTTGACACATCTTCAAGATGTACACTAGGATAAGACCGTATCTAAAGCAATCGAGAAGAGATCAATTTTCAATCTGAAAGTCTTGACTCCTTGCGAATATCTAACTGAGTAATATTCTGACTCAATATCTCAAAAAAGTATCCCTACTGACCACCTTCTAGCCTCACCCCCTTCACCTCAACTAAATCCAACAAACCCTAACCAACCAACCTCTCCGTCTGGCATGCATGTCCCAGTGGCGACAGGAAACCTCATCTCAACATCATCTCCATCCACCGCGAAACCCGACAATGGTGAGTATCAATGACACAAACACCCGCCAAACAAGACCCCAACTAACCCAGATTCTGCGATTCCGGTCCAAAAAAGGAACTCTTCGAGCTGAGGCTCAACCTACAGATCTCTTTGATGTGGCGTTTCAAAAACTGACGGAAGACCTGCCAGACATCGATCCGGCCACTATCACTTTGGCCACATCACCTACAGGCAAGCAAGAGCCTGCCTCGCGTCTTCTGGGCAAAACTGTCCAGAAACTGGGGCTCAACCATGGAGATATGTTGTTTGTCAGCTATACCGACTCGGCTGCTTCTCAGCCAGCTGTAGAGGCTGTGACTGCTGAAACTGCTCCTCATATGACCGCTGCTCATATTAGAGACGCTACCAAACAGTTGCCTGTTGATGACTTCCTGGAAAAACAAGACGGAAAGATCAAGAGACAGCTGTCTGCTCTTCAGCAGCGAAAGTTTGGTTCAAGAGGTATGGGTGAAGATACTCTTCCCGTCGACCCCTGGGACGAGGAGTATCTCAAGGAGCAAAAGATTAAGCATATGAGCTACCATGCGTACGTCAAGAAGCTCAATTCGCAGGCTAACAAGAAGAATGGAGGAGGATATATTGCTCCTCTGAACGTGTCTGACTTTGGAGTGTCCAAGAGCTGTACTGGTGCTCACGCCCCTTGGCCAGAGGGAATTTGTTCTAGATGCCAGCCTTCTGCCATCACTTTGCAGTCACAACCTTTCCGTATGGTTGACCATGTGGAGTTTGCAGAGTCTGGTATGATCAACAGTTTCATTGAGCCATGGCGTCAGTCTGGAACCCAGCGTATCGGCTGGATGTACGGCCACTATGAGCCTTATGATCTGGTTCCTCTGGGCATCAAGGCTGTGGTTGAAGCTATTTATGAGCCCTCTCAGAGTGGAGAGTATGATGGTATTACTATCACTGAGATCACCCAGGCTGACAATCAGCCTCAACCTCCTCATATTGCCACTGCTGAGGCCTGTGGACTGGTTCCTCTCGGTGTCATTTTCACTGATCTCGTTGATGCTGGTAACGGAGACGGTTCGGTCATTTGCAAGAGACATGCCGATTCATACTTCTTGTCATCTTTGGAAGTGGCCTTTGCTGGAGCCATGCAGGCACGATTCCCCAACAAGTCACGATGGTCGCCAACATCGGAATTCTCGTCCAAGTTTGTTACTGCTGTTATTTCTGGTAACCCCAAGGGAGAAATTGACGTTGCATGCTACCAGGTTTCTGAGCAGTGCGAAGCTATGGCTCGAGCTGACCTGATTGAACCCAGTATCAACCCCTCAGTCCTGCTAGTCAAGGAAAGTACCAAGACTCGGTACGTTCCGGACGTGTTTTATAAGAAGAACAACGAGTATGGACGAACTGTTCTTCAGGGAGCTAACCCTCAGCTTCCTGTTGATTACATGTTGGTTACTCTGACCCACGGTTTCCCTCAGGACCCCAAACCTTTGTTTTCAGCTGGTCTGTCTTCTTTCCCTGTGGAGCATCGGGAGCTCATTGGTGTTACTCAGACCCCTCAGGCACTAGGAAAGGCTCTGGACTCTGGATCAGCTGGAGGAGCTGTTTCCAACTTCCACCTGCTCAGTTACATTCAGTCTATGGGTGTTCTTTCGCCAGAGGAGTTCCAGTTGCTGGCCAAGGTGGCTACTGAGAAGAAGGATGAAGATGTGAGTCGGTTGGTTGCCAGTGAAGGCTGGAACAACCTGATGCTTATTATTCAGTAAGTGGGATAGGAAAAGGGTACGAGATATAGGTGCATAACAATAACTGATGAATTGTGGTCGTACTTGCAGAATGTCATTGGTATTTATTAGTAATTGTTGTCGTATGTCGCAGGTCGTTATTCTGCTTACTAACATGTCTGATGTATGAATCTCTACATCTGGGGTATGATGTCACTGCCATGCAAGCAGACAAAGTCAGATCAGATCGATTCATTGACTGCCCAAAACAGATGGGTCAACTTTATCGAATGCAATAGTGCAATTGGGGTGAAGTGGAGTACTTTTGGAGCTACCAATTGCATATACAGGGACTTTGTTCGTATCAATGCCACCACCCTTCAACCTCCCAGTTACAGTATAACAATAATCTATGGTTGCCATTGTTCATGTCGAATGTTCCCGCACCTTCTATGCTGGTGCAGTCTTCCATGATCTGATGTTGCAGAGTAATAATAATCAACTTCAACTATTCCAGTATCAGTCAATCCATTTTTTCGGAAACTCCATAAACCTCTTTACTTGTACACTTGTACCTTCTCTTGAAATGCCTCTATCAACCATCGTACACGCCTCACCCGCCTGATATACTTCTGAGACAGTTTAACATACTTGCTCAGGCAGCGTTCGATCTAACAAAGTGGAGAACAGGGTATAGGCCAAACTGGGGGTGGTGTTTTGGTCACGTGATCAAACCTCAATTGACACCAAAACCCACCACTCCGAAACACCAACACCTTGGAATCCGTCTCTATGGCCCGCCCCCTACGCCACTGGTCACGTGAAGTTTAAGATTAAGGTTCTGGGTTCGGGAGAGTTCCACGTTATTCTGGAGGGTTCTACCTTGTTGTAGGAGTATTTGGGGGCTTCAAATCTTGTCCGAAACCAGCCATTTTTTGTGCCATCAATCAATTGGCCGGTGGCAAACGCCTCTTAATCTGATTGCCGGCCCTACACCCCGCCTCATGGCCCGATTGCTCTCAACTTTTCGAAAAGCCAATTTCCGTTAAACTCGAGCTACAACAAATATAAAAGTTTTCACGCCCAACCTGCAATCCTGAAGTGAAAGTAACAGGGCATCTACAACCTAGCCATATCCCCATTTTATCACAACACCATACACAATGACCACCCCCATTGGATTGGATTTTGGTAACTACCACTCCTACGTGTGCGCCGCCCAGCGAGGCAACCTCGACGTTCTTGCCAACGAGGTGTCCAACCGAAGCACCCCTTCTCTGGTTGGCTTCTCCTTCAAGAACCGATACCTTGGAGAGACTGCAAAGTCCAACGAGGTCTCCAACCTCAAGAACACTGTCGGATCTCTGCAGCGAATCATTGGCCGAGCCGGCGATGATCCCGAGTTTCTGGCCCAGCAGAAGTTCGTTTCTGCCAAGCTGATGCCTGTTGACGGCCAGGCCGGAGCTGAGGTCACCTACAAGGGTGAGAAGCGAAAGTTCACCGCCACCCAGCTCACCGGAATGTACCTCAACAAGATCAAGCAGACCGCCATCTCCGAGACCAAGTCCCAGGTTTCCGATATCTGCATTGCTGTCCCCGTTTGGTTCAACGAGCAGCAGCGACTGGCCATCAAGGACGCCGCTGCCATTGCTGGTCTCAACTGCGTTCGAGTTGCCAACGATGTCACCGCCGCCGCCGTCGGATGGGGTGTTTTCAAGAACAACGATCTGCCCGAGGACAAGCCCAAGCTTGTTTGCTTCGTTGACGTTGGACACTCCTCCTACACCGTCTCCGTTGTTGCCTTCAAGAAGGGAGAGTGCAAGGTTCTTGGAACCGCCTACGACCAGCAGTTTGGTGGCCGAGACTTTGACGCTCTGATTGCCCAGCATTTCGCTGAGATCTTCAAGAAGAAGTACAAGATTGACGTTGCTACCAACCCCAAGGCTGCTGCCCGAGTCATGGCCCAGTCCGAGCGACTCAAGAAGATTCTGTCTGCCAACTCTTCTGCTCCCTTCAACATTGAGTCCGTCATGAACGACGTCGATGTCTCTTCTTCCATGACCCGAGAGGAGCTCGAGGAGGCTGCTGCCCCTCTGCTCAAGCGAGCCCATGTCCCCGTTGAGGAGGCTCTTAAGCGAGCCGGTGTCACCCCCGACCAGCTCGACAACATTGAGGTTATCGGTGGTTCTTCCCGAATCCCCTCCGTCAAGGCCGTTCTCTCCAAGGTCTTTGACAAGCCTCTGTCTTACACTGCTAACGCTGAGGAGTCCACCGCTCGAGGTGCCGCCTTCATCTGCGCCATGCACTCTCCTACCATGCGAGTCCGACCCTTCAAGTTCGAGGACTACAACCTCAACTCCGTCACCTACTCGTGGACCCCTGTTGAGGGCGAGGATGTTTCCGAGCTCGAGGTCTTCCCCCAGGGAGGCTACTACCCCAACACCAAGGTCATCACCCTCCACCGAGGAGCTGCCTTTGATGTCACTGCCCGATACACCAACCCCGACACTCTGCCCGAGGGAACCAACCAGTTCATCTGCAAGTGGACCATCTCCGGCATGCAGGGCAAGGAGCCTTCTGTCTGCAAGCTCAAGCTGCGACAGGACCCCTCCGGTATCTTCACCATTGAGGACGCTTACGTTGCCGAGGAGGTTGAGGTTGAGGAGCCCATTGAGGGAGCCCAGCCCGCTGAGGAGGGAGGAGAGATCCCCACCCAGACCGTCAAGAAGTGGGTCAAGAAGACCGACCTCAAGATCGAGGCCCAGGGCCTGGGTCTGTCTCAGAAGCAGCTGCAGGAGCAGATTGAGCTTGAGAACTCCATGATCATGGAGGACAAGCTTGTTGCTGACACCGAGGACCGAAAGAACGCCCTCGAGGAGTACATCTACGAGATGCGAGGCAAGCTGGAGGACATCTACGCCGACTTTGCCTCTGACGCTGAGAAGTCCACTCTCCGAGAGAAGATGGAGAAGATTGAGGACTGGCTCTACGGCGCTGGTGAGGATGCCAAGAAGGCTCTTTACATTGCCAAGTACGAGGAGCTGGCTTCTATCGGAAACCTCATCAAGGGCCGATACAACGCCAAGCAGGAGGAGGAGCGACAGGCCAAGGTGCAGAAGAAGGAGGCTGCCAACCAGGCCAAGCTGGCTGAGATGATGGCTGCCAAGCGAAAGGAGAAGAAGGACGCCGATGGCGATGTCGAGGTTCCCGACGTCGAGTAAATTAAAATCGTATAGAAATATTAGATGATAAGAAAGGAAACAGAGGTTGTAGAATGTGTAGAAGCATACCGTGTAGATCGATAGTGACAAGCACTTTTACGGTGTAGTTTCAAATGAACGAGTTACTGCTATGGATATTTGCACTATTGGTGGTTTAGAAGACAAGATCCAGATATTCCCTGGTATGAATATTTCCAGGAGTAGTGTATACAAGACAAGATCTAGCTCTTCAATATCAGTCAAACAAGAGGGATGTGACGTCGACAGAAGCCCTGGAGATGGTTTCTAAACTCGCTCCGTTCCCTATCGAATCCTCTTCATCCTGAACAGCTGTTTTAACGTCTTGTTTCAGAAGCTGAGACATGAACAGTCGGATACAGAGACATTGAGGTATTAGCCTGGAGGAGTACATGAAGAGAAGTATCGATAGACCGAAGACGTTTGCCTCAGTCTTTTATATCACCTATTGTTGCGATTAATGAGGTACCAGCCAGCTTTACCATTATCCAGTCGCTTCTCAGTACTCATGTCAATTGAAACCGTTTCTTTTGTTGAAACTTTACTTATGAAACAGTCGTGAACACGGCATTCCACCAGAGAGCTCTAAACCAGCATTATCATACCAAAACCCTCACATATCAACTCCCTGCTTCTATCTTATTATTTCCACACTTCCCTAAGTCACCCTGCCTCCTCTACACTCACCAGACTCCCATCCTCCTCATGTGTATAGCTCGTATTCAGGTCTCAAGTCAGTCTAAGCTTTGTTCCAGGGCCGTTTTTCAACTCAACCATTTTAACGCCATTCCGAGTCAAAAAACAAGGCAGAAAAACGGTCTAGCCGTTCAAGCCACTCCGTCTCTATCCGTAGCTTCCATGTGGCTCCCTTGGCGGGCATTGCACTATTTTGGCGTTTTGCAAATTTCTCTACCCCCCATTTCCACATGGGTTGCTTTTCACAAGACGAGTTGATAAAAAAAAGGTCTATTTTTGGGTGGATACTTTTACTCCTCCTTTTATCGCTCTCAGGTGGTTTGATTGTAGCGTGACAATGGTACCGTGCACCTACCCCATGTGGACAAAGAGATATGAATACCAAGGCCAGCAAGTATGACGTATGGAAGAGGAGACCATCGGATGGAAAAAGCAGCTTTCACGATGACATCAAGCTACGGCAACCGTTAAGGAAATCCACAACACAGCTCGGGTCAAGCACACGTTGCGTTGCATTTGACATGTATATGCTGTAGAGACGTCGGTGCTAGCGGTTTTGGGGGGCCTTGTGGGCGTGCCTGGGTGGCAGAGTATTGGTCTCCATAAAAAATACCCCTCTCTACATCTTCTTGTTGGGGGCTTGAGGGTGGTGGATGGCACTGTTGTGTTACACCGATGGAGTGGGTCGTGTGCCACGTCACAAGGATTTTTTTCTCTGCAAATTAACATCGGTCAACCCTATTTGGAGGTTAGACGGGCATAAGCTTTGTCAACGATTGTTTTGCAACGGTGTAGGAGGGTAGAGAGCAAGGGTAAATGTGTGTGGGTATAGTGGATACGACTAATTGGAGGGTGTGTGTGATATTTTCAGCTTCTTTTTTGTATCCCTGGCTTTCAAGAGCCCTATATTATCTCCTTCATAACTCTTCACACTCATGTGCAGTGTGCATTTTGGGTTGAAGTCCAGATCAAATTTTATGGCAACCGCACATGACCGGCAGGTGTAAGACAGAATCAGAGGTGAGATCAGGGCTAGGAAATGAGTGATAACGAGATTCGGGTAAGGGTGTTGAGATCGCGTGTATCGTAATACATCGATTGAAGCGTCTTTCTTGTTATCCCTGCTCTTTTACATTGTACCCTGTTATCTTACTCCTTCCCCCCCTTCAGCCTCGCTGTAGACTGTATCAGCAACCTGGTTACGATAATAAGCTGCAGACCACACGGCAAATATATGCCATGGATAGTGCCTTTTCTGGTAAGTGGTGGCCATGGTAGGGATCCAAGGCCATCGGTGCCACTGCTCCAACAATTGCTCTCAATGCCCTTCTAACGGGCTCTCACACTACTCTCACCCGCTAATGCACCCCTCCCCCTCGTGTTAGCCGAGGAGATTGTAGGAGAGTTGAGTCGTGGTAAACAGACCAATAGAGCCCTGTATTTGTAGATCCAGAATATCAATGAAGAAGGAGCAGAATAGTTGTGCTCAAACACCCCGATCCAACCCACCTCCCAAAGTTCTAGACCCTTCCAGAATCTCCAACCTCTGCAAATCGCTTATCTCACTCACCTATGCTGACCGTAAATCGAGTGAGTGCTCTCTCCTCCCAGTGGCAACAGGCATAACTCAGGTCCATTGAGCAGAGCAAAGGGGACAATTGGAGCGACCGAAAAACGTCTCAAAAGCAGTGTAGCGACTTGGTGCCAGCAACGCGACCCTGGTAGCTCTATATAAAGCATTGCGCCAATTGCTACAGCCTTGTTTTTTGACCCTGAATCCCCCAATCAAGCCCTCCAATAAAATGTACTACATGGCACACAACAAGAGCAGGATGCGCGCCCAAACCCTAACCTAGCACATGCACCCACGGTCTCTTTGTCTGTGAAAAATTTTTTCCACCAAAATTCCCCCTTTGGGTCGCTACCCTAGCCGCAGCCAAAAGTTTTTAACTATCATCTTGTACGTCACGGTTTCCGACTCTTCTCTTCTCTTTCATCATCATCACTTGTGACCATGAGTGCTCAGAAGGAAGCCGCCATTACGCACAAGACGCTCTCTGAGCTCTTTGAGAAGCTCTCCGTCAGCGACTCTCTGGAGTCTCGACTTGAGGCTGCCAACAACGTTGCCACCTTTGTCAACCAGGGCGACGTGATTGAGCACGATGTTCCTAACCAGCTCATGGCTGCCACCAAGGCCAAGCTGAACCAGAAGAAGGACCAGGCTGCCGTTCTCAACGCTCTGCAGCTGCTCAACTCTCTTGCCACCTCTTCTTCCGTTGCCCCCAACGTGGAGCCCTACCTTGTTGAGGCCGTCTCTGACGTTCTCGCCAAGGTTGGTGACAAGGATAAGCAGATCCAGGAGGCCGCCGCCAAGACCGCCAAGGACATTGCTCAGTGCATCACTCCTCGATCCGTCAAGTTCATTCTGCCCCTGCTCATCGAGTCTCTTGTTAACACCAACAAGTGGCCCGAGAAGGTTGCCGCTCTCGAGTGCATTTCCATCCTGGTTTCCGTTGCCCGAGACCAGGTTGCCCTGCGAATGCCCGAGCTGATCCCCGTCCTCTCCGAGGCCATGTGGGACACCAAGAAGGAGGTCAAGGAGCAGGCCACTGCCACCATCACCAAGTCCACCGACACCATTGACAACAAGGATATTATCAAGTTCATCCCCGCTCTGATTGCTTGTATCTCCAAGCCCACTGATGTCCCCGAGACTGTCCACCTGCTCGGTGCCACCACCTTTGTTTCCGAGGTCACCACCGCCACCCTCTCCATCATGGCTCCTCTTCTGTCCCGAGGTCTGGCCGAGCGAGACACCGCCATCAAGCGAAAGGCCGCCGTCATTGTCGATAACATGTGTAAGCTGGTCGACGATCCCCAGGTTGTTGCTCCTTTCCTTGAGACCCTGTACCCTGCTCTCAAGACCAACTACGCCAACATTGCCGACCCCGAGGCCCGAGATGTTACTCTCCGAGCCCTCAACACCCTGAAGCGAGTTGGTGAGATTGTTGACGACAAGATCCCCGAGGTTTCCACCGCTGGTGACACCAAGGTCAACCTCGAGATCCTTGAGAAGCTCCTCCAGCCCTTCAAGGTCGACACCAAGAAGTTCGGTCTTATGATGCAGTTCATTGCCGCCATCTCTGGTGACCTCATTGACGAGCGACTGACCCACGAGGCTGACTGGGCTGAGTCCCTGGTTGCCTTCATGGTCACCATCCTTGCCGAGAAGGACGCCCGAACCGTCATTGAGTCTCTGCGAAAGCAGGCCATTGCCAACATCCCCGGTGCCACCAACTTCGAGGAGGAGGACGACGAGGGTGAGGATCTCTGTAACTGTGAGTTCTCTCTTGCTTACGGTGCCAAGATTCTGCTCAACCGAACCCAGCTTCGACTTAAGCGAGGCCGACGATACGGTCTCTGTGGCCCCAACGGTGCTGGTAAGTCTACCCTGATGCGAGCTATTGCCAACGGCCAGGTCGAGGGTTTCCCCACCCAGGAGGAGTGTCGAACTGTCTTCGTCGACCACGACATTGACGGTACCCACGCCGACACCAACGTTGTTGACTACGTCCGAAAGACCGCCGGTGAGTCCATCGGTACTGAGGAGGAGGTCCGAAAGCAGCTGCTTGATTTCCTGTTCACCGACGAGATGACCCGAATGCCCATCACCTCTCTGTCCGGAGGATGGAAGATGAAGCTGGCTCTTGCCACCGCCGTCCTCCGAAAGGCCGATATCCTGCTGCTTGATGAGCCTACCAACCATCTGGATACCGTCAACGTTGCTTGGCTGGTCAACTACCTCAACACCTGTGGTATCACCTCCATCATCGTCTCCCATGACTCTGGTTTCCTCGACAACGTCTGTGAGTACATTATCCACTACGAGCGATTCAAGCTCCGAAAGTACAAGGGTAACCTGTCCGAGTTTGTCAAGAAGGTTCCTTCCGCCAAGTCTTACTACGAGCTTGGAGCCTCCGAGATCAACTTCTCTTTCCCCGAGCCCGGTTTCCTTGAGGGTGTCAAGACTAAGCAGAAGGCTATTGTTAAGGTCCAGAACATGACCTTCCAGTACCCCGGCACCACCAAGCCCCAGATCCGAAACGTTTCTTTCCAGTGCTCTCTGTCTTCTCGAATTGCCGTTATCGGTCCCAACGGTGCTGGTAAGTCCACTCTTATCAACGTTCTGACCGGTGAGCTGCTCCCCACCTCCGGTGAGGTCTACGCCCACGAGAACTGTCGAATTGCTTACATCAAGCAGCACGCCTTTGCCCATATCGATTCTCATCTCGACTCCACTCCCTCTGAGTACATTCAGTGGCGATTCCAGACTGGTGAGGACCGAGAGACCATGGACCGAGCCAACCGACAGATCACCGACTCCGATGAGGCTGCCATGAACAAGATCTACAAGATCGAGGGTACCCCCCGACGAGTTGCTGGTGTCCACGCCCGACGAAAGTTCAAGAACTCTTACGAGTACGAGTGTTCTTTCCTGCTTGGTGAGAACCTGGGCATGAAGTCCGAGAAGTGGATCCCCATGGGTTCCGTCGACAACGCCTGGATCCCCCGATCCGAGCTCATGGAGTCCCACTCCAAGCTGGTTGCTGAGGTTGATATGAAGGAGGCCCTTGCTTCCGGTCAGTTCCGACCTCTTACCAAGAAGGAGATTGAGGCCCACTGCGCCCTCCTTGGTCTCGAGCCCGAGCTTGTATCTCACTCTCGAATCCGAGGTCTGTCTGGTGGACAGAAGGTCAAGCTTGTGCTTGCCGCCTGTACCTGGCAGCGACCCCATCTTATCGTTCTTGATGAGCCTACCAACTATCTGGATCGAGACTCTCTTGGAGCTCTGTCTCGAGCTATCAAGCGATTCGAGGGTGGTGTTGTCATCATTACCCATTCCGCCGAGTTCACCAAGGATCTTACCGAGGAGGTC
Organism: Yarrowia porcina; assembly: GCA_900519025.1. Classification (NCBI taxonomy): domain Eukaryota; kingdom Fungi; phylum Ascomycota; class Dipodascomycetes; order Dipodascales; genus Yarrowia; species Yarrowia porcina. The sequence goes on from ULGT01000013.1 coordinate 485,420, forward strand.
TGGGCCGTTATGGATGGTGTCATGACTCCTTCCGGCCACAACTGGGTCTCCGGTCAGGGATCTGGTCCCCGACTTGGAAAGAAGGAGGGTGACGAGGAGGAGAAGTTCGACGCCATGGGCAACAAGATTGTGTCTGAGAAGAAGAAGGCCAAGCTTTCCGCTGCCGAGCTCCGAAAGAAGAAGAAGGAGCGAATGAAGCGAAAGAAGGAGCAGGGTGATGCTTACGTCTCTTCCGATGACGACTTCTAAAATAAAAATTAGTAGCCAATAGATTATGCGAAGAAAAATTGATAATTGTAAGAACTTGCGAGATTGTAGACTGTGAAACTTGTATACTGTAGTATGTTTGGTGATTGTATTATTTGCTACTGGTGGTCCAGGTGAAGTGACAACTTATGACCATGTTCAGGAAGGGACTATAAGTAATTAATGTAGTGTAAGAAGGAAGTAAGGACAGCAACTGAAACATTTTGCGATGACTATGGATGTATTGATCACAAAACTAAATCGTAGTTGACCTCACCACGAACTACAAAACATTGCAGTGGAAGAGTCAATAGCTTCATCTGTATGAGATGGTTACAGTCATTCAGTAACATAATCATGGTCTATGGGATGGTATACTTGCCCGAGGTCTGCTTGAGTAGCTCATTCGGATCGTTACAGTGTTGATACAGGTTCTCCTCCGACCTTTTGTCACTATTCGTGTATAGAAAACCAGACTACCAGTACCGATATGTAGAACTGGTAAATACATACCGGTAGATTGGTAGATCAGAACAGGTAGCAATTCTAATATTTTCTTCCACTTCTTCGTTCAATGAATAAATAAATATATTACAAGTTATGCCACATCCCCCCCTCGATTTTACTCATCATCACTATCCTCCTCCTGCTCTTCACTCTCATCATCACTTTCACTGTCGGTAACTTCAATAAGAGGCTCTCTAGGCTCCAACTGTTCAGCGTCTTCAAGTGTTAACCGCTTAGGTAATCTAGGGAGAGCAATATCACAGACTCGTTCCTCATGTAATAGATCATCAATGAACTGATCCATGTACGTCAAGGTGACGCCACCCATATTTCTGAACCGCAGCTTTCGATAATCACCCAGCAGAGGTTCCAACAGCGTGTATATCTGCACGGGAGGGTATGCCAGTCGAATATAAAACGCCGCCACAGCTCTCAGGTACTTGAACTCCTTTTGATTCAAGTATTCCATGATAATCTCGTGACTAGGCTGGATCTGAAGCAATTTGAAAACAAGGCACAGAAACGGAGTGGGTTTCTGATTGGCATACTGGCCTCCAATTGCTGTAAGAGTAGCTGCTCTATCACACAGAGTAGCAGCATTCAGGTTAAAGCACAGCTCTTTCCAGTAGAGGGTTTCAAAGATGCGTTCTCGGATGATCTTTTCGATCAACAGCGCCGGGTTGATGCCGTGGATCGACAGGGCGCCGTTCACCATCCCCCGGTCGGTGATATAGGTGTCCATGGTGTGATTGTAATGTGGAAGAAGTGAAGATGATGCATGTTGGTGGACTGCATAAATATTTAATAGAGTTTTCCAGAAGAAGAGATGAGGTGAAGGTGGAGGTTGGAGTTCTCGGTTGATCTGGAAAGAGCAATGTCTACTCGATTGTTTCAGGTTGTAATAATACACTGGTACTTTTCCCTTTTTTGTAGCTCCTCGGTAGCGTTCTGTAGTTGACAGGTTAAGATGTTAGTCAATATGAATATCATATTAGAAGATCTCGTTTTGACTTGTCAATGTAAAAATCTCAATACGTGCCGATAATGTTTCTTAGAATACTTTTTCCTTCCTTCTTTGCCTGTCGAGTTCCACATGTCTCCCTTTTGCTTACATAACCCAGTCACACGATAACGCAGGGTCCTGCACTCTTTCTCTATCTTAACATCTACACACCATGGAAGCAATCTACAACCAGCTAGCTGAACGGGCTCTCAGCCTGTATAAAGAGAAGCAGCGTCGGGTCATCATTTCTCTGGTAGGAATTCCTGGATCTGGTAAAACTACTTCGGCCTCAAAAATCGCAGACAAAATCAACTCTCTGGCAAACAAACCAGACATCAGTATAGTCGTTCCTATGGACGGGTTTCACTATACGAGAAAAGAGCTGGATGCTATGGATGACCCTGTTGAAGCACATAAACGACGTGGAGCTCCTTTCACGTTCAATGCTCAAGCTCTAGTTGATCTTATTGCTGATTTGCGTGCTGAGAAGCCAGGTGTGGAAGTGCCCTCTTTTGATCATGCAAAGAAAGATCCTGGACCAGGTTTTGTTGTTAATCCCGAGAACAAGATCCTTATTGTCGAGGGACTGTATCTCCAGCTCAATTACGAGCCCTGGAGCAAGCTCAATCAGTACATTGATGAGCGGTGGAGGATAGATATTGATTTCGATAAGGCTAGAGAGCGAGTCGGAAAGAGACATGTGGAGGCTGGTCTGGCTGATAGTCTAGAACAGGGACTGGAGAGATTCGATATGAATGATGGACCTAATGGAAAGCATCTGCTAGAAAAGAGTGTGGAGCCTGAAGTGGTGGTGCAGAGCATTGATGAGACTCCAGGATGGAGACATTGCGGTGGGGAGTGTTAGAGAAGAGAGCTGGTATCCCATCGTATCACTCTGTCTCTCTGACATGCTTTCGAACCTACGTAAGCTACATCATAAGAAGTACGATTGTGTGACTCTCTTGTGCAAGGTGCTCCCTAAAGAAGTGCGTTGTGAACAGAAAAATCTCTACAAGGATGATAAAACTTCCTGGTAGATGATATTACGTACGCTACCTGGTAATACTCTTCCACATGTGTAATCTGAGAAGCTCCTGTTGCATGGACTGTACTTAGATACAGCCTATGCACCCCTGTTTCAACTACGCCATAACCCCTATAGGAATAAACATGTCTATGCCATAATTACCATTTACTCCAACTATCGTATTACATACTCAAGTATTATTATGCTATTGCCCTATGCCTGTATTCCCCCCTTCCTCTAATCGCTCTCGTAGTTCTCATCCTCATATCCTCTCAACATCAAAGACGTGTATCTCAGGTAGTCGTGCTTCATGTACTGGGGCATAGCGCAGTTGGCAGGGTACCAGTAGTTGACACTCACATTTGCATCGTCCTCGGGAGTCTCGACAATCTGAACCTGATGGTACCACAACGAAGGAATGTAGAGTACCTCTCCCTCATGCAACTCCACAACGAATGGTCTACAATGCTTTCTGTAGATGGAGTTGTGAGTCTTTTCGTCGGCCGGATTGACTGTAGGAAACAGCGTCTTTGGCATATCCTGATCGTTGACTACATTGTATCCCCCCTTTCCATCAGGAACATAAGTTGCAGAGGTCAGAAACTGTTCATCCAAACAGTAAACTTCTGTGGGCGGAATGAGATAGAACTTTTTGACTCCCCTGACTTGTATGTACAGATTCTCAAACGAGTCACAATGCAGTCTAGATGTAGTTCTAGTATCTCCTACCCACAGGTTAATCAGTTCAGGCACCCCCAGAACCTCGTCTGCCCACTCGAAATTGTCTACCAGGTCCTCCATCAGCACCTTGTATGCCGTAGCCATGCATCCATCCTGATTCTGAAGGTATCTGACTGGTTTTTCTCCGTCAAAGCTGTTTGATCCCTGAAGGGAGTCAATGAACTCTCCAAAGGGCATTTCTGCCGTATGGGGCTTGACAAAGACAGATCCGTCCGATGTATTGAGAGGAGAGTCCGCGTTTCCTAGCGGTGTTTCCGCAATACTCACTACCAGATCCTCTCCTAGCTTTTTCTTGAGATATTCGGCGTTCCACTTCCCAAAACATGGTAGATCAATCTTTTTGATCACCATGGGGAACCCCAGACCGACCTGTTTGGCGAGCTGGGTAGGCGTGGGAGACTTTTCAAACTCTGAGATTTCAGCAGGCAAAAAAACCTGCTGAAGTTCCATTTGTTTGAACATGCCCTTTTCGAGCTTTTCGTGTGAGACCATATTTGAAGTGAGAGTGTGTGGAAATGCAAGAACTCGTTTCAAATGCAGTGTCGTGGGGAGACGGTGCTATAAAGACGTGTGTCGCCGGTGCAAATGCGAAACCTCACTGGACGTGAAACAGGCCTCCTGAAGTATCGTATGTTTTGTAGATTGGAGCAGGGCACGGGTCCGATGTGTGTTTAGAAAAGCATGCGTCCCTCATGCATCCTCACGTCACCTGGACCCGAACTTTTGGGGCCTACAAACCTTGGCTGGGCTATTTGGGGAATGGCGCCAGTGCAGTGTGGCTATACAAAATCATTTTCAGGGGTTGTTGAGTAAAAATCGTGATCCACATGTGAGCACTTTGAATTTGGTACTCATTAGACGTTGTGGAAACGACCTGTACCTCTCTTTGTTCACGGGTGACTGGTAGCTCATAATATCTGGAGAAGTGACTGGTATATTGAACTAGGTATACGAGCAGTGAGAGGAGACAAGACAAGAGTGTTAGTGTGTTCGAACAAGAAGGATGTAAGTCATGGGACTACACGACTATTGTGTGTTTGTATACACGTGCCAAGGTAGTATTGTCCCTTAAACTGGCCGCGTGACCTATGATAGCAGCCGTACAAGCACTATCGAGCCCTTCGTCTCCGCAGTCCCATTCTAAGACATGACAATGTTCTTGTTCATCACCCTTGTTCCAATATTCTTAATCCCAACATCCTTGGCACTACAGCGCTTCGTATAACCACGAATAGTCCACACCAAGCTGCAATTCACATGCCTTCAGCGTTGACACATGTGGGCTTTTGTACGAGTTGAAAGTGGAAGAAGAAGAAGAACAACAACAACAACAACAACAGTCATTTCTTTGTATATTGTTGATACTTACTAGCTTTACCTGTAGAGTGTCATCATGTGTGACGTCAGAGCAGTATCCGTCCCTGTTGACACTCCAACCTGTCTCCAGACACGTTTCACCACAGCTGCTCATCTGACTCAGACCCCCCGCTCAACCGGTGTGAATATTATTTCTTCTCGTAAAATGTGTTCTGTTAGCGCCATTATCCCACATTGTGACTGGACGTTTTCATTGTAAGATTATATTTCTAAGATTAAATGGAATATTATAATTTCACATCTTGGCATTGACGAACACGATAAAGACGAGCCATGTGTTGAATCCACTGTTATTATGGGGTATCTTTTTTCGGAGTCCGGCAGAAATAACAAGGAGTGCAATTCACCCACTAATTGTGAAGCTCATATCGTCATATTGCAGACCTCTGTTGTTAGTCTCATTATCTACACTTCTGCAATACAGATGCCCTTATGCTTTAGACTGAGAAACTTGGAGGTCTTCTAGAACGCGACTTATCTGAGTTTTGGTACACCAAAGGGATTTAGTGCACTGAAACAGTCGAATAGAGACGGCCCAGTCTTCTACAAAAGTGGCAGCCGCTCCCATATTCGTTCCAGATGACATCATTTCCACCTCTCAAATCCCTTCAAACTCTATGCACCGAGATTACACCTTCGGTTGTCGGCATCTCCAATCTGCAGGAACATATGCATATAAGTGGAGGTCCAAGAGGTCGTTTTTGGGGTCGTTTTTGAAGGCACCAAAGATTTGAAAAAAGTAAAAGGTGAAAAGAGTAGTTTTCAGACCATAGAAATGATATCAAGAGCTTTATGAGGCCGTTTTCTGATTCATTTGGGTCGTATATCTTCATCCCAATGTCTCAGCTCGAAGAAGTCAAACCGTCTTGGACGCAAAAGTGGTATGAATTAATCAAAACTAGGTCTAATCGCTTTCTAGAGTTTTTCCAGCTGAACAAATCATCCACCAACGCTGACAGATGCGTCTCAGCCGTTGTTCAATCAGTTGTAGGTGCTTACAGTGTATGACGTGAAAGTTGCGAAGGCCATAGATCGACTCAAACTCGATTACTTTGATTATTGGTTGATATTCGGAAGCTTCAAAGGCTCTTATTGATCTTTCTTCAATAGCATCATTATTGTTAGACCCTCTTGAGTGACGTTTTGTCAGTTGAAAACTACACGCTATCGGCCGTTGACAGAACTCGTCATTTTCATAGGGTAATGACCCAAGACAACAGGGCATAGTTCAGTTCGTGAATCTTCTAGCCTTTAAATTTCTATCAAATCACCCTTTGACCTCTCAAGAGTCAACCGAGACAGTTTTATCGCATCCATCAAAGATAGATCTGAACGGGATCCGTGATATTCCCTCGAAACGGTGAATTTATTCACTAAAAAGTTGAAATACTGCTTTTTTGAAGAGTACAAATAATGTTTTAGATGTACATCAGTGGTTCTTTGCTATCTAAGACCCTCTTACTACAAGTATTCCAGTTGCCTCCATCGGCGTAGCTTGAGAAGATACTACTTGTTCACATCTGAAGATGATACCGGGTAGACTGGAAGACTCAAAGACGTTATGGGAAACTTGTAACTACCGCTAAACTTCTCCCTGCTAGATTTTTCCTTGAAGGACATCTTGGAGTCTACTCTTTCTTCAATCTACAATGAGCTATGAATAGAGCGACCTTACGTTATGTCATTGTCGCGTTCTTTATACTTGGTTGTGACAGCTGCCGTACATAGATATCTCATTGCTTTACTCGCCAAAACCTGACTGTTCAAACATCCAACATCAGCACAACTATTTTTGTTTCTCCTCTACATCGGCTATTGACGTCTTTACTTGAACTTTACATGAGATCACTGGAACAGTTCAACTATACAACCAACTTCCCCATTCCTCACTTACCATCCCCAACACCATCATATTGCGGGGAAGTTGATGGAAATGAAACCAAAAACAAACCACTGAAACGTCACCCGTTTCTCTATTCAATCCTACGACGGGATCATCTCTAACTATTCTGGTCTACCTCTAACACCTTAGCTTAACCACACTATTAACAAGTCTACATCTTTACAACTTTTTACAACTCTTGCGAACCACACCTCACCATCTTCACCAGCCGGCTCCCGGAATCAAAATACCTACAAGCCACGCGCCATTGATCTCACCTCGCTGAGTCATCGGAAGCGACAAAGTTGGGGAGTGCGTTTTCTGCACCATTCAGGGAGTTTTATGCGCCGAACTGTACCTCGGCCGAGTTTGCCCCGGGTGAGAGAGGTGGTTTAGTTGGAGAGGGAAGCTGTAGACGAGGTGGGAAAAGTGATAAATCAATGTAACAGGTATATCTCAACAAAAATATATCTCCTTCACCCCATGTTGCCATACATTATTCCCCAATACTACTGTCTTCCCTCCAATAACCGAGTCATCATTTTCCTTCACTGTCTATACCCTAACCCCGAACATCCACCTCCCCGACTTTGTCCCGACTGGCCCTCTGGAGCAATGTGGAGAAACTTTAGTTTACTCTAAAAAGCTCAAGGTCCCACACACCACTCAACTCATCTCCCCCTTCCTCACCACCCATCCACACACAATGTTTGCTCTGCGAAACCAGGCCCGAACCCACATTGCCCGGGGCTTTGTCTCTGCCCGACACTCTCTCAGCACACTGGCTATCATTGAGCAGAGCAACGGCACCATTGCCGGATCTACCCTCAACGCTCTGACTGCCGCCAAGGAGCTTGGAGGAGATGTCACTGCTCTGGTGGCCGGCTCCAAGGCTGCTGACGTGGCTTCTCAGGTCGCCAAGATCAAGGGAATTGCTGCTGTTCTGACCGCCTCTTCTCCCGCTTACGACCACGGTCTGCCCGAGAACTACGCCGATCTGGTTGCCGCTGCCACCAAGGAGGGCGGCTTCACCCACGTTGTGGCTCCTTCTTCTGCCTTTGGCAAGAACGTCCTTCCCCGAGTCTCTGCTCTGCTGGACGCCACCCAGATCTCCGATATCACCAAGATTGAGTCCGAGGACACCTTTGTTCGACCCATCTACGCTGGTAACGCCATTGAGACCGTCAAGTCCAACGACCCCATCAAGCTGCTGACTGTTCGAGCTTCTGCTTTCCCCGCTGCTGAGCTTGAGGGCGGATCTGCCTCCGTCTCTGACGCCAAGGACCCTGCTGCTGAGGCCCAGTCCGAGTGGCTGTCCGAGGAGCTCACCAAGTCTGAGCGACCCGATCTTGGAGGAGCCAAGAAGGTTGTGTCTGGTGGCCGAGGTCTCAAGAACAAGGAGAACTTTGACAAGATCATGTTCCCTCTTGCTGACGCTCTCGGAGCTGCTGTCGGTGCCTCTCGAGCTGCCGTCGACTCTGGCTTCGCTGACAACTCTCTCCAGGTTGGCCAGACCGGAAAGGTTGTTGCTCCCGAGCTGTACATTGCCGTTGGTATTTCCGGCGCCATCCAGCATCTTGCTGGAATGAAGGACTCCAAGGTGATTGCTGCCATCAACAAGGACGCCGACGCCCCCATCTTTGAGGTTGCTGACGTTGGACTTGTGGCCGATCTCTTTGATGCCGTCCCCGAGCTCACCAACAAGGTCAAGGCTTAAACAAGCTGATCAACAAGACGCATGATAATCATGAATGACGGTAGAGTGAATGAATAACGATTTATGTTTTGAGACCCATGTGAGCGTAGCGAACATGGCGGCAGTAGGTGTGAAGTGAAAGCGTATCAAATATGAGCAGAACGTATACTGGCTATACTATATGACTATAATTGTAGTTGCTGTAGACATAGCTGTGTCAGTTGAGATCAGTACTAATGAGCTCAGCCAAATGAGCTTAGTATGGTTGGACTTTATCCTACAGTACTCTGTACCGGTAACATTGTTTATGATCTCATAATAATCAATGTGCGAAAACGATACAGGCACGATAATGCACCGGTTCGAAATTGCAGTAATTACTGTAAAATGACCCCTTATGCATTTCTCCAATGCATTGAAGCGGATGTAGCTATGCTGTAAGATGAGACGTTTGAATGGGTGTATTGATACCATGAAGAGCATCAATGTGGTATCAAAATAGTTTTACTGATGGTTTCGTGAGTTTCGTCGGATAGGTCGTTCTTACAGTTGTATTCCGTTGATATGATAGGTCTCCAACTCATTGTAGTTGACTTTAGTTGGCTTGTCAAGTATAGGTCTTCTCTTTACTTGCACGACGCCACAGTTTTTCGTACAGCCAATTATCACCGTGTCATACTCTTAAGGCTCCTTCGAGCACCAAAGATACCACCAAAAAATACGCCCGAAAATTTCATCTTTAATGCTGTAAATTCTCTCCACACAACCCCCAAGGTCCTTCCAACGGCTCTTTTTGCTTGTTCAAGCCATGTTTCAGGTGGATCTGAAAATGAAGCAGTAAACAACAGATCTGGAACAAATACGAGGAACCACAACTCGTGTGCTGTCACAACACCATCCATGTATCACCTTGGCCTATTTATACACCCTAGTCCTTCTCTCTTTCCCTTCCCCACTGCTTCTCCTTCTCTCCACACGCCTTTGTTCTGCCTGCCAACTCTACTGTCCGATCTTCGCCCTTCAACCTTGTCTTGGATCGAGGAGTGGAATAATAATGGCGAAATACGATCTTCATCAAACAATAGAAAGAAACCTCGTAGCTGACTAACAAAAGTTCTCTCACTAGCGCGCGCTGACTAAAACCCTCGTCCTATAGGCCCACGTGCGCGCAAGGTGCTACCCTGCTGCCTAATCTGTGCGGCCGTCAAGCTTCTGCCTATACCTGTTCATGTGGCCGTGGTTGGAGTTTCATGGTGGATAAAAATACTCTTTTTAGACTCAGAAAAACTATCTCCATGGCGAGGAACTAGGCTAAAAAAAGGGACATGTGAGTAGCTGGGATGACGAGTGGTGTTTCTATCACAATTACAACAAAACAAAACATCAAAATCACGGCATATCTATACAATCCACTCTCAAGCCGTATATTCACCCTCTCCATCCCCTATGCACCGAAACTCAATAGTCTTGCTATCAAACCTAGAGCCTGGAGTCGTACAGTGTCGTGCAGCATAGGCGACACGTTCCTTCATAACCCTTCAACCCGAGTGCAATTGAAGCTGCTGGAGACAACGGCTTTTTGTTTGTTCTTTTCTATTCTTGGTGCTATCTTTGTTGAGTTTTCCCCCCTCTTGAAACGGATCACGTGACCTGCCTCATTCTCTGAAAAACAACTCCTTTACAAAACCAAGTCAAGCCCCTAACAACTCCCCCACACAACCTCCACCCTCTCCACCTCAACACACTCATGACCGGTGAACACACGCCGTTGTTGCACAAGGTGACCATTTCCGAGCCGGGCACTCCGCCTCGGCCAGGAACCCCGACCCTGAGACCTAACCTCATCAGACACATTTCCAACAGCTCGGTCAAGCCCTCATCTTCTTCAAGCAACGATGATGATCACCATAGACTGGTTCCTCCTCCCACTCCAAAGGCCCTGCGACCGAAAATGAAGTCGTACTGGGCCTACTACATTCCTGCCATGGAATGGATTCCTCATTATACCGCCACCAAGTTTTGGGGCGACTTTTGCGCGGGTGTTTCTCTGGCGTCCTTTCAGATCCCATTGTCAATGTCCTACGCCACCTCTCTGGCTCATCTGCCGGCTGTAGCGGGTCTGTATGCACTAGCTATTCCTCCGCTAGTCTACTCTATATTCGGATCCGTTCCCCAGATGATTGTTGGTCCTGAGGCTGCCATTTCTCTGGTTGTGGGCCATGCCCTCAAGCCCTACCTGCACCCTGATAATGACAATGTTATCAAGCCAATTGAGGCCAACGGAATCATTGCCGGAGCCACAGGCGCCATTCTGCTGTTTGCTGGTCTGGTTCGGTTTGGATTCTTGGACTCTGTTCTGTCTCGAGCTCTACTTAGAGGCTTCATTTCGGCCGTTGGTATTGTCATGTGCATTGACCAGAGTCTTGGTTTGCTCAAGCTCAACGGTCTGTTTGCTGAACTGTCTCCCAACAACGAAACCACGTTCTCCAAGCTCATTTTCGTCATCACACACTGGCACCAGGCCCACAAACTGACGGCTGCCATTGGTCTGACGGCTCTGGTGGTTCTGGTGATCCTGCGACGAATGAAAAAGCAGCTGCGAGAGAAGATCTCGTGGGTGCTTTTCGTGCCTGAGATTCTCATTGTCGTTGTGGTGACTACTGTTCTGACGGACGTGTTTGATTGGGATCGAGAAGGAGTGCTTGTTCTGGGTAAGATCAAGCCTGGTAAGCTCCACCTGCGGTTCCCTCTCACTCCTAGCACTTGGACTGACTTCAAGGCTACCTTCTCGGCGTCTTTCATTCTCGCTGTGCTTGGTTTCTTTGAGTCTACCATTGCTGCCAAGTCTCTGGGAACTACTTTTGACGTGGCCGTCTCCACAAACCGAGAACTGGTTGCTCTGGGTCTGTGCAACTTCTTTGGCTCTTTGTTCTGTGCTCTTCCTGCCTTTGGAGGCTATGGACGATCCAAGATCAACGCTCTTTCTGGAGCCACCACCCAGATGTCTTCTGCGGTTCTGGCCATCATCACCATGCTGTGCACTGCGTACCTGATGCCCTACTTCTTCTACCTGCCCTCATGTGTGCTTTCGGCCGTTATCACCGTTGTTGGTCTCTCTCTTCTGGAGGAGGCACCTGGTGATATCGCCTTCTACTGGAAGGTTGGAGGCTACCAGGAGCTGTTCACCCTGTTCCTGACCTTGTCTACCACCATCTTCTGGTCTGTCGAGACCGGTATTGCCGTTGGAGTGGGTCTTTCCGTTGTTCGAGTCATTCACCATGCTACTCGACCTCGAATCCAGATTCTGGCCCGAAAGCCTGGCACCAACGAATTCTTCAACGCCGACCTTTCTCTTGACAACGAAGACGGCACCCGGTCAGAGCTCGAGGACATCCATGGATGTCTCATTGTCAAGATCCCCGAGCCTCTGACCTTTGCCAACACTGGAGACCTGCGAACTCGACTGGGTCGACTGGAGCTGTATGGCTCCATGAAGGTGCATCCCTCGCACCCCCGAATCCGAGGCGACGACATGACTCAGTTTGTCATCTTTGATCTCAACGGAATGACCGAGATTGATGTCAGTGCCGCCCAGATTCTCATGGAAATTGTCTCTCGATACAAGGACCGAGGACTCGAGGTATACTTCACTCGAGTGCCCAACGACCACAAGATCCGACAGCTGTTGGAAAAGTCTGGCATTAGTAAGCTGGTGGCCGATGATAACGCCATTTACTACAATTCTATAGAGGAGGCTTTGCGTCACATTGATAGTCAGGCTTAGGCGTCGCTGTTCTGAGCGAGCTAAGCTGACGACACATTAACCCCACACCCTGGGAAGAGAGAAGCAGCATTTAGAGTAACAAGTATTGATTGATGAGAAGAAGGTCGATACGAAGACGGCCTTTCTCTTAGTCTGGTTCTTTGTAGATCTTTAGACTGAAATAATGGTATTGTTCCTGCGATAAAGTTGACAGGTGTGCATTATCGGAACTCAACTAGTGAAGCAATTGCAACGGTGTGTTAAGTGAGGAGCTTGTTACTGAGAGTCTTTTGGGGTCAGCTGATGACTCAACTGATCGATTCCACTTATTCAATCTCGCTGACATGTTTCTGCGGTCTTCTGGTCTGAGTGAGTGTTGCTATGAATTATTGGAGAAGCTTGAACATCCTTATTGACGACGAAATGGAATGATGAAGAATCATATTGGTGTATTGGGAAGCACGAGAGCTTTATTAGACGCAAACTTCATTTTTAGTACCTCTTTTTGGTTCCTACACTAGTTTTCAAGACACTTCTGATGTGCTCTTGCTCCCTACTATTACTAGATACGGTCATTAGGCTGCTGTCACGATCGTGATCCCGAGACCTCAACCACGAGCTCTTACGCGTAGCTCTTTCCTACTGCCAATGTTATCCTGAATCATCTTCCCTGACTGAAATATTGTTTTTCGGCATAAGTATCAGACTTCTGTTAGTTCCTTGTCAGACTTCAGTTGGTTCCTTTACTTGATTGGAATGAAGATATTCAGTGGTACAGTACTATGGTTAAACCAAGCGTAGAGAACTACTAATTCACTACCGGTAGCTTATATTAGCAGCCCTTGGCTTCCCACTTACTCCTTACTACTCCACCTCTACACTTGATCTCTCCCTAAGTAATATGAATCTGTTTATGTTATAATATGATATGATTTTACCCACCGTTGCTTAAACAACGCAGTGGAAATGCTTTCGGCCCTTGGCAATGCCGTCCTTGACAATCTTGGCCACCTCCTCGGGGTCCTTGGTCATCTTGGTGAAGTTCTCGTAGCCATCCTTGGTGACGAGAATGTCGTCCTCGATTCGGACTCCGCCAACCTTCCAGTAGTTCTCCAGAACAGCTCGGTCCAGGTACTTCTCCTGCTCGGGCTGGATGAAGTGGTCCAACAGGTACTTGTTGAAGTAACAGCCAGGCTCAACGGTCAGCACCATGTTCTCCTCCAGAGTTCGTCGCAGACGCAGGTATCGGTACATGGGGTCCTTGTCGTCGTAGTTGGGTCGACCGGCAGTATCGTGGGTGTCCATACCGAGCATGTGACCGAGACCGTGGGGGAAGAAACCGCAAGAGACTCGGGAATCGAAAATCTCGTCCTCGGTACCGTTAGTAAAGATACCAAGTCGAAGGAGATGTCGAATAAGGATTCGGTGGGCGTCTCGATGCAGATCCTCGTAGTTGACACCGGGCTTGACCTTCTCGATGCACTGGTTTTGGATGTCAAGAACAGCCTCGTAAATGTCTCGGCACTCCTTGGTCCACTCTCCAGAGATGGGGAAGCATCGAGTAACATCAGAAGCGTAGTTCTTCCACTCGGCACCGGCATCAATCAGCACAAGCAGCTTGTCATCAAGAGGCAGGTCGTTCTTGACGTAATGAAGAGTACCGGCAGAGGTACCAGCACAGCAGATGGGGTCATAGGACTGGTTCTTGGAGCCCTGTCTGATAGAATGGTAGATGAACTCAGCATGGATATGGCCCTCGTTCTTCTCGATGGGAAGAGCAGACATGACGGCCAGATGAGAGTTATCAGTGATAGCAGAAGCGTGTCGCATGAGAGCCAGCTCGTGGGAGTCCTTGATAGCTCTAGCCTCATCCAGAGCGTCCAGCAGAGGCTGAGACATGGTGACAGCATCTCGCTTGTCATAAGTCTCGACCGAAATCAGCTTCTTGCCCTTGAGATCGCTCTCCAGGTGGTTCATGTACTTGATTTCGTCCACATCAGACACAGCTCGGATCTGTTCAGGAGAAAGAGGCAGTCCAGACCACATGACCTCCTCATCGTCAATCTCGGGAATGTAAAGAGTGATTTTGTCGTCCTTGGCAGAGTAGGTGACAATGGCATCAGGCGCCTCGTAGCCAGTCAGATAGTAAAAGTATCGGTGCTGTCTGAGAGGAACAGTCTGGTCAGAGTGAGGCCAAAGAGTGGTCTTTGCAGCTTCAATGTACCACAGAGCGTCATCAGCAGCTCCAGCGGCCTGCAGATGCTTAGCAGCCTTGAGAGCATGGGCCTTGGCGGGGTATTGTTCGACAGTCATTTTGTATAATGAAGAAGATGAAAAGTGTGGAGAAAGAGAGCGTTAGCCGATACTTGTATCCGGATCAAACTCTAAGATTTAGTTGCACGAACGGCACTGGAGACGCAGCCCAGCGGTGGTGTGCTGCAGGTTGAAAGGGTAGGAGCAGGCGATCGGAGTCCGAAGAGAAGGAAAATGAGGGTGGAATGGTTTGTTTCTTCTTAGTCAGCTTGTAAATTTGAGTCACGTGATGTTGTATAGTGTTGTTTTAGTCTCTGTCTATCTTACTTGACATCTCGCCAACTTACACTCTCTTTCCAACACCTTTAAACTGTCTCATCTCTTCGGATAAACGAAAAGCCGTTCCGAAAGAGAGCTCATCCGCATGTATGGTGATGTAAAGATGGGCAGGGGGTGTTTACAGATGGTTGATGAGGTGTTAAAAGAGTATTTGGTGTGTTTTGAGGTGCTTTTGAAGTCATCGAGGTCTGGTGTGCGAAGTTCTTGTGTGTGCTTCGCTGCCCTCTTCAAACAAGATACTTCATAGTTACAACTTATTCTTACTTCAAACCATAGGTAGAGCTCGAAGTGCACCTCAAGACTCGTCTTGGATGGTCATAGAGCCGTATAACTGCGGAATACTGTCGTATGCTTTCCAGCGACTCATTTCCCTGTAAGAATAAGTTGTAACTATGAAGTGTCTTCTCATTTCAGTATCTTCCTTTACATACCTGGAGTATAGAGACCTCCTTCCTTCTCGCCCTTTGAATCTTAGTAATGGAAGGACAGCCATGAGCATAGGACCATAC
Source organism: Yarrowia porcina (assembly GCA_900519025.1). Classification (NCBI taxonomy): domain Eukaryota; kingdom Fungi; phylum Ascomycota; class Dipodascomycetes; order Dipodascales; genus Yarrowia; species Yarrowia porcina. The sequence goes on from ULGT01000013.1 coordinate 500,763, forward strand.
TGATATGTCTCCACAAAGGCCTAGCTTCCCCAAAATGGCACTTCCAGTATATGAAAATGAAGATAATGTACTGCTCAGTTCAGATATGGGCTTCTTGCAGCTCTTCCTCTTACAATATGATCGAAATATCTGCACATTCCAATCATTAAAGAGTGTTGGAAGTAGATACCAACATAATTGTCATGACGGTGGACTCTTGTGTACCCTTTGAGCGCCTCGGTGTTCCCTTATGTAGCTAGTCAGTCTATTAGTGCTACCTTTATATCATTTACTGATTTGTTCCGATATTTTCATAATTTCCTCACTTTTACCCCCTAAAATGACCTCAAAAAAACGTCGAAAATGCTGCACTCAATGTTTCACTCCCAATGAACATTTTCTCAATGGTCAGTAACGCAGAACATACATCAATATCTCGCTTAGGAATCTCCTAATCGGCGTGAAAATCACACAGCACTTATAACATCCGTAATGATTCATATGTCCCCGAAAATTTCCCTCCACCACCCCTATTTCACCTCTGATATCTTCCCCATGGTACCCTCGATGACCATCTTGAACCTAAAGTTCAGAGCAGTCTTAGTACGAGTAATGCCATTGCGTATGGGCTATTAAATGTGATACTTGTACAGTACAAGTAGATGGCTGTAGCATATGTATAAGGGTGGTCATCTCTCTCTATTGCCACTGGTGTATTTCTTCTCCTGTTTCTGACCCTTTTTGCACATTCACCATCTCACAGTCGAGAACACCCCACCACGGTTCCATGCAACCTCCATATATGCCTTCAATCCAGCACACCTAACATCCACTTTAAAGTGGCGAATTCATAATATAACAAGTCAAATGATTCCAAGGTGGAAATGCAAGAATCTGAACCCCTCACAATACCCAAACAGCTCATCCCCAGGATATCCACAATGTAGTGGATCGTTAGACCTGCCCTAACCCCACCCTAACCCCCTGCCCAATCGGGCGCAACTCGTTGTCCCAGCCCTAATCCAAACCCAAAGTACAAAAATTCTGCGCAGTGAAAAAAAATTGAAACTCACATATCGAGCTTCTCCTACATATCGACCTAGCAACATCTATCGACATGTCTGCTGTTGTTCAGGAACAAACCGACTATCTCATCAAGCCCGAGAATGTTGGCCCCTCGGCCGACACTTCTGAGTGGCCTCTTCTGCTCAAGAACTACGACAAGCTGCTGGTTCGGTCCGGACACTATACCCCCATTCCTACCGGATGCTCTCCTCTGAAGCGAGACCTCAAGTCGTACATTGCCTCTGGTGTCATCAACCTTGACAAGCCCTCCAACCCCTCTTCGCACGAGGTTGTTGCTTGGATCAAGCGAATTCTGCGATGCGAGAAGACTGGTCACTCTGGTACTCTGGATCCCAAGGTTACTGGATGTCTGATTGTCTGTATCGACCGAGCCACCCGTCTGGTCAAGTCCCAGCAGGGTGCCGGAAAGGAGTACGTGTGTATTGTGCGACTCCACGACGCTCTGGAGGACGAGAAGGAGATGGCTCGAGGTCTTGAGAACCTCACCGGTGCTCTGTTCCAGCGACCCCCTCTTATTTCCGCCGTCAAGCGACAGCTGCGAGTCCGAACCATCTACGACTCCAAGCTGCTCGAGTTTGACAACGACCGACACCTCGGTGTCTTCTGGGCTTCTTGTGAGGCCGGTACCTACATGCGAACCCTCTGTGTGCATCTGGGTATGCTCCTTGGAGTTGGAGGTCACATGCAGGAGCTGCGACGAGTGCGATCCGGAGCTCTCGATGAGAACGACGGCATGGTCACCCTGCACGACATTCTCGATGCCCAGTGGCTCTACGACAACACCAAGGACGAGTCTTACCTGCGACGATGCATCCGACCTCTCGAGTCTCTGCTGCTCGGCTACAAGCGAATTGTCGTCAAGGACTCTGCCGTCAACTCCATCTGTTACGGTGCCAAGCTCATGCTTCCCGGTGTTCTCCGATACGAGGAGGGCATTGAGCTGGAGGACGAGATTGTGCTCATCACCACCAAGGGTGAGGCCATTGCCCTTGGTATTGCCCAGATGACCACCGTGGACCTCGCTTCTTGCGACCACGGAGTTGTTTCTCGAATCAAGCGATGCATCATGGAGCGAGACACCTACCCCCGACGATGGGGATTGGGACCCGTTGCCACTGAGAAGAAGAAGCTCAAGGCTGATGGCAAGCTCGACAAGTACGGTCGACCCAACGAGAGCACTCCTTCCGACTGGAAGAAGAGCTACGTTGACCACACCGAGGACGAGCCTGTTACCAAGCCCGTTGTTGCTGCTGTGACCGAGACCGTTGTCGAGACCCCCAAGAAGGAGGTTGAGACTGCTGACGTCTCCATGGCTGCTGACTCTGACGATGAGGACGAGGACAAGAAGGAGAAGAAGAAGGAAAAGAAGGACAAGAAGGACAAGAAGGAAAAGAAGGAAAAGAAGGAGAAGAAGGAGAAGAAGCGAAAGGCCGAGGACTCCGACGACGAGGGCGAGAAGAAGAAGAAGAAGAAGAAGAGCAAGGATTAGTGTCTGCATGTAAATTATGTTATTATTTGGTTCCGAGATGAGTAAAAGTTGGAGTACAAGTAGAAGAGGTACAGAAGCAACTGGAGGGAACAGAATGAAAGGAAGCATTAAGCCGTTGAAAATTGTCGCACCCAAGAACCAGTGTACATACCAGTACCGGTACTTATACTGGCAACACTACCGGTATTCAGTTCTTATTGAACATCAGACAAGGGGCAAGAAGATGGGTTACCACAACAGAAATACCGAAGAACAAAAGAGTCTTAAAGATATCTAATTGTAGTTGTACTGTCGAAAAGTGCTTTGAAAGACGGTCATGAAAGAAGTGATCTACTTGTACCCTTGGTGACTAAAGCTCACACAATCTTCAACACTCGTGTCAACTAAGATCCACTGCTATAATTGACCCTTTAGAGATGGTAAATTACGAAGATCAGCATCAAGATTGCTATCAGCTCCTTCATCACCAAAGATCTGATTGCCTTCGACTTTGACAATACTAAGGCCACTTCCCATCCCTATTGTACCAGTAGGTTCTTCATGAAAGTGTCTCTAAATGCTGAGGAGGGAAGATGTAGAGAGATCATTGAGAAGATTCTGACATGCTTTTGCACCAGAGGAACAAGTGCAGTACGTACTGGTAGCCACAAGTATAACTGATTGAAGTCGTTTGGCAGATTTCGAGATGAGTGAAAACAGTTGAAGTTTTACACCAAAGAGATCTAAGATACCTATAGATCAACACCTTCACCAAGTGACCACTATCCCTCGTATTCACCTCAATGAAGCTCAATGGATCACCCTTGTCTCGGATACGACCCAGCTATGATCCACATCTTTCACCCATCTTTCCGAGACATGAGCTTCTAGCGTCTCCACTCGTAGTGGAGAAGAACAAACGCCTAATAGCTTAGCAAAATTTTTCTGGCAAGTTTTAGTCTAACATAAAATTTAGAACATACGATATCCATGAACATCTGAAGACAACATAACATCATCATCATTCTTTGAGGACACACTCAACCTCAAACCCCTCTCGATAATTGTCTCCTCTCCTCTTGCATACCCGTACATGAAATATGCCAATAACGACGTCACCGCTTGTCTGACAGGCCAATTGGCGCATCAGAGTTTAGTTTGCTATGCAGACTTACGCCTTGAAACTGTTGAGGGGACATCATTCAGTATGGTCCAAAACGACAGATTTACGTCTAGAGAAACTCCCAATCTACTCAATTGACTGCTGTGAATCCTTCTATCACTTCTATATAGCCCTAAACCTACGCCTTCCTCTTCTTCCTTCTCCTACGCTCGCTTTTTCATCCTACAAACCTCACCAACCAAATCACTGTTAAAGTTGCACTAAGGCAGCAGTCAATGAATGACAAGAATATGACGTCGATAATAAGACGTTTTCAGGGCTAAGCGAGAATATCTACTGACAATTACTTCTAGTGTCTACTCATAAAATCATTCATATGCGTATTAAATCTTACATGGGAATGCTAGTTGCACTCTATGTACAATAAGTTAGTCTATTAAAAGTTGTCCTCAATGGCCTTTCGCTGGGCTTCAGTGAGCGAGCTGGGGAAGTCGACCTTGATGGTAATGATCAGCTGACCACGCTCGCCGGGCTTCTTGGAAATGGGCATACCGTAGTTGGGGTAGGTGATGATATGGCCGGGGTTAATGGGCAGTCGCTGCTCAATCTTGAGCTTCTTGCCCTCCAGCGTCTCAATGATCTTGGTGAAGCCACACAGAGCCTCCTTGAGCGACAGCTTGATGGACATTTTAAGATCGTCGCCGTCACGGGTGAAGACAGGGTTGGGCTTCTGCTCAATGACAAAGACCACGTCCTGCTGTCCGCCGTTGGGCTGAGAGTCACCCTCGCCAGCAAAGGTCAGTTTGGTGCCGGCCTTCCAGCCAGGCTTGATGTTGACGGTCAGCACCTTTTCTTCGGGCTGGCCGTTGGGGCCCTTTCGGGTGATCTTCATCTTCTTGGTGGCTCCAGTGCACAGATCCTCCAGCGACACGGGCATCTTTACGGTGACCTGTGTTCGCTCGGGCGATCGGGCCCTCTGGCGCGGCATGCCTCCCATACCGCCCATGCCGCCACCCATGCCTCCTGCACGGCGGCCAGCACGTCCGCCAAAGAGGTTTGCGAATCCTCCGTAGTCGTCTCCCTCGTCGTCGAATCCTCCCTGCTGTCCGAAGGAGTTGAAGATGTTGAAGGCGTCGCCAGACGAGAAACCGCCGAAGCCACCCGGACCACCGCCACCAGAAGTGAAGTGGAAAGTCTGAGGGCCACCACCGCCTCCTCCACTAGAGAAGCCACCTCCGGGGAAACCGCCGGCTCCGCCCGGAAACCCGCCCTGGCCCGGAAACCCGCCGCCTTGGCCAGGTTCGGGCATGGGAACTCCTCCTTTTCGAGCGGCTTCTAGACCGTAGTTGTCGTAGAGCTCTCGCTTTTCCTTGTCCGACAGAATGTCGTAAGCTTCCGAAATCTGTTTGAACTTTTCCTCGTTTCCTCCAGGCTTGTCAGGATGGTATTTGAGGGCGGCCTTTCGGTAGGCCTTTTTGATGTCAGCCTCAGTGGCGCCAGAAGACACCCCGAGGTCGTCGTAGAGCTTGGTTTCTTTCACCATTGCGTGTGTATCGTTGTGTGTCAAATGTACGTGGACGAAAACTTGTACCTTGGGTGAGAAAAAGGGCCTTTGAAAAAGGGCTGACCTTGCGCCTTAAGTATTGCTCAGAGTCTATTTGCGTGGTGGTCTTCTGGAGCCTTCGAGATTGGTTGTGAACCTTCCAGTGTCTTCGCCGCGATAAGGTTGGCAATGGGAGGATGAAGGCACCAGTGACGAAGATGAGTGATGAGACGGGGCTGGTCACGTGAGTGAAATGGAGGTGCAATGAAGACTTTTCTTTCTCTGACTAATGCAATTGTCATGGAACATTCTAGAACTTTCCTCGATACTGGTCCCACCAGAAACTTGTATCGTACCCTGTCCTTCAACCTCCCCTCCATTGCAGGCGTTCAAGGCGTAATTTTGTACATGAACCGTGCAATGCAAAAGTGCGAGGAGAGTAAAAAAAGAAGCTAGACACGATATTCCAAAAGTGCACCGTTGCAAGGCACCTTTCACGTCTTTTTTTCCACTCAATTTCTCATACTCATCCATATACTACCAATCCCTCCTTCTCCTCCTCTTATCAGGGTTAGGGTTCCCCAATCGAGCCCCCTGACTAAGCTAATCTCGCCGCTCCCAATATGCCGTTTGGTCCGTGATACTTCTCCACAGTCTTGACAATGGGCTCAGAAACTAACCAAGCATCTGCGCAGCAGCAGCAGTCGCCCGCGCAGCCCCAGGGTCAGGTCCAGCCCCAGCAGCAGGCCGCGGCAGCGGAGTCGGACATGTCCGTCATTCTCTGCTCGTCGAGTTACGACAATACAATCAAGTTCTGGGAGGCATTGAGTGGAATTTGTTCGCGGACTATCCAGCATCCCGATTCACAGGTCAACCGGCTGGCCATTACGCCAGACAAACGGTATTTGGCCGCAGCAGGAGGAAATACGGTGCGGTTGTACGACATTCGAAGTAACAATCCCAAGGCTGTTATGACGTTTGAGGGACACACTGGTAATGTGACAGCATTGGCTTTCCAGTACGATGGAAAGTGGATGGTCACGTCGTCGGAGGATGGTACTGTCAAGGTCTGGGATATGCGGACAGCCACGGTCCAGAGAAATTACAAGCATAGATGTCCTGTCAATGATGTGGTGATTCATCCTAACCAAGGAGAAATCATCTCATGTGACCAGGAGGGAAATATCCGAATCTGGGATCTCGGAGAAAACACATGCACTCATCAACTGATCCCCGAAGAGGACGTGCCAGTGAGATCCGTATCTGTAGCATCAGACGGATCCATGCTGGTGGCTGGAAACAACAAGGGTAACTGCTACGTGTGGAAAATGCACAACACACGAGACGTGACCTCTCTGCATCCCATCACCAAGTTTAGATCCCACTCAAAGTACATCACCAAGGTGCTACTGTCTCCAGACGTGAAACACCTGGCCACCTGCTCGGCAGACAACACGGCGCGAATCTGGTCCATCAAAAACGGATTCTCGCTGGAAACCACGCTCACGGGACACCAGCGATGGGTGTGGGATTGTGCATTTAGTGCCGACTCTGCATACTTGGTTACGGCCAGTTCAGACCATTACGTTCGTCTATGGGAACTTGCTTCTGGCCAAATCATCAGACAGTACAGCGGCCACCACAAGGGCGCTCTCTCCGTCGCTCTCAACGATGTTTAGTCTACTAACGCCATGTATTATTATCTATATGCCCTCTTGCACTGACCAGCCTCGTATTCATTATCAACTTACCACAGCATCTCATCTTTCACACGCAATTGTATTACACATCTATATACTGGCACCTCTTCCCATCGACTAAGCAACAGGACCAGCAGCCCCAGGACGGTACCAAAACTCGAGCTTGGACTTGATCATCTCAACCTCAGGAGTCACATCCAGAATATGAATGGTCTGGGGGAAAGATCCGTCAGCCAGAAGACCGTCATAAGCAAGATACTCGTAGAGGAAGCCACAGAGAACAGACATGTCATGGTCAAGACCGTGCTTGCTGACCACGAGGTTTCCCTCAAGAACCAGATCGTCATGATCCTTCCGCACAAGATCAGCACAAATCTCAGTCTGCTGAACGTAGGGACTGGCAGGATGTGTGAAACTGAGGTTCTCGTTGGCAGACGAAAACAAGGCATAGCTGAGATTCACAATAGACTGGAGATCGTCATCAGACAAGAAATCCTCCCGTGACTTGGCGACATCCCCAGCTAGAATTCGCAGGTAGTTTCCAATCATGAAGAGTCCAATGGAAACAACTGGGTTGTAAGATGACATTTGAACCCGACAGTACCGCATTTCCGTAAGAGACTCCAGGAAAGCCACAGCAATGGTAGACTGAAGATGAGGCAGCCGCTCAGAGTCGGGGATCGACTCGGTATCCTTCAGCTGGTGCAGGTTTCGTAGAGTAACGAGGAAGCTCATGAGATGCGAGTCAATAGGCATCACCTGGGACTGAACAATGAGCCGTAGACACAGCTTCATGGTCAATAGCTTGTCCTTGAACACTTGATCGACAATGTTCTGACACTTGTCCTTCTTAGCAAGACCCTCCAGAGTGCAAAGGTGAGAAAGAACCATAGCAAGGGCCTGTTTGAAGGTGGGAGAGTCAAAGTAGTCCACCGAGTAGGTCATAAGAGTGAGCATGGCCTGAACCACGTCTCCAGACACAGTGTTTTCGCACTGACAGGTGATGAGACGGGTTGAGGGTACCAGTTCAACCGAGCTCCGCTCAAAGACTGTTTCTGTGATTCCATCATTCAGATGCCGAATACACTGCTCGAGGGTAGGAGGATTAAGCAGGGAGAAGGGATCTCGGTTGACTCCAGTGCCACATTGAGTGCAGACTACATGGCTGTAGGGGTACTCCAGCTCCTGAGATACACATCCAGGGCACTCACACCAGAATCTGAAGTGCATGTAGAGAAGGGTTCGTCGCTCTGGTGTAGGATGCATGAACCGAGTATACGAGAGGAACACTTCGTCTCCTTCATTGATTGGTTTCCAGCACACAAGATGCACCTTTCGTCCTCTGAACAGCAAGTAAGCGTTAGGGACACAGCTGTGATTGATGAGAGCAAGAATAGGATCGAAAATGTACCCCGCCTGTCGTCCCAGATCGTCACATCGAGTGTACTGGTTGATGAAGAGCATACCTGCGTACTGGAAAATCTGCTCAAGCGAATGACCTCGATTTGCTTCTCTGGAAATCAGAGCTTCAGAGGCCAGTCGAAGGGTATCAATGGCTGGCCAAGTCAAGTCAGTGGTATGGTGGGTCAACTGGGCATACGTCAGTTTAGGACGAGGGGTCTCAGCCATACACAAGATACGGTACAGAGCCCGTAGGAAGCCCGACATGATGAGTTTCTGCGGTCCACAGACATCAGTGCACTCTGGAGCGTGAAGAGTATCAGCTTCAAGGCATCTCTGAGAGCAATAGGACATGAGTTTGCAGTCCTGGCAGACAGTCATGTTAGCAGCTGGGTACGTTTCGAGGCAGAAGGCACAGACACCGGTGGTAGGGTCTAGAACGGCCTCCTGCTCCACCTCGATAGTGCCATCAGCATCCTCGTCTGCAAGTAGACGCCCTGAAAGGGGAACATTGACGGCAGGTTCGAAGGAACAGATGATATCTCCCGTGGTGAAGTAGTTGCAGGCCACCAGACCTCGTTTGGCAGGTCCCTGTCCATCATTGTGGACTCTCAGAGGGCCCATGGCGAAGGTAGCGAGATGTTAGGGTCTTGAACGTTTGGTATCAGAAGTTGTTTGGTATCAGCAGTTGTTTGGTATCCGTGGTACCAGTTGGTATCAGTACCTGGGTATCGGTAGATTCTGTGGTCTAGTTGGTAGTGTTTGTGTATCTTGTATGGTATCAGGTCTCAGGAGGCCTAGGACCAGAGTGGTATCTGTGGCTCTTGGAAGGGTATCTGTTCAGGTTGGTCGTATAGGAGAAGGGTGTGCTCCTTGGGAATGAGTGCTTGGAATGTGTGTTGGGTGTGAGTGCTGCGTGTGAGAGTGAGTCTGTGTAAAGGTGAGACTCAAGGTCTTGTAGAGAGGGTGGCAAAGTGCAAACACAGAAGGGAAACTACCAGTAGCAAGCCGGTCACGTGTGTAGTTGAGTTGAGCAAGTTGAGTGGCGAATAAGAAAGGAAATGTGACCAAGTGATGAGAGGAAGTTCAAGACAATGATAACTTGTGTTGACTTACAGCTTCCTTACACTTCTGACAAGGCATAATCGTTGCTAGGATACGGGAGAGCCGAGGGAGTTCAGGTACAGCTTGATATTAACAAAGGAAGATACCTACCCGTTGTAGACTAACAGTTCTTTGTCTCAAATGAAGCAACTAAACATGAACAATGGCAACAATTCAAAGATTGAGGTGTTGTACATGAATATGACAGATGATAGGTCAAGCCGAGGCACACTCATACAGGAATTGGTCTCGTAAACCACTCTCGAAAATCACAGGTTATACAGCCATTACACACCTTAGATCGTACAGTCAATCCATTAGTTTCCACAGTGCAATAAATGATAAGCCCATTTTATTGCCCGCCGCTAAAATCTAGCGGAAATCAATTAGTTGCCCTATATCGGCAGTACAGCACCTGTCGGGGCGTGCATGTGCGCTGTACAACAATGGGATTGTGTGTGATTAGCTTCCACGGTGCTAATGACGGAACCGGAAGGGAGTTAGGGGTGGATAAAAGAATGGGTGATTGCAATACCCTGGAATCTCGGGTTGGAGTGGCAATGGATGTTGTATAATTAGTGTTGTATGTGAGTGATGCAATATATTCTTCAGGATCTTTATTTTCTTCACCTTAAAATTGATATTTCTAAAATGTCCTTTAAATGTCCTTAAAATGTCCTATTTTCTCCCTATCCATGGCTTCTGGTGCCACTGCTGCAATACTGGTGCACCTTGGATGATCGTATGACGCAACCAAGCCATACGCCAGACATACGGACCCGGTGACGTGCATCTGACCCGCAACTTCCGGCTATATTCTGCCCACTTGTACGGCCCTTTATGTCTTCAAAGGTTAGCTTCCAGAGATGAAATTAGAAGGTGCACGTTAATTGGGGAGGTGGAGGAAGGAAATTTACGAGGTGAGATGAAGTGAGATGGCCCTTAGATGGCTGTCTATTTGATCGTATATGGCGTTATATACCTCAGACAGTAGATGCAAGGAGCTCTGTCGGTCTGAGTCTCTGTTTCGGGCTGTTTCGGACGTTCTATTTTGGTGTTTGAACTGGGTCTCGGCTGAAATGAATCAGATCCCAGATTAACCATCAATCTCGGCCAAAAATAGTGGCCAAACTCTGAAGACTCTGCTTTTACGACCTACCCAATCTATCGCATACTCTCCACCAACTTTCCTCGTCGGGTTACAACTGCCCTCAAGTCTGAAGTCGAAAACAGGTACCCGCCTCAGCCCCTGAAAAAACACACCCACACACACACCTGTGGAGACGCTTCCTTGTCAACCTGAGAGATGCAGGTCAAACGACAAACGACAGATGAGGCATCTGCTGCAGAGACGTGGGCCAATGTCCGCAAACAACCAAGCCCAACCGCCGGCCCACAGCCCCACGTCATTTCTATTCCTGGCCCGGGTCTTTGAATAGCATCATTTGTCAAAGCGCCAGGGTTCCGACGCTTTAAACGTTTAACTTTTCCAAGACCTGCTCGCTAACTGCAGCTCTATTTTTAGCCACCAGCCCACCGAGGAAATGGGTGGTTGAGGAGTAGTATTAGACGAAGATCATGATGCAGGTGCTCGAGGTAGCCCAATGGCCCTTTTCACAACTCTTTTCACCACCCTAATCGTCCCACTATCTTCCTTTTCCACTAACTGACAATGATTTTCAGTTGCCAAATTAGGCTACATGCATGTATCAGGTCGCCAATAGTGAGCCACTAGTTAGCTACTGCCAAGTATACAGTGCAATAGGAGGGGATTTTGAGGGTGGAAAAAGCCCTGGAAGAGGTGTGTATCGCGTTCAATCGACGTGGTTGTGAAGCAGGCCAAAAATTGCCACGTCTCACTTACCATTTACCTCTCGTAAACTCATAAACATCTTACTTTCATCCAACTTTTTCCTCTCACAAGGCTTCCCCGCATGCATAGCTAATTATGCAATTATGCACGAGAACCCGGCCATGGCTTCTGACTTGTGGTGCCCCCCCGGCGTCCATGCCGAGTATATATTCGACTGCAGGCCCCCCCTGAATCGTCTGTTATTACTGTCCAGAAAGACTTGTAAAAAAAGCACACACACACAAGACTCAAAATGAAGTTCACCCGAATCGCTCTCGTTTCTCTCGCCGCTCTGGCCGCCGCTCAGGACAAGAAGGCTGATGGACAGAACCCCATTTCTTCTCCTGGTGCCAACACCAAGATCTCCCCCGGTGAGAACTTTTACATCACCTGGGTTGCCGACCCTGCCATCCAGGCCATCACCCTGTCCCTGATCAAGGACGGACAGAAGGTGCTCGACATTGCCCCTGGTCAGGCCAACGACGGAAAGTTCACCTGGCCCGTTCCCTTCGACCTCGAGGCCGGCTCTGACTACTCCATTGAGATCACCACCTTCAACGGAGACAACGTCAACTACTCTCCCAACTTCACCATCACCGACCGAGACGAGTCTGTCCAGAACCAGATCCAGAACCCCAACGCCCACGGCCTGACTGCCTCTGCCTCTGGTGCCACTGAGGCCGCTCCCTCCGCCTACACCTGGACCGACGAGGTCAACACCGACTCCTCTGGTGTCTTTGCCTCCACCACCGGCTCTGGCTCTGGCTCCGCTGCCTCTGGCTCCGCTTCTGGATCCGCCTCTGGATCTGGATCCGCTTCCGGCTCTGGCTCTGCTTCTGCCACCGGCTCTGCTTCTGGTTCCGAGGCCTCTGGCTCTGCCACCCAGGACTCTGACTCCTCTGCCACCGGTGAGGCTTCCGGCTCCGCTTCTGCCACTGGCGAGGCCTCTGGCTCTGCTTCCGGCTCTGCTTCCGGCTCTAACGGTGCCTCTTCCGGCTCCAACGGCTCTGGATCTGCTTCTGCCACCGCCTCTGGCTCTTCTGGCTCTTCCGGCTCTGGCTCTTCTTCTCTGGCTGCCTCTGCCACCTCTGCCGCCGCCTCTGCCTCTGCCTCTTCCACCCAGAACCAGAACAAGGCTGGCTCCCTCCAGGCCTCCGTTGCCCTTGTTCTTGCCGCCGGTGTGGCTGCCCAGCTTCTCTAAGCGCAGGTATCATGGTACCCTTGTAATTTATTGGACTAGTAATTTAATTGACATTTGAGAAACGCGCGTGCGGTGCGGGACGATCCCCGTGCCTTTTCTAGATTCTTCTTCTCCCGGTGTCTGATCTTCAACAGGTTCTTCAGCTTCAACATCACTGTTGGAATTTGCTTACTAAGATGATTTCATCTTCGTTTTTTTATAATCACAATGCATCTTCAGCCCATGTCTCAGGTTGACCAGTATTCGCATCTATTATAGAGAACCAGTGACCAAGTGATGGCGCCATGAAGTTCTTTTTCTAGAAGTTTGTAGTCGTTGGAGCTTGGCAGGGGTTTACTTATTCTGGTCCTGAGACCAGATGAGATTTGAATTTGTAGTTACTTTTGTCAACTCTCGAGATCAGTTTTTCTTCTTCCTACAGAAGTCGCTCTGAGACCTTTTTTTTCTTCTTTTCGCTATTATTTCTCACATGTGAAGTCGTTTTTCTTAGGCTGATGTGCAAAAATTTAACATTTACCCCAACAAAAATATCAACTATGCGTCGTCCAAACTTTCGGCTTTTTGTTACCATGCGCATGCACTTTCCATAGGGAGTTCCAGGCGAGTTTGAGGTGATAAATGGAAGTTATAGGGATAAATGGAAGCTATAGGGATAATTTTGATCTATAGAAGATAAGTAAGGGGGTTTAGGGGGTCACATGGATGTGAAACCACCCCCTCAAAGCACACCTCCTATTGCCACACCAAGCAAACCCCCTTTACTCTGTAAGTTCAATCCCAGCCGTGCAACATTAGCGAATGAAACTCGAGAAGATGTTTCACGATGAAGACCTATATATAGAAGCAGGCATAGAGTGTATAAACTCCGCAGAGCAGAATTTGCAGCCAGTCTACAACGAGCAATGATCTGGATGTTTTTTTTCCCGAGGTTCTCACTTGCCTTAGTTGTATTTATCCTCATCACCCCTTTCTGTAACTCGTATTTCACTCTGGACTGTCTCATAACCCATGTCTCTGACGCCCTTAGTCAACGCCTCCTCCACGGGATCTACGACCCCCCAAATACACACTTTTTGAGACACGATTAACGCTGCTGTGATCACCGTCAAGATGAAACAGATGCCCTGAGCGCTGCAGGTCACGTTCCGTCCTCTTGTTCTCCCCCTCTGAATAATCCTGACTTATATGGCTGCCGTAGTGTCGCTCCCGTTACCCCTAAATGACAGTTTCATCAAACATGTCTCAAGCAGCCACGGCTCTTCTTTGTTACAAGAGAGAAGGGCCCTAAAAAAGATAGTCGTATACAAGTTGAGCAAATTCAGGAACGCGCACTCAAAGCACACATAACAGATGCTTCTCTGTAAACAAGTCACATGACGATCGGAGTGTCGGCTCTCGTAGGCAGCCACCGGGTCGTTATACCGTCCAAAGCAGCCCCTGGCCCGTGACATTACGGTTTCAGGGAGCCTCGAGTGCCGATCCCAGAAACATGCAATGGAAGCAAGACGGAGTCCAGAGGGTTAGATTTGTCAAGCGAATAAGATTGAAACGACAATATTATGGGCCAGGCTGGTAATATTAACGGCACCCGCATCGGACGTATTTTCCCGATCTGAATAATTTCTCTGTGGTTCAAAAAGACTGATTTTCAGAAAACATCATTTTTTCTTAGTTGATGATCTCTTCAACCCTTCCTCATCCTCTTTACAAATGTGTATGTACAACCTCTTATGTCTCGGTTAATTATACTTCTCACGTGCTAATCCAATAAGAGAAGCCTAAAAACCGCACACGTCCTTTTTTTTCCTGCTTGTCTCGTTGTCCACATAAGAATAAGATTAGAGTCTGACGAACCGCATGCATCACATTAATGTTTAGCGTAATCCAAAAACCCTCCACTAGCATGGCAACGTCATACAAGCTCGGAGAGAAAAGCTGAGGGCTCGAAAACAACGCGAATTCTCGGAGAAAACAGTCAATGGCATCCCTAAACATCGGCCTTAACACTGACACAGCTCCCAGCGGCGTAAGACACCCGTGAGACACCCGAGACATATTTTTCAGAATAGAGTTACAGCGATAACGGTTATCTGAACCTTGCCAAGTATAGAACAGCAAACTACCACGAGATACGATTGTTTGTTTTTTTATTGTTTTTGAGCTCAGATTACGACCACGAGCCTCCCCGTTGATAATTACATCTACTCAGGGGCCAACAAAATTTTGCTACAACTATACCTTTGCTACAAACATACCTACAACTGTTGTACTTGTACCAGGTTTCAACACTCGCAGTTTCCCTACACATCGCAGTCTTATATGACTTGGTCATCTTCAATATTCAGCTAACTACAGATCAGTTCTACTTGTATCATAGTTGTAGCAATTGTAGCTTGACTACAGTCATCCATCCACCTAATAATTTATCTATGCATCCTTGTGGGTGGGCTTAAGCATCCCCACAGTCATATCGAGGAACTTTGCGGGGTTGCCATGGGGCGTCCCTTCCTCCTTGTTGTTGTTGTTGTTGTTGTTGCTGTTGTTGCTGCTGTTGTTCTCATGCTTGTTGATCTCCTTGTTAACATTGTGGTCGGCAGACAGGAAAGTGCCCTGCTCGGCCGTCCAGCCCATCCACTCGTCCACCCAGCACCGAACCACCATCCAGGCTCCAAAGCCGTCTCCTCCATTGAGGAAAATCTCCCGTAGAGCGGCCGTAAACACCGCGTTCATGTAGAGCAGAAACATGTGGGGGTACACGTTGGTGAACCGCTGCGGCAGCGTCATCAGGTACATGGCCCAGTGCTCCACTATCGCGGACGCCACGGGGTCCTTGTAGTCCAGCAGCTGCGGCAGATCCACGTCCAGAATCTTGGTCACCTCCTGCGACGAGCACGGCACATCGCGTGCCACTATCAGCCCGCTATCCACGTACTTGACCCAGTCGTTTTTCATCACCGCGCGGTCATGGTCGGACGCCAGCAACTTGCCAGCGTTGAGAGCCAGCTCAGAGACCCGCACCAGCCGCATCAGCAGCGACGCAAACGCCCGCGCGGGCTTGAGCTTGGTCTCCACAAACCCGGGCGAGGTTTTGCACAGTGAAGACTTGAGGTACTCGGGCAAGTACTGTGACAAGCTCTTGAGACCAGAGAGCACCTGCGGAGGAATCTCCTGCAGCGCCAATGGCGACAGCATCTGGACCATATCCTTATACATGATCCAGTCTGCCTTGGCGACCCACGGCTGTAACGATTCATGGCGGTAGAGCTTCTGAACGGTCGAAGTCAGGCCACCAATAAAGGCGCCATGAATGTGGAGGAACTTTCTGATATGCATGAACCGCAGCGACTCGACCAGCGACTGGCAATGCGCCTTGTACAGCGCAGCCAGCGTGTTGGCGGTGTCACTATCGGTGCCCAGCGGCAGGTACGGCTCCATCGAGGGCAGCATGAGGGAGTCGTAGCCTTCGGACAAGGACACTTCGGTCAGGTTGGACACGGAGCGCAGGTCCGGCACGCCCGGCTGGGGGGTACCCATTATGTGAGCATGTTGCTGTTGCTGAGCAAGATGCTGTTGTTGTTGATGATGTTGTTGTTGCTGTGAGTGCTGTGAATGCTGCTGCTGCGCGTGCTGCTGCTGTTGATGAAAATGCTGGGGGTGGTTTTGTTGCAGATGATGCTGCTGCTGCTGTTGCTGCTGGTGGTTTTGGATATGCTGTTGCGGCGTGCCGGGCTGCGACGCCATCATGGAGTTGAGACCCAGCGCGTAGTCCGGCGTCTCCGTCTTGCCGCGGAACCCGTACGGCGAGTCGAACGGCGTCAGCTCGGGGGTGAAGGCCCGATCGGGCGATCCAGGCCCGGGGGTGCTGACTTCCTCAGCCTCGCCAGTGAGTCGGATTCCACAGTAGTGGTACTTGCTCTGGCCTCGGACTCCGAGCCGTCGGGTGGTCAAATCGGGGTAGATGACTCTCACGAGCTTTCCAAACGACGCTGGGTTCATGGGCCGAACATTGTGTTGCGAGCACATGGTTACGTAACGAGCGTAGATACGGGATCGCAGCACCGACGACTGTTCATTGAGCTCGCAGAACTTCATGAGCCATGCCATGCCAAACGTCTGCTTTGTACGTTCGTTGCCGTGTCCTCGGCCCGTTGGCGAGTCCTGGCGCCTCAGCGTTTCCACGATATCTTCAATTGGCAGGCCCACCAGCTGCTCTGCGGCTCTACGGAGCTCGGCGTCGATTTCCTCCGACGACGCCATTGGCGCCTTGCGTTTGCGCGACGCCGACGAACCCACTCCTGGCGACTCTGGCGGCCGCATCTCCGAGTTACTTGGCGCGGGGGTCACACTGTGGCTGTTGTTGGCGTTGTTGTTGTTGCCTACCTGCTGCTGCTGCTGCTTTTGGTACACCTGTCCATCCATCATGGACGCCGAAGTGGCCGCCGTGGACCCCGACGTTGCCGACGAAGTGGACACGTTGGAATGCTCGGACTCGTTGGTGTTGAGAGCGTCGGCCAGCGGGTCGTCGTTGCGCAGGTGGTACATGTGGGAAAGCAGGTCCGAGTCGGGTTTTTCGAGCAGCTCGGCCGACTCGCTGCGCCGAGCGCACTTCCGGCGCCCATTGTGGCTTCCTTCCATGGCCACCTCCATTCGATGGGTGCTTGTGGATGTGTGTGTCGACAGAGTCGTCTGGATCGGAGAGAGTTGGGTCAAACTGAGTCCAGGAGAAAAGCTGCGGACGGCAGTATGAGGTGTGTGTGTTTGAGAGAGAGTGAGTGAGTGTGTGTGTGCAGTCGCTATGCTGTGGGTGTATGCGGATTTCGTTTTTGTTGTTTTTTCCTTGCTTCTTGTCCCTGGCTGGATCCGTCCCTAATGCTGCAATGAGCTTCCGTCTCTCTACTGTGCTTGTGGGTGCACTTGTTCCGAGCAGTATGTGCGGAGCTCTCTACCAAGGCCAGATGCACAGATTCACACTGCTCAACATTACACTCTATCTTTTGAATTTTCCCATTTTACCTTCATCAAAACTCCCACACAATAAGATTGTACGGTGCACATAAGATTGTATCAACCTGTAATTTTAGTGTGACCGCTGTGAACAAGAGAGACGGCGAAAAAGAAATAAAAAGCTACTTGAGAGAGTGCACAGTGGAAAGATGGAGTAAGAGAAGCGTCTGTTTTTTTCACAACACCAGCAACTTGAAAACTAAACACGCACACCCCACTACCCATACGTGTCTAGTACACACACTAGCCTACCCCCACTCACCCCTGCTCAAAAGCTCTCTACCACTCCGTCACCTCGGTTGCAAACTCTCTCCACTTGTATTGTGCAAGCTGCAGAGTGCACAGGGTGCGTGAAACCAACTTTTTCACACTTTGATCTGATCTGACAATGATCTGGACGGCGAGCCACGAGCTCCTAAACTGTACCTCACGAGCCGTCTCCAGTCTGCTATTGCTGGCCAGACCACTGGCTGCTTTGGGATGTTACGTCAGAGCCCAGCGCGTGCAGTAGAGGCACAATGTGGGATGCTAACTGAACGTACATTTCCGTCATGGTTCGATTCGAGGAGGAGGTGTGAGGCATGAGCAATCACGTGATAAAACAAAGCAATACCCACCCACTCTAAACCTAGCTTACTAAGCATACGACAAGTTCCCCCCCTATACTACCCTGCGATGACAGATGGGCTCCTTCAAAACGTCTTCCTCCACTTGCACACAACTGCCACTCGCTAGCACCGTCAGTTAGCCTTCACTGAACCAATAACCTAACCTAAACTAACTTTGCACAAGGCCACCGCGTAGTAAGAGTGTCTCTGGTGGTCGACGTGGGGCGCTCGCAACTTGACTGGCCCAACCAGAGGTGGTTGCTGAAAAAGCAAGTGCTGCCAAGTAGGCCGCTCACCCGGCGATCTTTGCCCTTACGGCCGCAGCAGGTCCGGCTCTGCAGCGCTCTCCAGCAGCAGCACAAGCTTCTGGAACCAGCTGGCGTTCCATGGTCCTTTTTTTTTTTTTTTTTTTTTTTTNGACAGATGGGCTCCTTCAAAACGTCTTCCTCCACTTGCACACAACTGCCACTCGCTAGCACCGTCAGTTAGCCTTCACTGAACCAATAACCTAACCTAAACTAACTTTGCACAAGGCCACCGCGTAGTAAGAGTGTCTCTGGTGGTCGACGTGGGGCGCTCGCAACTTGACTGGCCCAACCAGAGGTGGTTGCTGAAAAAGCAAGTGCTGCCAAGTAGGCCGCTCACCCGGCGATCTTTGCCCTTACGGCCGCAGCAGGTCCGGCTCTGCAGCGCTCTCCAGCAGCAGCACAAGCTTCTGGAACCAGCTGGCGTTCCATGGTCCTTTTTTTTTTTTTTTTCTTCTTTTCGAGCCTCCAAAAAACGTCCCCCCTGGTTCGTCCAAATTTAAACTGCCAATGTTTCACTAAAAAGACCTGCGGAGGACGTGGCCTGGTCAATCCACTGTCTCGTATGCCCACCGTCACGTGGGAAGTGAGAGAGACAGAAGAGAGCGACAGTTGGTAGACCTATAATTTCATAGAGATATAAGGGCGTGTATAAGAAGCGCACGAAGTAAGCCAGTCTCTATAGACGGAGAAACTAGTGTCTATACTATTGTACACTGGTGACCTCTTATTGTAACGTGTCAATGGCTGCAATAAGTGGGATTTATGGGTGGGATGCAGACGACGCATTTTTCAGTGGATCTGGCCTCTCTCTACATACACACGGAGACTCACCTCCGACTCCACGTAGAACCGTTCACACCACTCCGCGTTAGTGTAAAAAGCAAATGACGTTGTTAGTCCAATGAGGTATAGCAAGGGTGTCCTACAACAAGAGTCGGACTTTGCGTATCAAAATCCAAACGCCATTTTTCTTGGCTGAATCAAAAAAACGAATCAAAAACGGAAAGCCACTCTGCTCAGTGGGTCTGGTAGGACCCAATACGGTGAAACAGAGCATGTTACAAACCCCATTGTTAAGTCTCACATATGACCTGATGGAGAATCCATTGTAGTGTCAATTGCGAAACGTCGTGCCACAATCGCTCTGAGCAAGGGCCATCGCATCCCCACATGAGTGTTGCTCCCTTTTGCACTCTGAGACAGGGTGGGCATTGACAGTGACGTTATCCCACATTGTTGCCGTGCTTAGCCTCAATAGACTCTTGCTCAACGTTCTAAGCTAGACGTTCAGCAGATGGAGGAACGAAAATCGGTTGCAACAACAGTGGTACGTACCTGTATAAATAGATATAGGCTGTGACATGGATAATGTGGTTGCTAACAGTACAGAAACCACACAACATTTTTATTCGCTGATTTTTCACCGCAGATCTGCCCAAATCAGCCTCTCACAATTGTGTCTCAGCTCTTTTAAATTGGCCTGGAAAAGCGGTCAACCTGGTTTGGGAGGGGTGCATGGAGCTTAGACAGTTACGGTGTCTTGAGTGGGATGAAGGGTGCCTGGTAGATGGTGTGGTAGTATTATTTACGAGCAGTTAGTGTCGTTTTTGAACCAGGCACTTTTCTTGTAGCAACGTCCATCAAAATGATCAAGTTGATGTGGTTCCAGGTGCACAGCTATGATAAGATATACCCTTGTACTTCTCCTATGAGTCTGGAAAGATACTGAAAGAGAGATCTACATCTCCAAAGATAATCAAATCAAACACTCTGCTCTTCCTCCAACTTCAGTCCAGACTATCTGGTACTACCCCCGGTTAAATCCTTATTATCATAAATCGAGCGACTATGAACTATTACGTATCTACTGTAGGAGCCGTGGGTTTCGTCTGTCCTTATGAGAGACAAAGATAAACGGCACAAAACCATGAGCACACGTATAAAATACGACCTGGTTAACGTGTCCTTTGTAGACAAAGACCGGAACATTCACCTTCTGACGTTGACAACTGACAGCCCATAAGGACAAACAGGACTAGGCTTGTGGCCCAGAAGTTGTTCCAGAAACGTCTAGACGCGTGGGCAGGCGACAATGGCGGCTTTGAGGCGTTTACTGGAATGTCTGGAGCGTTTCAGTTGTTTTTGGAAACCAATATCTGCTCATTTGAGCGGGATCTGGGCTGCCTAGGGTTCCGCTAGACTGGATCTAGATCTAGTCAAGATACAATTTTGAGCCGAGTCGTTAAATCAGTCCACCACCTAGCGGCAGTTTATGTTTCCGGAGATTTGCTTCTCAGAGGACCCACTTGTAACCCCACGTAAACTTCAACTAATCCTTTGGATACAACAATAGGTGGTATAGAGGACGAAGAATAGAAGAACGTGGGGTATTGAAGGCGTGTGGTTGGCTGATTAATAGGTACCAGTTAGATCTTCATCTATTGGAAAAAATTATTTGTACCTGGCAGTGGTTTTAGTTGTCAGATAACGTCTTCTCCAGTTATCCGCATCAAGTAAAACCCTGAGAATAAAGAAAAGTAGCTGTACCATATTGAAGTTCGGAAGCACGACTTGTAATCAGAAGTGGTTTAGACATTTACCCCCCATTAATCCCACAATTTTCATGCCCAAATTCATCAATACCACGGTATCATCAAATTTTCGGATACGATCTGGAACCTGGAAACTGTTATCGTATCTCGCATATCTTATCCGAAAAAGTAGACCAATGTCGTACCAGCTTAGTACAAGTAGCGCGACTACCTTAGACTGAATAATTGAGCAGGTTTTAACGGCGTCTCTAAATAAATCAATCGTGTGATAAATTGATGTTTCTGTCAAAGTTCTTATTCGAGGACTCTGTCTTCTTCACTCTAAGAAACGTAATGGTACCAGAAAAAAATCAATCTGAACCACCAGAATCACAAAAAATCACTCACTAAACTGCCTCTTCACGCATTAGCCTTGTCCGTAATTTTTTTTGCACCAAAACCTCATCCTCCTCTTGTATCCATCTTGTTAACCCCCGCATCTCACATGCAACTGGCATCACCCCTCTAATTCCCTGCATCAATAGCCCCCACTCGGAAATCGAACTGAGACAATTTCGACTTTTCACACAACCCTAATGGGTTTCCTCCCAATCCCGAAAAGACAGTCACAACACGTGACCTCTCACTCCTCCCTCGCTTCCTCCCAACCAAGTACATACCAAATTTTCACTTTGATCCTTCTTTCAGCTCATCAACACATCTAAAATGCCTGCCGGAACCGTGCCCACCAAGGATGACGTTCTCGTCCCCGAGACTCTCCTGAAGAAGCGAAAGAACGCCGACCAGATCCGAGCCGCCAAGGAGGCCGCTGCTGCCGAGAAGAAGGCCGCTAACGCCGAGAAGGACAAGGTCATCTTCTCTCGAGCCGAGAAGTACGTCAAGGAGTACCGAGAGGCCGAGCGAGAGCAGATCCGACTCCGACGAGAGGCCAAGACCAACGGTACCTTCTACGTCCCCGCCGAGCCCAAGCTTGTTTTCGTTATCCGAATCAAGGGTATCTCCAAGATGGCCCCCAAGCCCCGAAAGGTTCTGCAGCTTCTGCGACTCCACCAGATCAACAACGGTGTTTTCGTCCGAATCACCAAGGCCACCGCTGAGCTCCTCCGAATTGTCGAGCCCTACATTGCCTTCGGTTACCCCAACCTGGCTTCCGTCCGACAGCTTGTCTACAAGCGAGGATACGGAAAGGTCAACAAGCAGCGAATCCCCCTGTCCGACAACGCCATCATCGAGGAGGCTCTCGGCAAGTACGGCATCATCTGCATGGAGGATCTCATCCACGAGATCTACACCGTTGGCCCTGCCTTCAAGCAGGCCTCCAACTTCCTGTGGCCCTTCAAGCTCTCCAACCCCTCCGGCGGCTGGGGTGTCCGACGAAAGTTCAAGCACTACATCGAGGGTGGCTCCACCGGTAACCGGGAGGAGAACATCAACGCTCTCATCAAGGCCCAGAACTAAGTCTACCCAAAATAAAATAAAATTATTCATTGAACGGACGCCAGTTCTCTTTTGAGAGCTACAGTCTCAGTAAATTAATGTAGCTTGTATGTACAAGTAATAAAGTGCAATACAAGAATTCTAACCGTTTGAAAATGAGCCCTGTTGTCAGGTTGATCGTAGATGTAGGTGGTGTATTTCAAAAAAAATTCGACGACAAATTTTCTTCCACAGTCTCAAGTTTACACATGGGAATATTTGGGTCCAGAGCGAATTGGAGGAGAGATACCAGATACCGTAGAGATTGTACGGATACCGTACGAATCACAGTGATACCATTGCCTTTGAGATACAATGACTATTGAAGAAGTTTCCATGGTCTGATACCAATATAATGAAATGCAAAAATTGATGTTACAGTATCCGTACTTGTAGGAAGTTGACTTTAGGAAGTTGTAAGTTAACCGAAGAGAGAGAGGAATGATAGTAAACGATGAGAACAGACTATCACGATCTATCAGAGAGCTCATGGAGGTGTTTTGGTAATATTCTATGCTGTCTTAGAGACATCATCTAAGAAGCGGACTGTTTTACTACGGATACAGGTTTTCGTATATTTCAGGAAAGTGAGAACTATTGGGAAAATGGGTGTTGACGAAGTAGACTGGGTAGCATTGTTTACTGAGTGTCTTGTGAGAGTTGGATCATTCTGACCTGGTGAATTCTTCATGTATCCATATTGAGGACCCCTACGAATCACGATTTCGGGCTTCCAGCTTGTTCATAGCTCTCCTTAATGTGGAAAGGAGTTCTCAAGAGAGAAATATGGGCATATTAAAAGAGTAAAGCAAGGTGAGGTACAAGATTCTGAATTTACAACAACTTTCTTCTGAAGAGCTCTGTGGCCCTCAGCCCAGGGCAGAGTAATGGCCAATAATAGACATGTAGTGGTGAAGAAGATAGAAGAAACTTCTGAAGCCCATTTCAACAATCTCCTACACCTCTTTGTATAGTCTTCTTCACCAACCTGCTTATTTTCAAGCCTGTCATATCTATTGTCTTTTGAAGCAGAGACATGTTGAAGACATACCTTCATTTAGGGATACACCGCTTCATACAACAAACGAGTTTAAGGAGTTTGAGAACAAGTAAAGATCTGTGGAGGGATAGGTACCTGATAAGAATTATTACATGTACTCAACTAATCAACAAATCAAGTCAATGTCCATCAATAATTCTCATTGGGTATCATATCCTTCATAATTCCTGTTCACGACATAATACACATGAAAGAAGCACAGGAACTTGATTGGAAGCATTCTGGGAACTGATCTATACGTGCAAAAAACTTCTTGTGTCTCTATGTCTCTTTAATACTCAGTTAGATATCAACATAAGACCCTCTCACCAAAAGGATGTCCTTGCTTAGTTCATAATAGATACATTAAGAGCCAGAAACGAAACACAAACTTATTCAGATAATCTATTGAGCATCAAATAATTACTTAGGGTCATACACAACCTCCTTCAACCACCAAAATTCCAGGTATTCTCTTTTTTCTCAATTTCCAAAAGCCGGGTAACCCCATTTTTCCTATTTTGAACCCGCACAGAACGAGAACCAGAAACGCCAGTAAGAAAAGAAATACATTGCCAGAGTCATAGAGTTCCAAATATTCAGATGGACGTGGTTTCAGACCGATTCCGAGACATTTTTCGAAAATTGCAAAATTCGTCATTTTGCCTGACCCTCAGTTAGGAAAATTTTCGAAAACTGGCACTTTCTGCTCTGCTGACTAATCAGGAATTTTGAAAATAATGGAGATAGAGCAGTAAAAATAGTACTGCATGAAACTTCAGTGTCTGACCATTCGAACGGTACCGTTTTCATAGTCCCTGGCCCCCTGCTTTGTAGTTTTTTCCTCCAACAAAGTCGCCAAAAAAAAAGTTTACCCCCAATTCGGGCTTTTTCGATTTTTTTTATTTTTGAGAAGTCCAGAGAGTCCCAAAAGCTTATTTGCCTGGAAAGTCCACAAGTTGGTTGAAGTTGGTCAAAAAAATAAAAAAAGAGCAAAAAACGTCGATTTCGCTAAAAGTAGGCTTGTTCTAATCTCCTGAGTTTCAGTATGTCGGGGTCACCCTTCGTTTGTGGAGATAGGATTTATTTTCATGTATTTCGGTCACTGAAGATGTGACTTTTCAAATTAAGGTTATGTTGATATTTTTGCTTAGTCAGCACACTTAAGGACTTATTTCGAAGCGGAATAACTCTTCGTGGAGTGCAGTCAGGATGGATTTGAAGCTACCATACTGTAGAGGAAAGTTGGCAGTACATTTTTACACTGTTAAACACGACTTTTGAGGCTTTATATGGGACCCAGCACCCGTTATAGAACTGTCAAAACGAGATCCAGTGCAAACAGCGGAAATACGTCCAAAAATAAGAATATAACACCAGAATAATGTTATTCAGAGGCAGCTCTTTCGATTGATACTACTTTCATTCACGTCAATCGAAAATTGCGGATTTTAATTTTTTTATTTTTTTCGCCAAGTTCAGAGGACTTTGGTCAAATCCCCGAGATTAAGGTTTTTGGGACCTCCAAAAATAAAAAAAGTCGAAAAAGCCCGAAACAGCACTTTTCTGAAAACGACAAGTGCGAACGAAGGTGTTCCAGTAGTCATACCGAAATAATAATGATACCACTGTGATACCCGTGACTAATCTAGAACTTTGGTGCTTTTATTATCGTCGTAGCCTTCATATTGGCAAAGTTATGGGTATGGCCTATTTTTCAAAATGGTCAAAAATCGAACTTTTTGTGGGTCTGGGGTCAGGAAAAATTCAGAATTTTGAGATTTTCGAAAAATGTTATCGTATCAGCAATAAATGGGTATCATATGAGTGGGACGAGTCTCAATGCCCTAATGGTGTCTTTCAAATTTTTCTGGCACCGTTTTTGGGCCTGATATAGACCTTTTTATTTATGCTGTTTTGTCTAATAAGCGAGATAAGAGGTGTAATCCGCCGGAATAATGACACAATAAGTGATCTGACAGACTAAATATCACCGGAGGATCATGTTCACACACTTGTCATGCTTCCAACGAGTTTTTGTTGGCATCAAGCTGCACTTTTGGGGGGCGTAAACATGATGGAGACACCTCAACTCGGTTAATTTGTTCAGAGATATCCATAAGTGACTGATAGAGTAGATTTATAGAGCTGTAAGCTTTAGAGCATCTCTATGATACTTTCAGGTTGTCTATGTGGTTCTTCTAAGTCGACTTACACATCTTGTACCTTCAGGTGAGCTATAACGTAATGGCTAGAACTTAAGGAATATGAATCATTCTAGTGATACAGGATAAAAAAGAGAGATAATGGACTGCCAAAAGCATTCTGCCCCATCTCTCGCAGTTTAAATGACCATATTTTGAAGGATACTGTATTTATCTCCTCTGGCTTAAGGGTAAAATCAAGTGCGACGAGCTACAAAAGCAGCGAGAAGAGCGATATGTCATTTTGGATACGGGGTTATACTTATAACCGTCTGTTAAACACTTTCATATAGCTTAGAAGATATAATTCTTGCTCTAACAGCTTATTCCAGTGGTATGTACTGTAAGACATCCATCCTCCCGTACAACGTAGAGTTATAGAGAATAACAAAGAGGAGTTGCTAGAAAAGTTCTGTTGGTACAACTCTACCCGACTGTCAAGTACCTGATGCATATTGTCTGCTCCTTGATGGCGCAGGGAGTCCTACAATTGCAGTTGCGTTGGCCAAGAAGACCCCCAGTATGTTTGAAGATCACCAAATAGTCGTCTGAAGATATCTAGCATCATATACTGATACTGTAGATATTCTATTAGAAGTTCTTGTATCTCAACCTCCTTCATAGACTCTTATATTAGTTCTGCTGTATGATATTCTGATCTCTTACCAGTTCCAGAAATGCTAACATAAGTATTACTCCCGAAACGTTGTATTGTACATTATGTTCATTTGTGAGAGGTATTTCGTTACCAGGCTAAAGTGGATTAACTAAATAACCGGTTTTCAATATCCCTCGTGTCTATGATCTATGAATCAGGGAGATCCCATATGAAGGCTGCTCAATGTGTGTCAAACCCTAGGAACCAAAACAGATAGTAGAACCTCATATAAGGAAAATATCAAATACCGTGAGACAAAATCAGTTTGAAACATCATATAGAACAAATGTGAACTCCTCTTCTGACGATTATGTCACTTCTTTATTCCTTTCAGGTCAACTCGAGCATGGAATCGAAGCGAACCAGTACAACAGGGCATTCTCGAAAGTACTAGATCTTTTGTGAAGAGAAAATACAAAGCCATGTTCACAACGGAATCAGAAATCCCAAATACTGACGTCCTTTCTCTACATTAACCACGGCTTTTATCAACAACGCCATCACCTCCATTTAGGTGCATATGCACAACACCAAACTTTACAATATCTTGAGGTGCATCAACTTCAATCATCATACTCTCACTACAACCACCACACTTGGCATCTTCACATCACACAAATACCATGGCTTCCACGTCGCCGTATCCGTCCGACATTATCATGTCCAAGCCCTATCTCAGCGAAAACGCGATCCAGCAGGTCCAAGCTCATTCTGTTTACACAACGTACTCTCAGTACATGGCCCAGTCAAATACAGCTTTCAAGGTCCTCGAAGCAACATGCAAGACGTTAATGTTGCCTGTGAGATCATTTGGAACAACTATGGTTCTCTTTTCACGGTTCTGTCTGCTCAACAGAACGTTAGATGGGACTTTTGAAGAGGTACTTATCGCCTGTTTGGTGTGTGCTTGCAAGATTGAAGATACTGCAAAGAGAGTAAGAGATGTCCATGCTACTGTTTACTCATACTCAAAGGTTGCCATGGTGCCTTTTGAGGTCTGCAAACCGCAGATCATGGAGCTCGAACTTCAGGTTCTGGAAACAGTCACTTTCGACTTTCGAATCAGACACCCTCAACCATACATCATCAAAATTGCAAAGGCTCTTGGAGCATCCAAAGATGTGGCACGTCTAGCATGGACCATTTCTCTGGACACATACAGAACTCACATGCACATGAAACGTCCTCCACATACTATTGCACTTTCGTGTTTGATTCTGGCAGGAAAACTGAGTAACGAAACCAACATCTTTCCCATCAAGTCGGAACCATACAACTCGGACCGTTTGTCTGTGAATCATGCGCTTTTGGATCTTCTGGATCTGTATATGATCTATTTAGATATTTCGAAGCTGAGCGAGTTCAAGTACGAAAAGAGTGTGTTTTCGCAACTACGAATTGCTGTTTCAAAAGAGGTGGAACACGCAGGAGTGGAAGGCCATACACTGGGTCATGAGCAGGAACAACTGATTGCAAAGGAAATGATCAGAGACAAGACTCGGTCAGACAAGGGAACGGTGAGATACGTTCTTGACTGGGAGATTCATCAGCTGGGCAAACATGAGGAGGTTAATTAGCATCTTGGTAATATTATAGACATTTTTACGGATTCAGAGCGTTTATCTAGGTCCCTTAGTTTTAGAAGCTTCATCTACTTTTTCCTGTAGTTCTAACAAAATGCATCATACTATAACTCCTCTGCGATCAGTTCACAGAAACCACCTTTTCCCAGTCTTCATACTGGCCCTTTCGAAGGGAATCCTTCTCCTTGAGATCTCCGATATGCTGAACCAGAGTCTTACACACATCCTCGGGTATGCTTTCTTTCTTGAGCTCATACAACATGATGGTGTAGAACACAATCCAATAAATGCAATGACGGCAATCCTTTTCGTCCTCGTAGAGCTCCTCAATCTCCTTGATGGTGCTCTCAACAACCTCGATATGGTACTCTGTGGAAATATCAGGGTAAATAATCTGAGGTTTTGTAAGTAGCCATCTCAAGTAGAGCCATACAGATTGATCATTGGGATCCATGAAGATGGCGTTCTTAACGTACTCCATTTCGGACCCAAAGAACGTCTTGGGGTCACTCAGGCGTTTTACCAGCTTCTCGTCTGTGCATTTACCCTGTCTTGTCTCCTCCATAAGTTCTGGAATCACCTTTGATCTCTGATGCCAAGCAGAAAAGTTGGAAAAGTTCTTGTTGATCTTTTCCTCCGTGAATTCAAACTCCTTAGGCTTGACAGCACCTCTGTTGGCCTCGGGAAGGGTCTCTTCGTACTTTGCAAGCACATATCGTCTATAATTCCATGCGTGGAAGTTTCGTTCGTCCTTGGAAAGAGCATAAGTGACCATAGCGAGCTCCTTTTTCCAGTCAGGCTTGGTAGCAGTCTCCAAACACCATTTTCGATGGTTCCACAGCCAGTAAGTCTTGGGAAACCGCATCAAACACTCCTGAACAAACTTGAGCTCTCCATCCAAGAAATCATCCTTATCCTCCACTTTTGGCAAAATTCCCTCCTTGAGAACTTCTCGCCGGTAATTCCACATGGTGTAAAACTCGGGGTTGATCTTAATGAGCTTGGTATTGAGATCTAGAGCCTCCTTATCGTGTTGTCCCTCACTTCGAAACTGGTTCACCTGGGTGGAGAGACCATTGTAGGCGTCGATCTTGCCCTTTTCGAGTGCTTTTTTTTCTGCCAGCTGCTCGGCAGTGTACTTTTGCTTGCGGACGTTATGCTGGGTTAGTTTAGGGAGAGTGGCAATGGCTGACTGAGATACTCACCATGGTGTCAAGATGGAGATATGATTAGGTGTAGATAATTAGAGCTGCATGAGGGGTGATGAGGGTGATTAGTAAGCGGAATAGGAAACGGATGAGAAAAAGGCAATGGTGAGACAGATTACCTCAGTGCAGTATCTCTTGGGTTTGTATTGCAGCTCTATGACCAGTTCATCTCGTTTGATGTTCCTCCCCCTCGATTACATAATCAACCTTAATCCTTGAACATCCCGATTGGGAGACGGATATACAAACCGAATCACGATCATTATCTCGAGCCCCAACTTCACATTCACACACCCCCAAAATGAACAAAGCGCCAACCAGAGACAGATTATCGATCAGAGGCTCGTCCAAGACCGTCGCAGAGTTCTTTGAGTACTCCATCAACACAATTCTGTACCAGCGAGGTATCTACCCAGCAGACGACTTTCAGCAGGTGAAAAAGTACGGCATCAATGTGCTGGTGACGGTGGATTCAGAGGTCAAGGCATACATTCGAAAGATCATGGGCCAGTTGCACAAATGGCTGGTTGGAGGAAAGATCCAGAAACTGATTGTGGCCATCACTTCCAAGGAATCAGGAGAAGTGGTGGAACGATGGCAGTTTGACATTCACATTTCGGGCAAGGAGGCCAATGGAGGAGAAACTACTGGTACTGGTACGGAGGAGAAAAAGACAGACGAGCAGATTCAGCAGGAAATCCAGGCGATTATGCGCCAAATCACAGCTTCCGTCTCGTTTCTACCTGTTTTAGAAGACGAGTGTACATTCAATGTACTGGTATACGCTGAACAAGACGCTCCAGTGCCTCCTGAATGGGCCGATAGTGCCAACAGAGAGATTAAGAACCCTGAACAGGTTCAGCTGAGATCGTTCTCTACCAATGAGCACAAGATTGATACTCTTGTTGCTTACAAGTTGGATAGATAGAGAACGTGTTTAACAGAAGGCTTCAAAGACAAGCCTTCAACAATTGTACCACCCGTGGTACCCATGCATACCCCTATAGCAATACAGCTAACATATCCATGATACTCTGTGATTACTAAGTATGGAGAATGAATATGCTCTGCTGCAAACCCTTACAGCAATACATTCAGATACTGACACTCAGAAAATCAATTGCAATTGTAGTACACTCAAGAGCTCTACTGGTACGTTCCTCATATACACTAAGATTACCTTTATTAGGAAGCAATAA
This sequence comes from Yarrowia porcina, assembly GCA_900519025.1. Classification (NCBI taxonomy): domain Eukaryota; kingdom Fungi; phylum Ascomycota; class Dipodascomycetes; order Dipodascales; genus Yarrowia; species Yarrowia porcina. The sequence goes on from ULGT01000013.1 coordinate 531,059, forward strand.
TTAAATACTCTACATTGAAACTCTCATAGTTCCGAAACCTTTTAAAGCTCATCGTGGAAAGGAGCCTCATCATCATCAGCGTAGAATCCACCATCGTTGGACTCTCCGTCTCCACCTTCTCCACCCTCGTAGATCTTGGAGGTGATGGGGTAGGCAATGGCAGACAGAGCCTCCTTCTTCTCCTCAAAGTCCTCCTTGGTGGCGGAGACAGAGTTGGCCTCGAGCCACTCGAGAGTCTCGGTGACAGCGTCGTTGAGAGCCTCCTTGTCGTCGGCAGAGATCTTGCCGCCGAGACCAGACTTGTCAGCAACCTGGTTTCGGAGAGAGTGGGCGTAGTTCTCAAGAGAGTTCTTGGCCTCAATGGTCTCTCGGATGAGAGCATCCTCCTCGGCGAATCGCTCAGCCTCCTCAACCATTCGCTCAATCTCGTCCTTGGAGAGTCGACCCTTGTCGTTGGTGATGGTGATGGTCTCGGACTTGCCGGTGCCCTTGTCGTGGGCGGTGACTCGCAGAATTCCGTTAGCGTCAAGCTCGAAGGTGACCTCAATCTGAGGAACACCTCGGGGAGCAGGGGGGATACCCTTGAGCTCGAACTTACCAAGCAGGTTGTTATCCTTGGACATGGTTCGCTCTCCCTCAAAGACCTGGATCAGAACGGTAGACTGGTTGTCAACAGCGGTAGAGAAGATCTGAGACTTCTTGGTGGGAATGTTGGTGTTTCGGTTGATGAGCTTGGTCATGACACCACCAGTGGTCTCAATACCAAGAGTCAGGGGGTTGACATCGAGCAGGACAATGTCCTCGACACCGTCCTCACCGGAAAGAACACCGGCCTGGACAGCGGCACCGTAGGCAACAGCCTCATCGGGGTTGATACCCTTGGAGGCCTTCTTGCCGTCAAAGAACTTCTCGAGGAGCTCCTGGACCTTGGGAATTCGGGTGGAACCACCAACAAGGACAATGTCGTTGACATCCTCCTTCTTGACGCCAGAGTCCTTGAGAACCTGCTCGACGGGCTTGAGGGTTCGCTTGAACAGATCAATGTTGAGCTCCTCAAACTTGGCTCGGGTCAGGGTCTCGGAGAAGTCCTCACCGTCGAAGAAAGACTCAATCTCGATTCGGGTGGACATCTGGGAAGACAGGGTTCGCTTGGCCTTCTCGACCTCTCGCTTGAGCTTACCAATGGTCTTGGCGTTCTTGGTGATGTCGACGTCGTGCTTCTTGTTGTACTGCTTAACAAAGTGCTTGATGACTCGGTAGTCGAAATCCTCACCACCAAGATGGGTATCACCGGCAGTGGCAAGAACCTCAAAGACACCAGACTCAATGGACAGGAGAGAAACATCGAAGGTTCCTCCACCAAGATCGTAGACAACAATCTGCTTCTCATCGTCAGTGTGGTCCAGACCGTAGGCAATGGCAGCAGCAGTAGGCTCGTTAACAATTCGCAGAACGTTAAGACCAGCAATGATACCGGCATCCTTGGTGGCCTGTCGCTGGGCATCGTTGAAGTAAGCGGGGACGGTGACAACGGCGTGGGTGACCTTCTTTCCGAGGTAGTCCTGGGCAATGTCCTTCATCTTGGTAAGAATCATGGCGGAAATCTCCTCGGGGGTGTAGGTCTTCTTCTCGCCCTTGGTCTCGACAACAACAACGGGCTTGCCGTCCTTGTTCTTGACCTTGTAGGGGAAGTGCTTAATGTCTCGCTGGACGGACTCGTCCTTGTACTTGAGACCAATCAGTCGCTTAATGTCGAAAACAGTGTTGTAAGGGTTGTTGGCGGCCTGGTTCTTGGCGGCGTCACCAACAAGTCGCTCGTCCTCGGTGAAAGCCACGTAAGAGGGGGTGATTCGGGATCCCTGGTCGTTGGCCAGAATCTCGACTCGGCCTCCCTTCATGACACCAACACACGAGTAGGTGGTACCCAGATCGATACCAATGACAGTACCATAAGAGTCCACGTCATCAGCCTGGACGCCGGCCTTGGAGAGGAAAGGCAGAAGGCATACCAGGAGGGCGTAGAAAACAACGCCCCACGAAGGCATAGAGAACTTCATATTTCGAGGTAGTTGTGTAGTTTGTACGGTTTTGGGGTAAAAACGGCACAGGTTTGTCGAAAGATGCAGAAAAAGCTCAAGGCTGGGGGGGCTAGCCTTCTATATAAACTCGAGTCGGATCAAGGTTAGTCATTACGTGTCTTCAAAAATTAGGTGGGTGCGTGGCAGGGTTCAGCGGCCGGGTAACCCTGTCAATAGTAGCAGTAAGAAAGGCGGGGGAAGTTTATCTCGGGGATAGAGGTTGGTTTGGGGGTGTGGCTGGCAATCACGTGATGTACCAACTACTCTGCGACGCGTAGAACGGCCCTGGCAACCGCCCGATATGTTTTCCTTCCACAATATCCCCTGCCATGATGCTTCTACGGCCTTCCACACCAGACCCTTCTGCTGCTCTTCTCTCCACTCGGTTACGTGTCCAAACCTAAAGATGCATTTGGTGTGCTTCACAGCAGTGGCAGGCATCGACAGGCATGAACAGACATTGTCATGGAGAGCTGACAGGGTGGCTAGAAAAGAAGAGTGGCGATTTGTGGGGTGGCAAAGGCGGTGTAGAGGTTTGCGGTGGGTGGTATAACCACGCTTTGGTAGCTGTTTCTTCTTTCCATGCTCAATTGAAGCACATTGCGTAGTTGCCATCTTCTCTCTCAAATGTGTGGTTCAACTTCTACAATATTCCACATGACACAGGTCAAGTCACCACATGTGATTTGCCACATGAGACAGGGCAAGTGGATGAGTTGCTCAGGCAGACAGACACAACCATGTCCATCTAACCAAAGACACGTCACCAACATGTCCCGTCTCCTCCACACTGCAATTGCCACTCACACTGCCTGTTTGGCCCGTTTCTCATGTTCCTGCCCGCCACCAGTCTAGGTTCACAGTAAAGTTGGCTAATGACAAGAGGGATGCAGGTCACGAAACATAATGGTCGTATTTATTGATGATGACGTGTCCTTGGCCAGTGTGGGGAGTACCACAGGACCGTTGCCACATTGCTCAAGACGTGGCTTTACAGGTGAGTGGCAAAAACACATTGCTGTGATACACTAGGGTGTACAAGTGCAAGTCGGCTTCTCACGTTACTTGTCCATTCTTCCTTCTATGCAACGCGTCTCATCGACTACAGCAACAGGGATAGCCGCCACATGAAGGGTCTAGTCTCCCCGGCTTGGTTTCAGTCTGTCAACCTCTCAAACATGGAGGTATGTGGTGCGCTATTGTCAACACTAGACCTGAAACCGGGGCTCCTCGAAACGATGAAGCTATTATGATTTTATTGTTTCTCTAAACCGCCCACCGTTGCCTAGACTGCTAAGAGGGGTAACCTGGAAACACGTAAATTCTTCATTAACGACACGTTTCCTGGCAGCGACGATCGTCGACGATCACCACTGTTATTTATCCACGACCAAAGGGCGTTGCAGCACCTCTGTCATGTTGCCCACGAAAATTATGTGCCGTATGTGCGATGTGCTTCTTTGGCTTTCTCTTATTCGTTCCCCTTGATTAATTTATGCCACGCGTTGAACCAAAAAGTCAAGGGTGCAACGCATTGTCCCAAACGGGCGGGGTTGGGGTAAGCCCTTGCCCTAGAGACTCGAGGAAACAGATCAACCTAATGGGCCAAACCTCCATATGTACCCTAACCCTTATCGCCAAAAGTGAAAAAAGATTCTGCATCAAAAATTCCGATCAGACAAAGCCTTTCACCATGGCCACCAAATACGAATACCACTCGGGGTTCATGGAACAGGCCCTCGAGCAGGCAGAACTGTCGCTCAACAACAACGAGGTGCCTGTGGGATGCGTGTTTGTGCACGACGGCAAGGTGATTTCAAGAGGCATGAACGATACCAACAAAAGTCTGTGTGGAACTCGTCATGCTGAGTTTCTGGGAATCGAAGAGATCCTCAAAACTCATACAGCCGATATTTTCGAAGAGGTTGATCTCTACGTCACAGTAGAGCCCTGTATCATGTGCGCGTCTGCTTTGAGACAGCTCAAGATCAAGTGTGTGTACTATGGATGCGCCAACGATCGATTTGGAGGTTGTGGAAGTGTCATGAGCATTCATTCTGACAAGGGGGTCGATCCTACTTACAAAGCATACCCTGGTTTCTACCGTGAAGAAGCTATCATGCTGCTGAGACGGTTCTACTGTCAGGAGAATGAGAATGCTCCTACGGAAAAGAAGGAGAACAAGAAACAACGGGAACTGAAGACGGCATTCCAGCCGTTTGATTTCACCAAATATGTGCATTCAGAAGAGGAGTTTGTCGAGGTTTACGGTGAGGAGTATTTGCATTTGTACCAGGAGAGTCTGAAGGAAAAGCTCAAGGAGACTGGTAAGGGGGAGAAGAAGAGAAAGACGAAGAAATAGATAGACATAGCATAGACATTAATTATTTACACACACCCATGAAACGTAGAATACTCGTCCTATTTTAAAATACATACCCTCGCTTTATTACTGCTAATTACCTCCAACGCCGTTCCGTGCAACTCGAGCCCTGCTCTCTTGCACTCTCCAACCCATGTATCCGTTGTGAAAACTGTCCATCCTAAATGTACAAATGCAAACGTCGGGATTTTTGAAGTCTGTGGTTGAGTTGTTTATGCCCCGTTTGATTTATAAAAATAAGTAAAAATGCCATTTGATAGAAGTAGAGCCAGAAACCAAGCGCTATGCCACGCCGGCAGCAGCTCTCTTTCGCTTTTCAAGCAATGTGGCGCCGTCAAGCTTGAGCTCAAACACGCCTGAGCGTCCTTTTTGCTTCTGACGCTTGTGGGCATGAGGATTCTCATTGACAGACACCCGAGACATGCTTCCCTCCAAAGTGTCGTCCTCCTCGTCTTCTTCGTCGGTAATGATTTCAGTCAACATGCCGAGATTCTTGGAGCCGCCCATTCGGCGACGACGCGCGTTTTCCTCCTCCATTCGATGCACTGCGTTGGACACGTCGAATACCTCTTTGAGGGTGACCGTGGCCGGCGACCGATACGTGGCCTGGGGGTCCTCAAACGACGATGTGGAAGCGCCCTCGACGGGGTGCTCGACATGCAGAGTGGATGCAGAGTCGTGTGCCTGAGGATCTTCAGCCTCGGCGTTTTCTCGTGAAATTGCTGTAGTGGCAGGAGTGTGGCCCTTTCGCTGGTCCAGGATGGAAGCCATGGGCGAGTCCAAGGCAGGATGAGTAGGCTCATTGCTCTGGGTGATCCAGGGATGGGCCAGAAAGTCCTCAATGGTGTACCGACGCTCGGGGTCGACCGTCAGTAGATGTGAAACTAGATCCTTGGCTCCCTTGGAGATTTCGTCCCACCAAGGAGACAGAAAGGTGTACTGTCCTCGCGCCACCTTTTCGGTCAGAACATCGATGCTGTCGTCATAAAAGGGAGGGAAACCACACAAAATAGTGTAGAGGACGCATCCCAGAGCCCACATGTCGACAGATTTCGAGTACCGCTCATCTTTGACAATCTCAGGAGCAGTATATCCAACCGTACCACAGGGAGTCATGGTTTTACTATCCCAGACCACCTTTGACAGTCCGAAATCAGCCAGCTTGATAACTCCAATGCCTCCGGCTCCCACGCCGGGAATATACTTGCCCTCGTCTTCCTTGCTCTCGTCCTCGCCCTTTCGTAGCACAATCTTCTTGCTGGGGGTGAAAGGAGCCGGGTAGAAGAGCAGGTTTTCGGGCTTGATGTCTCGATGCACCACTCCCACCTCCTCATGCAAGTATCGTACTGCCTCTGCGACCTGGAGAATCACGTGTCGGGCCAGGTCTTCCGAGAAGTATGTCAGCCGCACAATCTGGTGGAACAGCTCGCCTCCAGGCAAAAGCTCAAGCACGATGAAGTAGTGGTTTTCGCTTTCGCTGAAGTCAATGAGCTGCACCACGTTTTTGTGGCGTAATTGACGCATGATCGCCACCTCTTTAAGGATACTTGATCGCTGGGTTAGTTTTTGTTTCTAGCCAAAACTTCGTTTTCTCTGCCCTTCTCTCCTCCTCCTATTGAACCCACCTGTGTTGCCTTTTGTTCATGCTTAGCTCTGTGCCCTAAATGTCGAGACTTGTGTCAGTGATGTCTTCTTAATAAGCATAAGCAATATTTCCCCTTCTCCTTTGTCCTCTACTCACCTGGTTGGCGTTCAGCTCGAATTTGCGAATGACCTTGACGGCCACCTCCTCCTTTGTCTGAAGATCCACAGCCTTGTAGACAATGGAAAATGCGCCGCTATTGTTAGCATGTGGAGATAATGTAAAGGTAGCACACTTATGCGGGTTTAGCGCGGACGGTGTTTAGGGTCCCAGTGGCGCACGTGCAGACGGACCAGCGGAAAACAGGTGGTATCTCTGGCTCCCTCAACGTCACGTGTCTCAACCGCCTCCACCTGTTCCGCCTGTTTCGCAGCCCATTATGCTTATTACAAACATGGTTGCAAATCGCGCTAGCATGTGACTGGAGATACGGTGATAATGATCGTGGTGGTGGTTGTTGGTAGAGGTCCATATTACAGGGGAAACGTGACATGTTCCCTGTAATGGCGGTCTCCAACCCCGTATAACGTAAGCGAGCGTGTCACGTAATAATTATACAGTAACCGTCTACCTTAACCATACCACTCCCATCACGACACCATCAAGGTCAGACAACGTCATTGAACGACCACCGCACCCATATAACCCGTAAAAAAGCCGTCGCATTCGTCTGTCATACTCACTCTCCCATCTTCTCAATCAGCTTGTATCTCTCGAGCCCCGGGTAGTTGGGAATCTTGCTCTGCTGCAGCTTTTCCTCCTCCACAATCTCCTTGATCGCGTCGTTGTACTTCTCCTTGTCGACCTTCTTGGCCGGCTGGGCCGCCTTGGCCACCGGCTCCTTGGTCTGAGCAGCACCCTCGCTGAACATCGTCGTCTTGGTCAGCGGTTCGCTGTTACTGTGGGTGATGGAGGGCGGCTGTTGGCTTTTGCGGCCCGAGTTGCGGGAGGTGATGGGCTCCAGGCCGTTCTGGGCCTGTTTTCCATGCCGGATGAAGTTTTTGAGGTTTTCAAAAACGGGCATTGTGTCTGGTCGAGGGCGTGGTCGTGGGGTCCAGAGTAAGTCAGAAACAAGGAATAGTCCCGGTGGGAGAAAGGAGTGTTTGGCCTGCAGGTGCAGATTTGGAGTGATGGAGGTTGTGGAAGGGTGATACAGGAGGTGGAGTTTCTGCCTATTGATTTCTGCTACGTGCACTCTCCACCAACCTGTTATTGTGCGGTTTTCGCCCGTTGTACACATCGCACTTGGTACGACTCATCTCGTCACGATACATCGTCATTGCTACACTTTTATCTTTTTCCGCATGACGTTGCGTTATTATGGCACACGGCTGTCGTGGGGAAGTTGTTGGCGAGTAAAGGGCTGAGAGAGCTAGTCGGATAGGCTGAGCCGTGTTTCCCCGTGGTGTTTTTTCTGTCCTTCGCTTACTACCGGAACAGTTGTTCTTTCGAGCAGTCATTTTCCCACTGGTCATGAAAATCCCAATCTTGTACCCCAACCCTTGTTCTTGTTCGTCCACCCATTGACGTCATCAACACATGCTACCCATACAGGCTATCTATGCAGGTTGCTGGAAGTAGCAATACACACGCGGGATGGTTTGGAGCAAAGAACAATGGAGCAAGAAAAAATAAACCCAGGAATGAAGAAAAAGTGGCTTTATTTTGGAGTTTGTTTTTGCATCGTATAAGACGCTCAATTCCACCCCATCCCCGTATCTCCATACAATTACATCCCAGGTGCTCTCTCTGAGACCCCTCCTGGACTATCTAATCAGGCAAGGTACCCGATCGGCTTGGGATTTAGTCTCACAAGCAAATAAAAATAAAGTCGAGCGTTTACAGTTTGTAGGAGCCAGGGTGTGATGACTTGTGGGAATGAGGTAGGGGAAGTCTAGGGAAATTGAAGGGTTAGGTGTGGTTGGTCACCTGGCGCGTGTTGATTTTCCAGGGTGGTTGAATGACATCATCTTGATTGAATCTTCTTGCTCGTAGACTTGGTCAAGTGTCTTTCTCTCCATGCATGACATATGCTCCCCGAGATGGTGTGTCGTCATATGACATGAACCTCACAACAAGGGCGTTTCATGTCGACCAACTTGGAGAAATATGAGAAGTGAAAAAATCTCAAGAAATGAATAAGTTGATTTTCTGTAATCGCCAACAAATTCCTAATCACTACCAAAGTTCAAACCGTTTCAACGGTGTATTGAGCCCGATGCAGAGACGCATACCAGCATGTCCATCTATAACTTCAGAGCAAGACCTTTAGTTGTGAAGTGTAACAAAGGGTTTCTTCAAAAGTAAACGTCTGCAACCGTACAATCGAGAGATAAGATAACCGAGAGAAAGATACTGTCTCAATCCGCTTCGTATTCATCCGCCTCACGTGAAACCGCCCGAAAACCTTGACGATCGTGTGGTTAGGGAAGATACGGAAAAATTACGACAGTGGGAGCCTTGTGAACTGGGAGGTCAAGTAACTTAGTTTGGAGTACTTACAGATAAAGATGTGCTTGATGGACCCACAAAGAGACCTTCCACGACTTGAAAACGGTTCATAAGTGCTCCAAGTTGCTTTTCTTGACCCTTCGAACCCCCTTTTTCAAGATTCTTCCGACTTGTAGTTACAACTCATTCTTACAGGGTAAGTTCCCTTCTTCCTACCATCTCTGCTCCTCCTATAAAGGTCAGACGTCTTAGACCATAATCGTATTGTTGGACAAGTATAGCCTACATACTTGAACAAGCTAGATACACTGTTGGTAGACTAAAGTGACATGAATACTACTGATTGGATTGTTATTGCAAGGATCAATAGAACCGTGTACTTGTTGTATTTTAGTTGTAATTCTTTCGGCCAACGTTGTATTTTAGTTGTAGCTCATTTGGGCAACGTATTCTCCCTTTTCTCCCTCTATGCTCATCTACAAGTAGAACTCCTACAATCTCACATTGATGCCCAAAACCCACACGGGTCAATAATATATATTACAATAATTTACCGCGGTCCGAATGACCTAGCTATGTAAGGAGATGCAATGGTTTCGCTTACTCCATGGTGGTATCAGCATCAGCAGCAGCAGTCTCAGTCTTCTGCTCCTGCTGAGGCTCCTGGCCGGGAATGAGCTTCTCAGTTCCCTCGGCCTCGTTGACAAACTTGCGTTCAGAAGTTCCCAGAGCTCGGCCCTCAGGATGCGTAAAGTAGCAGATGGCGTTGGCACAGTTGATGCCAAATCTGCACGCCTCGTCAATAGGATGTGTGAAGAAGCAGTCGAACCGCTCACACTCCTTTCCGTTTCGGCAAATGGTCTTGGAGGTGGCGTGTCGGAACCGGCACTTGGGGTTGGTGCAGTAGCTGTTGAACTTGCACTGCTCCAGCGACTGACCCGAGGGAAGAGCCTCATTCTCCCGCACCAGCGAAGAAGAGGGGTGGTTCTTGCCACACTCGGTGTCCTCGCAGTTTTCCTTGGCGTCACACCATGTAAACTTGTCGGTGATCTTTGCACTGTTGTTGGATGGCGTAGGATGACCAAAAGTGCACTGCTGGTTGGCACATCGGTCTGTGAACCGACACTCCACAATAGTCACCTTCATGGGCACTGAGGGCACCATGACCTGCTTGGGGCCCTGAGGAGTCATCATAGGCATGAGCATGAAGCCCTTGGGGACCGCAGGCTTGTATCTATCATAAGGAACCCACTGGAAGGGTTCAGGCTGAGGGGGGAGGTTGGCCAGATCATCGATATCCTGACCAACATGCACCTTGAGACACGTGCCCTGATGAGAGGAACACGTGCCGTTGGCAAACGCCTCGCAGGCCTCTCGAGGATGCACATACTTGCAGTTGTCGTAATTGCAGTTGGGCCAGTTTCGACATCGAAAGTTGAACCGTTCTTGCGGTGGCAGGTCCATGCTGAGAGCCTTTTGCATGGTCGCAAACATGGCCTGCTGCATGTCGACAGGCATACCGCCCGGAAGACCAGCTGCACCGGTAGTAGGAGCCCCTGATGCCGCCTTGCTTTTAATGCTGTATTCTCCCTCCTTGGAAAAGGCCTTGGACACTCCGTTTCGGCCCACTCGATCCTTAAGCGACTTGCCCACGCCTCCAAACGAACTTCGGTCCTGTCGACCCTTGAAAGCACTCTCTGTTTTCCGTCGACCAGGCATGGATCCCACGCTGTAATCATCTTGCATCTCTGTATCCTCCCCCGTAGCACCTGATCCCGCTCCAAAAGATGAATCGGGCTTGGCCACCCGCTGCATCTCGTCCTTGCACCATGCTACAAATGACCCCTCGAGCTTTCCCTGGGTCATGTCTTTGATTTCGTTGGTCATAGTCTCCTCACCCAAGTAATCGTCTAGAAGCATCATAACGATATACTGACCCAGGGTCGGGTCCTGCTCCGAGCCGATAATCTGCGTGGCTCGCTGCAAGACATTCTTCTCAAACTGCGACTTGAGAGCATCGTCGTTTTTCAAAATGTCAGCCATCTTGAAAACTGTTGCGTTGTGTGTATGTGTGTGTGTGGGGAGTGAAGAGAGCTGCTCTTACTTTTTCATCCAAACTTTGTCACGTGAGTTACCCTACAGGTGCGTCTGAGGCTGAAACGAGTTAATAATGGGGCCATTTTAAAGTTTAAAGAGCTGCTATGAAGTCACAAGACTTAGCATAGCTTTCTGACGTCATAATATCTAGTCATAACCTGTGAAACGTTTTTCTAAACCTCCGGATACTGACGAACAGGGTCCCAAACTTAGAAAAAAATAAGCGGATTTAGCTCAGTTGGGAGAGCGCCAGACTGAAGTCATTCTTTGGTCAGAGTAATCTGGAGGTCCTGTGTTCGATCCACAGAATTCGCAATGAGCCTTCAAAGGCATTTCTTTTTGCTTCCTGGACTTCCATGGGCTCGTATCTCTTTTGTTTGACAGCTTTAGACACCCTAATACACTCCCTATCATCTTAGATCTCAATGCTACCCTACGAGGTGGATATGGTTCTCCATATTGGTGGATAGAGTACGCGGCATCAACTCTATGAAGTGTGGCATTCCATATAATCACTGTTGAAGGCGCCAATGAGACTCTGCAGTTCAAAATGATTTTCTCCTTGGCTGCTTTCGTGGCTCTTTCGGCCCTCTCTGAAGCTGCTCCTTCCAACTCCAAGGTCGTCTCTCTAGATGTCAAGAAGACGTACCAGGCTTCAGTTGAAGGGGGAGCTTCAGTCTACATTTCTACAAACGTTGAGATTGGTACTCCTCCACAGACATTTCATGTCTCCTTTGACACTGGATCATCTGATTTGTGGGTTCCTGCTTTTGGGGGCTCTGGTTCCTTCGATTCAGCATCCTCTTCCACCTACAAGTCCTTGAACGAGCCATTTATTGCTGGATATGTTGGAGGGCAGGCTCAGGGAACGTGGGCAACCGACAATGTCAACTTTGCAGGCATTTATCTTTCAAATTTCCAGTTTGGAGCTGTTTCAGCTGCGCAACAAGTGAATCAGGGAGTGCTTGGTGTTTCTTTCAGAGAAGTTGAAATGTCAGTTAGACAGAAACAGCCCATTTACAACAACTTTCCATTTGCAGCTAAAGAACAGGGATTTATTGACCATGTTCTTTACTCTCTTTACTTTGACGGACCCAACTCTCAAAAGGGAACTTTTCTTCTTGGAGGTACAGATCATGCCAAGTACTCTGGAGACCTTCACTACTACAACGTCTCTAACCCTAGTGCAGGTCCTCAAATCCCTTTGAAGGGAGTCGGAGCCAACGGAGCTGAGGTAGATGTTAACTTACCCGTCACTCTGGATTCAGGTTCGATCTACAACGGCTTTCCGGATAAACAGTTTCGAGAGATTGCCAAGGCTCTCAACTTGAACAATTATATCGAATCCTTGGGTCTATATTATATTGACTGCAATGCTGATATCTCTGTGAGCTTCAAATTCGACGGCCTCATTATCACTGCGGACTCTTCTTCTTTGATTCAACCCTTGAGCTACTATTCAGGAGATACTAGAGACCCTTCGTGTGTTTTGGGGATTCAAAACTCAGCTGTTTTCGACGTTCCGGACGAAGCAACCCTTGGTGACCCTTTCTTAAAGAACGCCTATGTTGTTTACGACTTGGAGGACTACAAGATTGGTCTTGCCCAAGCTGTCTACACCGATAAGACAGACATCCAGCCTGCAAAGTAGAATACAAGTTTTCTTTTATCAATTCTTTCCTCCATGCATTAACTATAACTAATATCAAACATCTCCTCGTCAATAACACCAAACAGATCCTGCATGAGCTTGGCTAGAGTCTCCAGCTCAGACGTGATGGTCACACACACCAGAATGTAAATGTACAGTAGTGCAAAGTCGTTGTCTGTGATTTCTGAACCCGCAGCCATAACCTGGTTCTGCTCGTACTCTTCAGGCTGACTGCCTCTATAGATGTTCAGCTTGACCATCATTCGATCTCTGGAATGCTCCGTAGAAGGCAGGTTATCAGGAAAGGGAAAACCAAGCTTCATTGCAGACGCGAGCATGTAGAATCGCAGGAAGATTCTATGACTCAGCTCCGTACGTTCAGCCATTGTACTCTTGAGAAGCACAGCTTCATGTGGAGTGGTTGTAGGGTCCTTTTGAATGACCAGCCGCAAGTTCTGGAAAGCATCGAGAATCTTCTGAGTAGATCTCAAGATGCTGCTGTACGTGTTCTTAGGGAAGGGGCCCTTGAGACGGAACTCGTTGGGTGCGTGTTTGAGAAGACCATCGAGCTGGATCAGGGTGTTCTGCAGCTGAGGTTGTTCAGCAAGACCAACCAAACGGTACCCTCCAGTAGCAGGATCGAACTGTGACGCCAGGGGATCTTTCCACGTGAGACCCATTCGTAGCCAGAGCGAACAAAGTCCATGCTTCAAATTCACTCGTGCCTTGTTAGGCAGCAAGAGGACGGTGATCAGAAAAGCCCACAACACTCCAGCACACACTGAAACAAACCGATGGTAAGCAATAGTGCCCACCAAAGGACTCAGTCCTCCTTCATCATCGTCGTTGTCATTATCTCCAAGATACAGCGAGTACGAATACAAAGCTGTCAAGTTGAAGGTGAGCAGAATGAATCGGCCAAATGCATTGTTTTCCTTCCATGTCACAATGATACGGAAGCAAGGGTACGAGATGGCAGCTCCAATCAATGCAAGCATGTACTCATTCTCCGGGAACAGAGTCCATGCTAGGTAGGCGCTCACAGCACCCAAGAATGTACCTATAATTCGCTTCCATGCTGTGACAGTAGTACCTCCAACAGACTTGGACATGATAACCACGTAAGAAATGAGACCCCACTCGCCTCTCCAGCTGTAAAAGATGGGCTGCAGACTTGGCATGTAGGCCGGAGTTGCGAAGATGGCTGCTCCAATTCCCACTCTGATTCCAAACTGGACATCTCGTCTTCTAAATACACGCAGACTCTTCCATACTCGGAAAGAAAGAGACGGCTTTTCGAGTTCTCCATGCTTGGCCTTTTTGGTCAGAGCACTATTCAAGTCGTCATGCATTCGTCCAGCAAATCCTTCTTCCAGAATATCGGACTGTCGAGTCATGAAGGCCATGGTCTTACGTCCACTGATGAGTTTGTTGACTGCACTTCTCTGAGCCTCCTCCGCCTCTTCCTCCGGAGTCTGAGGTCTCTGTTTTCCACCCCAGAGCCATCGGTAACTTCTCTCGTCGTTCTCTCGAATCGTCAGGTATCCCTCTATACTTCCAAGCAGTTTCTGAACCTCGGAAGCCATCTCCTCCAACAGCAAAGAGAAGTTACCACAAGAGGCAGCCACCTGTTCCCAGTCAGTGATGAACTCATCATTGTGTTTTCTCTTAAACAGTCCCAGACCGTAGACCTCAGCCAAAGCCTTCTTTCGTGCTTCACAGAAGAGCTCCTCTGCCAGACCAAGCGATCTCTGATACTGAGCAACATCGGCTTCAGCATCACACTTGTCAAGTTCAGAACCGTGCAAGATTCGTTTCATAGTGAGGGAGAAGGACTTCATTGGAGGTCCCAGATGATATAGGAAGACGTCAAACAGGTTTTCAGGCGTGATTGTAGGCTCTTTGGGGGTAGTAGAAGTGGACTTTGGTTTAGGAAGAGCACTTCCAGGAGTAGAAAGAGTTCTCTTTAGTGTATGTCTCTTTCTCATAGGACTCTCCTTGTACAGCTGAGACAGCTTTTTCCGTGTCAGAGTAGAATGCTCTGTTTCAACACCCGAAGTAAGAGCGTTGAGATGCTGATGGATGCTGTTCATGTGATGGACGAGCTTTTCTAGCTGGTGGTACTCGTCTTCCCTTCCTGACAAGTACAGTTCCAGTTTGGCATGGCGAATGTTTCTAAAACAGTTAAGCTGAGCCCTCAACTTCTCCTTGAGCTCCATATACTCGACACTGTCAACATCATCAGCCCGCATAAACTGTCTTGTCAGGTACAACAACATATCACCGTAAATGTCCATGATGTTAGACATGGACTGCTTGAGTTCCGAGACAGCAGAAGTTCTCCATAGGGTCACGCATACGAAAGCGGACACGGAGGAGCCCGTAATAACGAGCAAGAAAATCTGGTTCATTTGTTCCAGAGAAATTCGACCCTGCTGGACGTTTCCCTCCTTTGTTAGAACACTAACCAGACACACACAAGCCAGTGAAGTGGCTGTATTGAAAGTCGGCAGATTCATCTTCTGTTTGACAAAGGCCAAAGTGCCTAGTCCAACGGCACAGAAGATGACCAGGTCGATAATGTACGCCAGTACACGCATATGTAAGTCGACTAGAAACGCCGACACCACCATACTCAGTGAAGAGATGCAAAAGGAGTAGAGCAGGGCAATAGATGCAAAAATGAGAGCCTCAACCATACTTCCCATAGTTCTTCCCGGGTGAAAGTAGACAACAGAGGTAGCAACCATATGTTTAGAGTCTCCGTTTCCCATGAGTCTGGATAGACGGTCGTTGTAGACAAAGACTGTTCCTAGTAGATATCCCACGGAACATTTGACGACGACTCGATCTTCAGGTTTGATCCACGCTCCAGTAACGTAGTATTTGAGTCGTCCAAACACTCCAGTAGGCTCAGCCTGGTGTCTATGGCAGAATGTGGGACTGTCGATTGTGGAAACTGCATTGTCAAAGTGCTCTCTGACATCTGAGGATTGTTCTGGAGACGATTCTGGAGAGCTGCTGCTGTTGCTACTGTCTTCCACAGCCTCGTCGATGCTATTATAATTTTGATATTGCGCGTGAATATCATTTGCGTCGGCTAGAGCCGCGAGTTCGTCTGGAGCCATTTTGATAGTCTGAGGAATGAGACGGCCCTCCTCGTTGCTGAAGGTAACTTGTCGACGTACTCGTTGGCCGGTATTGGGTAAGATCATGGACGCCTTTCTAAACAGCGGCAGAGTGATTCCAGCTCTGGTGGCCCATCCTGCTGGAGAAACGGCCAAACTAGCAGCAGCAGCAGTACTTCCTAGCAGTCGCTGAGATGGCGAAGAAGGTACTGAGGTTTGCTCCGACGAGTCCTGCTCACTGGTCTCGCTGTACCACGAGTATCCTCGAATGGCCAACGGCCTCACTTTCGCCTTGGAGTCTGGCTGGCTCATTGTCTGCTCATCGGGATACGAATTCGACGAGATGGAGGGGGTGGAAAATGGAGTTTGAACAGTCAAAAGACGGGTCTCAAAGTTTGGAACAATAACATAGTCGTGCGTCCCTCATGCATTCTTGCAGTGGGGTGTAGTGAGGCTGTGGGATGGGTGAGGTGGTGTAGAGGATGCTACGTGGCCCAAATCGACTCACTGGGCCCTTTCTATCAAATTTTCCACTTTTCTTTCTCTTTTTTATGTCTCATACCCCCCAGTATTCCCCTCTCTCTCAGCCGTATGGGTTTTCTTATTATCATATTATTCCGACCGGAAGTCAAATGACGAGAGCCAAAATGAAAAGCAACGGGCATATAATTTACATTGTACAGACAAGCGTGAGAGAGGGGGAGATCGTGCACTCGCTACCGTTTAATTAGGACATGTGATCAGATAAGAAAGCCTGCTAGAGTCGATTGAGGCCTTAGTAGAAGGCAGTGGGTCCACTAGAACGACCGGAAGCGTCGGAATCATAGAATTCATACCCCTGAATCTACAACTGCACATGTATACAGTATGATTAGGAGCTGTATCTGGAGATGAGGTCACGATGTACGATAAGTGGGACCATAATGAGGGGATATTTTGACGAAAACGGCCCACGTGCAGGTTACGAGTGTGAAAAGGTGATTAGAGAGGGAAACAGGGACGACTAAGGGCCAAGTAGAAGGGGAGGTATTACTTGTACTGTAGTTGAACATGAAGGGAGGGGGAGAAGCTTGAAGAGGGGGGGAAAAGATTATTCTAAAGCACTTCAAGGGTGATAAAGAGATGATATACGAAAAGTGGACATGATTCAAACAACTCCCAATGCTGTTTTCGTGGATATTTGCTCACTTTTGCGGTCTCCCTCTTGAACACATTTAGCCGCCATTTAGCCGCCGACAAGATGGTCCAAAATATCGATCTAACGAATGGCAAGTGCATAGTTGAGCGCTGGGAGATAAAATACCTCACCAAATAGTTGAAAATAGGCATAGACCGACCCCACTGTCCCAGACGAGCACTTTTGACCAAGAGCTTCTAAATTGAGACAATCTTACTAAGCTAACCGTATAGATGAGGGCTGTGTCGACGGCACTTTGACGTTAATTGTTCAAGATTGACCCAATAATCACAAATCGTCAATCGCAAGACTACGAAACTACATGGTTGCCTGGTCAACAATATTCCTCAACCACTCAGCCCCTTTCCTTCCATGCTGGTAGATGCTGTCTATATGTAGGGTGGCTGTTAGTCTAATTACAGTGTCCATCAGAGTCTTGGAGTTGAAAGTGGAGACGTTGAACCGACCCAAAGCGTTCGTTTTTTCGCCGCAAAAACAGTCACAAAAATATAGCCAACTGTCTTCCCCTCTTTACGCAAATATTTTCCACTCTGCTCCCCTTTGACACTTGCTACCAACCACTATCTACGTCACGTTACTGAACTCTATCTAGGGCTGTGGCAACCCCGGAAACCTACAGTACCTCTACCAGTCCATGCTGCTTAAGGGACCTGACTTGACTTGATAGCGGCAGTGTAAAGAGACGACACTGACAAAGCAACTGAGCGACAGACAAAGACACAAAACAAACCGACGAGACCAATTAAACATATCCACTCAAACTTCGGTCTTCTCTTCCACTTCTTCTTCAACTTCTCTCACACCTCTCACTCTGCATACGATGGAATGGCAAGATGAAGCGGGACCTTCGAGTGGTCCTTCTAACGGCCTGGCCTCCTCGTCGAATGGACCCTCCATGCACTCCAACACAGACCTGTACCGAAGCGACTACCATGCGCTGGAAAACGACAAGACATATATCGACTCTGTGGTGAGCGATCCAGCCAAAGATATGGATGGCACCCAGAACGCCCATATCACCTATCTGGTCACCACCAAGTCCAACAATACGCAGTTCTCCAACAAGGAGTTTCGGGTTCGGCGGCGATTCTCGGACTTTGTCTTTCTCTACAATTGTCTGAACAACGAGTTTCAGGCGTGTGTGGTGCCCCCTCTGCCAGACAAGCAGCGACTCGAGTACATTCGTGGCGACCGCTTCTCGACCGAGTTTACAGTCAAGCGAGCAGCGTCTCTGACTCGCTTTCTTTCCCGCATAGCCCATCATCCCCTACTGAAACGGTCCAAGTACTACCACGCCTTTCTGGAGTCTGGAGAATGGAACGCATACAAGAAAAACAACATTGCACGAGGAGGACTGATTGTGGACGGGGGAATTCTGGACGGGCTGTCCGATACACTTGTCAGTGCCTTTACTCGACCGCCGCAGACGGCCCAGGAGTTCCAGGAGGTCAAGGAACGCATCGACCGGCTGGACGTGTGCGTTTCGCACATTGAAAAGGTGCTGGCTCGGTCAGTGCGACGGCAGTCGGATCTGGTCATGGACTACCAGGACCTGTCGCAGCACGTGGGCCAGTTGGAGCATTTGATTCCGTCGTTGGAGCAGGAGTTTTCCAAGTTTGCTGGCGGTCTTCAGGGACTAGCCATTAACACGGCTGTGCTCAAGGAAAAGCTCGATACCGACTATGTATCTTCTCTGAAGGACCTCATGCACTATCTCATGTCGGTGAGAGCTCTGCTTAAACAACGAGACCAGAAACAGGCTGACTACGAGGGTCTAGTGGAATACAATGAACGGGCTGCGGCCGACAGACAGGCCCTAGTGTCCGGCGGAGGAAACGGCATTCTACGAAACAAATTGGAGGACATTCGGGGCATCAACCACGAGTTTTCGCGACGGGAACGGCTACAGAAGCTGGAGGAGCGAATCGAGAGTCTGACGGGCGAGACGGATCTAGCCAAGACTACTTCTGAGGCGTTTGACGAGCAGACCAAGCGGGAAATCAACACCTTCGACAAGATTAGGGCCGGGGAAATGAAGGAGACTCTCAAGACGTTGAGTTCGGGACAGGTGGACTTCTACGCTGCCCTTGTCAAGGATTGGGAGGCCATTTACGACGCTCTGGGAGAGTGAGCTCGGGAGGGTGACGGCATTTAAGTAATTACTTACGTAACGATAATGATGATAATGATAATTGAATGGAAGTATGGGGTCAAAGCTGACTAATGACGCCACCCAATTGCTTCCTCTAACTGTATTGGTTATGATTGAGCTTTCTGATAATGAAAGCTTAAATGCTGATAAGAGGCGGAGAATTACGAATATGATAGATGTCTCAGTTTTAATTAAATCATTACCAGTCAGTCGCACGACCTATCTATTACTGCTTGCCACCTGCTCTCCATCTACCAATACATCTATGCTAAATACTGTACGTACTACTTCTTCTCTATACCCTTCTCACTTTTCCATCATGCTTAAGCCTGTAGAGGCAAAGGAGCGTAAAGCACCTGGGTCACGTACTTTCGCGAGTACCGGGACACCGAGGCCACGGCCAGCACATTGTGTTTGATGGATGTAGTGGCCAAGTGGTTGAGAATCACGTGGTTGGGGATGGGCAACACGGAGTTATCTTCCTTTTCGGTGGAGTTTGTGTTGAGAATGACAGAGTCCAGATGAGGAGGCAGCTGAGGAGGAGTAGGAAGCTCCTTGGAAATGTACTGCTCCATGACCTCTGTGTCGGTGAAGAGCGCCGGGATCTCTGGCGTGAACTCGTACTCCTCCTTGGGCAGGTCTTCCTCTGTGAACCGCTCGTATCCTCCACCCAGATCGTCGTTACTGGGGATGATGCCTGCTCGAGAAATGGGATGCAGATCCTTCTGATCGGCCCGGTCCTCGTCGTCCGATAGACCCACCTCCACGTAGTTGAGCAGGTTGCCCATGGAGTCTGTAGCTGTAGGGAGGTAGTCTGAGCACCGCAGCTCGTTGTCGACAACGAAACGCAGTCTGTGGGTTCCGGGAGGAAGATGAAGAGTGGTAGAAAAGACGCCCTTCTTGTTGGGGTCTGGCGTCAGAGCCACCATCTTTCTCCAGCCCGTGAAGGTTCCTGTGACGTAGACCTTGGAGCCTCCCTGGGTCCATTTGATGACTAAGGGAATCTTTCCTTCCGTCACCTGAGGCGATGTGAGTTCGATTTCTTCGCCAGAGTCCACTCGTGACAGCGGCTTGGGCTCGTTGGATGTAGGATGGGAGATGTTGAGCTTGTCGAACGGGATATCATCGTCGTTCTCTCCAACGGGTTCGTCTTCGTCAAGAAGCAGAGTCGACTTTCGTCGCATCTTGGGGCGCTGGGGCTTGGCAGAGGTAGCCACGGGGGCAGCCATGGGTTCAGGAACAGGCGACTCTTTATGGTACGAAGCCGGCTCGAAAGGATTGTTGAATGGAGTCGCGCTCACATGCGACGAGTTGGCCGACATTTGCTCTGGCGAATGGCTCACGTGGCTGTGTGTGTGATCGGCGGACTCCTGGGGGATAGGCTGGGGGTTGGCCGAGCCCTTAACGTCATGATGGCCGTTGTTGTCTGTAGGCTGGTGCTGTCGAGCAGCTCCATTGTTGGCCTCCTCCTGGCTCTGTGCGTTTCCCATGTTTGCTTGGGGGGCGGAAAAAGGGGGTGAGGCGGGTATTTGTGTTGCGGGTGGCCTGGTTACGGGCGTGGTACGGAGTCCAGCAGTGGTGTTGCTTGGAGAGTACGCTTGGAGAGAGAAGGGCTAGACAACGTTTCGCACCCGTAGATATTTTGGTTTTGTCCTAAAGTTAAATCTACACGTAACGGCAACGGTCTGATAAGAGGTGGTAACAGGGGGATGTAAGCAGATGAGAGACATGTTTGGTGCCGGGTTACATTACTGAGGATTTATGATTGTTTTGCGCTAGTTTTTGGCATATTATTTCTCACCCATGGTACTCGATCTTCGACCCTGCTCTACCCATTCACAGTGATCAAAAATAAACAGTCTGTCATGACGCACTTGACCTGGGGAGGTGCAAAATAAAGTGGGCTTTTGACCAGGTCAAGATACAGATAATTATTTGAGCGATTTTCACATTTTGCCAGTCACTCGCCAAAAAACGCAGGGCTCTTCCCCGCCCACTACACTGGTCAGGGCAACAGATCCGCCGGCGGAGCCACCGCGTAGACTTTGCGGCCCACGTGACCATCCAGCCGTTACCTTGCTGAATATATGCGGCGTTTTTCCGACCACGAAGGTGGGCATTGGGACTTTGTTAGTTGGGTTTAGTTGACATGTGGAGGGAATTTGGAGGGGGATTTGGAGGGGGATTTGGGAGGTGAATTGCAGGTGAAAAGAAGATACTTCCTAGTTACAACTCATTCTTACAGGAAGTCCCCTGGGTATTCTGGGAGCGTGAAAGGTTATGACAAGAGCTTTTGTATGTCTTTAATGTGACCATTACGGCTCTTAGTTATGACCTCCTCCTTGATCTGTATTCATGCTATGCGTAGAACACCGCTCTAAACAGATATTGTGGACACTAGAACAAATCGGAAACGGGATTATTACTCAGAAATGTGGGGATATTCTCTTGGCGCAACTGTGGAAACATTTTCGTCAGTTTTGGGCGAGTTTGAAGGGGGGTTTCGCCACTGAAGCAACTGGAGCTTGTTACCAAGTCTAACCAGCATACTTGACTCTATAAAGCCCAAAAAGGGAAGAAACTCGAGAAACTCCCACACCTTCCTCTCAATGAACACAACCAATCGTTTTACGCGCTCACCCACGATGAAGGAGTTCCTCTCTCACATCAATCATGTGCTTATCAGACGCATGTTTGACAAATATTGCTGGGTTGAAGAGAAGAGCGCGAGAAGCCGAGACATTGGTCACGTGACGTTATCAATCGGCTACTTGTAGTAGGTTCGCAATCGTGGTGTGAGAATTTCTGATAGTTCGGCTTAGAGCCATTCTTGCTTTGGAGGGCAATAGAGGTCAGTCTTCTGTCTACACTATATAGACGCTATGAGCGGAAGTAGGGGACTTATCTTGGAGTGGAAATCGATGTCGGCTGTACTCGTATATCCGGTTTTTGAGATATTTCAACCTGAGACGCCAGGGCGATCACGGTGCCTGAGACAGCTGAAACGAGTGATAGGCAGAGTGCTCTTTAGGCTCGCAGTCCGTTCATAAGCCATGAGTCTAAGAGTGAGGCAGCATGCAGAGCGGGAAGACGGAGAGACAGAGGGAGAAAGATGAAGCAAAGAAATGTGTCAGACGTGGAGCCATAGCGGTTCTCAACTAGTTTTATCTACTGCCGCTAACTAAGGCCGTTGAAAGATCCACTTGCTAGTGTCAACGACCTCGCTTAGGTGTGCCTCTCATAGACACTCCCGCCTCGATGCAAGATAACCAGACAAAATGTTGATTTCATGCACTCTCAGGTAATGACGCCTGCGTGGATACAGGGGGCAGAGGCCATGGTACGGCTAGAAAGCGGTTCTGGGCAGTGTAAGAGGGGCATTACCCACACACGCTAGCCTCTGCAGCCCCATTTCACCACATACATATACGTGTGCATATTGCGTGTTAATATTTGTGGTATCCACACGTTTGAGGAGGCCAGTTGAGGAGAGTCTTGTCTCTCTTGTCTTGTGGGCTAACTTTGTGGGTTTTTATTGTCTGTTTTTCTCTTGTGCTTGTCCCAAAACCCACCCTGTTTTTTGCATTTACCCTACCCGCATCTCAGCAACACCAGAGTGCGACACCTTAGTGTGGTCCCCCCCAAGTGTGCGTGTGTGCAAGAGTTTTTAAAAGGATAAAAAAAAAGAGTTGAGTGAGCATCTGCAGCACACCCAAAAACCATTGCAGCAACACAAAGCTTTACGAGCGTCTTCATCACCACACCCCCACAACTCCCCATACGACGGACTTCCTCCTTCCCCAGGCGGTAGTGTCTCTCTGTTTGCCACTCTGCCACAGATTCCCACCCAAGCCCCTGCAGCTCTCTACACAGGCGCCTTTTCAACCCAAATCTCTACACCACCTCACCATGTCCAACACTCTGGTCAAAAAAGGCCAGGGCCAGGCGGCATCTAATGCCAAAAAAATCGGCTACAACAAAAAGAAGGGCGGTGGCCAGACCAAGGGCCGGCCTGCCTTTGTTTTCAAGCTGTGGAACATGGTAAACGACCCGGCCTACGATGAGTACATTCGATGGATGCCTGACGGCAAGTCGTTCCAGATCACCGGCCGTGAACAGCTCGAGAAGATTGTGCTCCCGCGGTTCTTCAAACACAACAACTTTTCGTCCTTTGTGCGGCAGCTCAACATGTATGGATGGCACAAGGTCCAGGATGTGACGAGCGGCAGTATGCAGTCCAACGACGAGGTGTGGCAGTTCAAGAGCCCTAACTTCATCCGAGGCCGTGAAGACCTGCTCGACAACATTGTGCGAAACAAGGGCACCAAGGGCAGCGACGAAGAGGAGGAAATGGACATGACCACGCTGATGGACGAGCTGCAGCAGATCAAGCTCAACCAACTCAACCTGACCCAGGAGGTCAACAAGCTGCGGACCGACAACCAGCTGCTGTGGCAGGAAAACCTGGGCTTCAAGGACAAGCATAAGCAGCACGGCGAGACGCTGGAGCGAATCATGCGGTTCCTGGCATCTCTCTACGGCAACCAGGGCAAAGTGCTTGGCGAAGCCATTTCTGGCAACAGAAACCAGCGGCTGCTTCTAGGCAACACAGATCCCGCCCAGGCCACACACATGATCAACGAGGCCGCCGCCGCTGCTGCCGCAGAGAACAACGGCAACTTCCCCTTTGAGATGAACGATATGTTTAACAACAACAACAGCAATAACCCCGGTGACAGCCCCTCGTTTGCACGAGTCCAGCCGCTGTCGTCTACCAACTCGCCGCAGACAGTAGCAGGATCTCCCCGGGAAGAAAACAACAACAACACGAACAACAACTATGACAAGATTACAGCATACGACACGGACACGGGCTCGGAGCTGCCCGACAACCTGCAGGACCTCACGGATCTGTCGGACTTCACTCCGTCCATGCTTGATCCCCAGGCTGTTCAGCGGTCCATGGATCCTCCCATGGGCTTTGGAGATCTTAACAAGAACTCCTCGTTGATACTCTCCAACAACCAGAACAACCAGAACCAGAACTCCAATAACATGCCCCACACGCCAATGCGAAACAATTCCACCAGCTCCCACGGCTCGCAGAACATGTCGCACCACAACTACAACTACCAGCCCAGCACGCCCGGTGCGTTATTCCCTGAGCTGGAGGCGTTCCAGGGTGCCAACGACCAGCTGATCCGATCTGCTGAGCGACCTCGAAACAACCTCAACATCAACGGCAACGGCAAGGCGGATGATCTGCAGCGACAGCTCCAGGACCACGGCCGACATATTGACCAGTTCACCGACCGGCTCAAGAAGCAGCAGGGATACCAACCGCAGCAGGTGCAACAGGCGCATCAGCAGCAGCAGCAGCCCACGCCGATGCAGGTGCCTGCCCCTACGCCGGCATCCACCATCAGCTCTGCTCCTACCCCTGATCCCACTGCGGACCTGTTTGGGGGAGATCCCAACATTGTGCCCATGCAGGACTTCAACATGGACGACTACATTGATAATGAGGCGGACATGTTTGATCCCGACGTGAAGATTGAAGAGGAGATGCCCATGGTGAGCGAGTTGGATTCTCCTGCGCCTAGACCCAAGAAGCGAAAGGCTGGAGAGTAAGGATAAAAGTTGGAGAGAAAGTTGTGGGACACAGCTCTGGTGAAGAAGAGAGCCCACAACGATGAAAACGGTCTCAGCTAGTATGAGTATCATAGGTAATTTATTGCGTAATAACCATAGCTACTAGTTCAGTTGCGGTGGTGGAGCTCATTAGTTCGTAATCTAGAGCAAGTTACTTGGTACATACACATTATTATACAAAGCTGGACCGACAAAATATAGACAATACAGATATATACCCTTAATCACATTTCAAAATCATCGTAATTCATAACTTTTAACATTTTGCAAGGTGTCAGTCTAGTCACGTTACATAATGACACACTTTTTGTCCTTACCATCCTTGGTCTTCTTTCCCTTGGTCTTCTCAGGTTTGCTTTTAGTCGCCTTACCGCTTCGGGACTGTTGCTGTCTTCGAGCATTACCAGCAGTACCAGTGGCGTTTTGAGGTCGCCGACGTTGTTGTTGGTCCTGTTCCTGAATCTGTCGAGCGTACTCAGCATCGTCCTGTTCTTGGATCTGTTTAGCCAGATGGAAATCATTGGTGGCCTCTACTGTCTGGTGGGCTCGTCTTCTCGACTCCTCCTGTTCCTCGTCCGTCATCAAATGCACGAGATCAAAACCTCCAGTGTAAAATGTATCATCAGTTCCCGAAGTTCCCTCCAGTGAGATCCACACGATTCCGTTTCGTCCACACAGTTCTCTATCAGTCACGAGACTAAAGAGTCGTCCCGAAGTGGGTTGTTTGTAAAGAGTGGCAAAGTGGTTGTTTCTGAAAAAGACACACACGGATCCAGGCACTAGAATCTCCTCGATGTACCGGATACCGTAGGTGGTCAATTGCGAGGGGTTTTCGTCCATAAAGTCGAAAGTGGCAGCCAGCTGTCGATGCAGGGCTTCTCGTTCCCTTTGCTTCATTTTTCCTTCTTCAGTGGCTTCGATTTGAAGCAGTTGAGCAGCGTCATATGATCCTACTTCCATCACGTCGTCATGGTACGACTCCTTGGGGTCTGCGATCCACCCGTGTACTACGTCCACCTCAAAGGCTCGGAAAAGAGCCAGTTCAGGTCCTTCTTCAAAGGTACCATCGAACCTAGGGTTGATGTTAAGACCAGAGTAGAGTTCTGGCAGTAGTTTCAGACATGTGTTGAGATCATCTGGGTCGATGTGAGGTCCGTTCTGGCGGCTACCAATGTTAAGAAGCCACTGGCCAAGATGGTCCAGCAGCAGATTCTTACTTACCATCTCCTTGTTCTCTAGTAGAGCTGAGATGGGTCTTCCCGGTCCGGGAGGAATAGGAGACATTGCCTCTGTAAAGACTAGGGTGTTGACGAGTGCAATGAAGGGACAAGGGCCGTTCTCGTCTTGCAGAATAATTGGAGTCTTGACCAGGTGGTTAGCAGGAGTTCTCCACTTGATCACCTTGACCTGGAACCTGATATTGTCCTTTGGAGGGTTGAAAGTGAGAGGAGCTGGAATGATATTTTGAGGAGGAGGCGAGGCTGCCTTCAGAATGGGAGATCTGACAGGTGACCTGACTGGAGATCTGACCGTGAGGGGAGCCAGAGCATTATCTGAACTACCGGCTTCGGGTAGACCCAGTTCTTCGACATGACCGTCCCCAATATAACTAGCTCTGTTGGCTGGGTTGGGCTGGAACGAAGTGAATGAGTGAATCGAGTTTCTGATGGAGTTGGTAAAATCCACATCCGAAGGCGTAGAGCTAGGACCTCCCTGGACGTCAAGATAGGTATTTTGCATCTTCTCAGATTCGGCAGGCACGGTAACGTGGGACACTTCAGTTGTAGGAACTGTCGCAGGAATATCCACCTGGCTTCGTTCGACCGAAAAGTCGCTAGTGAGGTTCTCCTGGATCGCCAAAGGCTGTGCTGCTTCGCCTGTCTGCATAGCCTCTGATTTATCCCCAGTTGGCGTCGACAGGGAGTGAGCCTCCAGTCCCGTGACGTTCTTGGCAGACTCGTCCACAGCGATATTATTGGCAGAGTCGGAGTTTAGCGTCGGCTCAGCAGGAGGCGAGGGCATGGAATGAGGCTCTGTCGAGAGAGCCTGTCGAAAGGGGTTACGGCTATCAGAGGCTTCTTCCAAAGAGACCTTGATAGTTGGCTTGTCTGCGCTGTTCGCGCCGTCCACGTGACCCAGACTTGCTTCTGCTCCGTCCATAGCCATCGATATTTCAGAGAGTATGCTTGGGTTTGTTTTTTTGCTTCCGGTTCGAATTTCAGAGTCGGTGGAGAGAGTGCTTGTTTCCCCATGGGAGCATGCTTATATCGGAGCTATCTATGCACAGTGGCCGAGTTTAAAGGGGCTGTGTCGAGGCATGGACAACAGCCTGCGATAGGCGCGTTTGCAAGCATACAGCGTGGCAAGTTAGCACCTACTTGTAGGATAAGCCACGTGATCATAATCTGGTCTGCTCGGTGCTTTTTTGCCACAAAATAAACACAGTTTGCAGGCCCCCAGTAGCGCCATCTCGTTATCTCTTTAGAGCCTGCCCACTATAAGATTGCCATAATTATCTGAGGACGGTATCCTTATTTTCCCACACTCGTTACCCATTTCGTCCATCAACAGAGTTCCACAGTGCTTACTATACGTAACAATAACAACAGAGTTTGTTATCGAGACAGAGATAGAGAACCAAACAGCTGCTTGATCTTCATGATTCTTATTCTACAGTCAGAGATATCTACACCCTCAAGCGCCGATTACAAATACATTAGTTGTCTTCCTTCTCCATATATAATAAATCATCGCATCCTACTATTTGAGCAAAGGAGCCACCTTTTTAGCCAACATGACAACCTCGCTCTTGGAATCCCGCATGTCCTCGCCATCGCCGTCAGCTCCGTCGGAGTTCATGCTGGAAAGCTGGTGGATGGCGTCGACAATCTCGTTGGAGTTCTTGAGCAGATCCTTGAGCCGCTGGTCCTTGGACTCAAGCAGCTGCAGTACGGTCCACACGGCAATGTGGCCAAACGTGGAGTCGCCGCTGGTCAGGAACCGGATCAGGAACTCCCGGATGCCGCCGCTAGGCTCGTTCCAGTGGTTGACGAACGTGTCGTAGTTGCCGACCTTGGAGGACAGGTTGCCGAGCGCAGCAGCACTGTTGCCCTGCACCTCAATGTTGTCCGACAAAGTCAGAGGGATGAGCACCTCGGCAATTCCCAGCTCCAACAATGTACCCTTGAGCTCGTCTCCAAGAGCGAGCACAGCCAAGCATGCAGTCATCTCGCTCTGCACCAGGCGCGGAGCGTCCAGGACCAGCTCCTTGCACTTTTGCACAGCGCCGGCCTCGACAATCTCCAGCTTGTTTCGCTCAGAGCTGGCGGCGAGATTTCGTAAGGTGGAGATTGTGTGACACTGAATCTCCTCGTTGTCACTGGCGCCGAGCAGCTCCACCAGCGTCTTGAGGAAGCCGGCCTCAATGATGGGGGTCTCATTGAGAGGATGGATGGAGATGTTTCGGATGCAAGCGACGGCCGCAAGAACCAGCGGCGTATGAGTGGATTGGAATAAGTTAAACAGGTGGGGCAGACCATTGGCCTTGACAATCTCCAGCTGGTAGTCGGAGTCGCTGGCGAGGTTTCGCAGAGCAAGGGCGGCCTGGCACTGGACTCGGGGAGAGCCAGAGTCCATCAGCTTGATCAGATGCTCCACCAGCCGGGGCTCCGAGCTGGACAGCTTCTTTCGGTTCGACTCGTCTACGGCAATGTTGGACAGGGCTGTGGTAGAGTAGTACTGAACGTCAGGGTCTCGCGATGACAGCAACGACACCAGAATGGGGATGGCGCCGGCATTGACCAACTCCTGTCGGTTCTGGTCCGAGTGGGTCATGTTCAAAAGAGCGCCGGTGGCGTTTCGCTGCACTCGCATGTCCTTGGACTTGGCGAGCTTGGTGAGTGGCAACAGGGCGCCGGATCGGGCAATCTTGGACTTGTTGGCCTCGTGGGTCGCCAGGTTGGTTATGCATCCCACGGCGTTGCACTGTACCTCCACGTTGGGCGACATCATCTGTCGGATTAGGGGCTCAAAGCCGCCCATCTCGACAATCAGCACCTTGTTCTCATTGTTGACGGCGAGGTTTCCGAGGGCGGCCGAGGCGGCCCGCTGAATGTCGGGGTCCGTGTTCTGCAGCAGCAGCAGCACGGGCTCCAGGCAGTCTCGGTTGACTGGCCGGATGTCCTTCTCTGTGATTTCTGCAAATGCGAGGGCGGCGCTTCGCTGCAGGTCAATGTTGTCCGAGTAGACCAGAGTGCTGAGGGCTCGGAGAGGCCCGTTGGAGAAAAAGTCGACTTCGCCTCGGTTCTCGAGGTATCGCAGCAGGAGCGCCACGGCCTCCCGCTCGTCTTCGGCCAGCACGGGCGCGTAGTTGCCGTCCTGTTTGTTTCCTGGGTTAGTTGTTGTCAATCAATAGTTGACGAGTCAACGCCATCGTCGAGTCCTCCATCTTCATGTCTCAGGAATTCCCCTCCTCCTCCTTGAGTACTCACCGGAACAGCAGCTCGCACAAACACCCATCTTAGCTATCAGTCGAAGTAATCAGCAGACGTGTGTATATTAATGTGGGTCGAGTATCCAATCTGTCGCTTCACCGGAATGTGGACCAACTGGTGTTTCTGGGGGTTGGGGGTTGTGTGGTTGTGAGAGCCTGACAGTCTTGTGTTGCTACAAGAGAGTGTGTGTAGTGTGTGTGGTCGTCGAGAGTGCAGTAGACTTTGTGTGGGAGGGGTGTGTGAGAAGGGTTGCACAGTGCACCTAAATTGAGGTAAAACGGGGGGGATGATGCACGACAAACCGGGTGCAACGATACGCAACTATAGGGGCGACATAAACCATCTAACCGAGCTGTGGACCCTGTCGTGGAGACGACATAAACAATGTGACAGCCGGGAGCCGCGTCGCCCGATTCGGCCACGACCCGCCAGCTCTCTTTTTTTTCTACTTTCAACCTACGCTCTTCTTTTTTTGGCGTGTGTCAGATTGGTAATTTTGCCCGCAATTATACTTTGAGATTCTGAGCCTCGCTTCCCAAACGGGATTTGTTAGTGCACCTGCTGAACTAAGGGGCACCCACGGTGATAATTGGTCCAGGTGTACAGTGGATGCAAACTAGTGGCAGGTGATAATAGTCCATAGTATTGGGGGGGAGGGGTTGGAAAGGTGTCATCATAGTCATGGAACCATCGCCAACACGTGTACGACGTCATAGAGCCAAGGAGTGTGACCCACAAGTGCAACAACTGTCTCTGACCCTTCTAATCTATGCCTTGAGTTAGTCACCCTAGCGTTCTTGAACATCCAACTGAAGGCATAAACTGCAATGCGTCGAGCATGATGCTTTTTTTACTGAGATTGAGGGCGACCACATGAGATGACGGTAATTTTATGACTAAGAATATTTGGGATCCCACACTTGTATTGGTGACTCTAATTATAATATTACATCTATTCGGCTGAAATATCTATATACGGGGCCGTGTAATCTGACCATGCAATTAGTTGAATGTTGGACGCAGCAAGTCTGTGGGATTATCAGTGCCGGCTGCTGAATTTCTGCACAGTCAACAAACCCTGAAGCTTATGGAGAAGAAGTTAGTTAGTTGGCCTTGTAAGCAAATCGCATGAGACTGCTCTGAGACGTGCCAGGTACACGCTTCACCGTCAGAGGAGAAACGGTGTTCTTCTGGGGACGAGGTTTGGGCGTAGAGCTGGGCGTGATTGTAGACTTTTTGGAGATGCTGGAAGAGCCGTTAGGAGTCACCACCCGTCGTTTGGGGGTAGAACCATTGTATCCAAACTCTTCAAAGAGAGAAGTAGGTTTCCGTTTAGCAGAGGTAGCAGGAGTGTGTGGGATTGTGGAGGGCTTGCTGGGTGTTCCAAAGACAATGCTGCTCTCTTCGATATCGTCGTCGCTTCGGTCAGGCTCGGAACTCAACATGGTGTTGAAGTTGAAGGGCTTGTTCTCCTTCTCTGGCTGATCAGGACTCGAAGGGATCGTGAAGAAAGGACTCGAGGTCAAAACAGGTCCCTTCTTGGTTTGTGTAGGGCTTCGCATGTTTTCTGCTGATGCTGTTCGAACAGCAAGGTCTGGAGCCTTTGCTGTGACCACGGGCTTCTTGCGTCGCAGATGCTCAGGAAGACGCTTTACATCTGCTGTGTACTCGTTTTTTGGCGCGAAAAACCCTCGTAGATTGGTAGGCTTGGCAGCCTTGTTGACTGGAAAGGTCTTGTGAGTTCTAGGGTGGACCAGTCCAGTAGCAATAGCACGGGATAAGCCTTGTGGGATCTCAGAGCCAATGTGGAAGTCAACCTTTTCATCAAGTTCGTCTTCAGGCTCATTCAGATGCACTAGTCGGCGAGCCTCTGGGCAGTAGACTCGCTGGTAGAGGAATGTGAAGTTTGCAGCGTGGAATCGCTCCAGAAAGTCTGGTGAGGAGTTGTATCCGTCCATGCGAAGGGCTTTGATGATAGCTTCTGGCGTCTTCCATCGACGAATATATCTTGCTGCGCGTTTGGGGCCCACATTGGGCACTCCATCGCAGTAATCACATCCAGACAGGATGGCCATGTATCTCAGTTGCTCAAGAGTCACATTGGAGCCTAGTTCAAGGTCATGACAGCTGGAGATGCGTGTGCCGTCAACAGTCACACACCCTCCTGTAGGATCCAGCTTTGTAACGAGCATCTGAGCTCCGTAAACCATGAGATCGGAGTCCTCTGAAATAATACCGTTGACATATCCAGACTTCTCCAGGTATACGAGCTGGGCGTCTGCTTCATAAGGAGCAACGACAAAAGGTACCCGTTGACCCTTGAGCAGTTCTGTCAACTGGTGGACCATGTCTTGTGTAATTCTGGTGGCTTTCTGGAAAAGAGCGAGTGCTTCAGATCTTCTTCCTCGAGAATGCAATGCCAGGGCCTCCTGGTGAGCCTGTTCACGTGTCGCGTGTCGTTTCTCGTCCGTTCCACGCTTCGATGGTAGAGCTCCTCCGTCAAAGACTATGAGCACGTCCACACCACATCTTTTGAGAAACTCGATCCGTCTCAAGACCCACTGCTGCGGTTTATCCGTGGGTTTGTTAAGAGCAAGTTCCTCTGCGCTTCCAAACGCGGCCTTGTGTAACCATGCAAATCCGTCCACGGCCAGTCGTTGGCCTCTGAACTCCGAGATGTGTGCCACAGCCTGGATCGGCTTCAGCAGAGGCAGAAGTCCATTCACTCCCATGTTGAGGTGAGATGGGATGCAGAGATGAAGAGATTATCAAGAAGAGATGGGGCTGGTAGTTGAGTGAAAGCGATGTGTTCTCTTATAAATCTTCTGTCTATTCAGTCGTCAATAAATAGTCGTCCTGTGCTTCCCTTTTCTCTTTTTTTGCCCAAGTGAAGTGCAACTTGTCTCGTTGTGTCTTGTTCTTCTTGAACCCTTCCCTTGGTACTTCGCGACGCGTTACTGCACGTTTATTAGACTCTTCAAAAACATGTCCCAGGAACACCACCTCCCGAATCTAAGTTAACAGCCAGCACATGCAACTGCAAGCGTCAAAGAGTGTTTTGTCATCAGCTTGCCGGCAAAAAAAAAAAATAGCCAGCACCGCAACACGCCATGGCCTCGAAAAAACGATCGGCCCGAGCCTTTCACGACCTGGGCGCAGACCCCAACGCGCCCAATGGCAACCCCCTCATGTCCCCGGACCTCTCCCAGCCAATGTATGGAGCTCCTCCTGTTGGCCAGGCTGCAGCTGATTCTCCCTATGGAGGAGCCCAGTTTGGATACGAGGCCCATAACTCGGCCATGCCTCACGGACAGCCCGCTTACGGACATGCTGCTGCTCCTGCTCAGTCTCATGGTGCTCCACTGGCCCATTCGTTCGCTCAAATGAGCCTGAATGCTTCGGAACAGGAGGGATTCGGACATGACGCTGCCAACCCTACTCTGGAGCGAGGAAACCAGGGAATTCCCTCTCTGGCTGCTCGGCGAAACGACGCTCGAGAATACACTGCTCGAAAGCCTGTCTTTAAGACGTTCCAGAACACCCTGCCTCCTCCAGCTACTGCTGAGTATGTGTGTGAGGACCAGGGAGTGTCTGCTCCTCCTTTCTGCAGACTGTCCATGTACAATGTGCCTGTCTCTGACCAGCTGCGGTCGCTGACAAAGCTGCCTCTCGGAATGGTAGTTAAGCCCTTTGCTGAGAGAGATGTGCCAGTTGCTGACTTTTCTCAAATCGAGCCTTTCCGATGTCGACGATGCATGGCCTTCATCAACCCCCAGTTTCTGTTTTCTAACGGCGGTTCTAGAGCCGTCTGTAACATGTGCCAGTTCCCCAACGCTGTACCTGGAGAGTACTTCCAGCCTACTGACCATAATGGAGCTCGAGTCGATGTTGCTGAGCGTGCAGAGCTCTTCGCTGGAACTTACGATATTGTCGTTCCCGACTCTTACTACCCCGAGGGTGACTCGCGAGAACCCGTCAAGCATCTGTTTGTCATTGACGTCTCTGACGAGTCTATCAAGAAAGAGCTTCCCTCTCTGGCTGCTGAGGCCATCAGAAAGGCCCTTGATGAGGATGATACCCCCAAGAAGATTGGTATCATCACTTTTGACCATGCTCTGCAGTTCTACAACCTGAACTCTGATCTGGAAAAGCCCCACATGGTTGTCTCTAACGATCTTAAGGAGCCATTTGTTCCCTTTGAGGACGGTCTCTTTGTCGACGCACAGGAGTCGCGGCATGTCATTGAGGATCTGCTTCCTCGTCTGCAGTCCATGTTTGAGGGATACAAACACGCCGAGTCTGCTTTTGGCGCTGCCGTGTCTACTGCTCACAAGGTGCTATCTGCCTTTGGAGGAGGAAAGGCCCATCTTATTATTGGATCGACCCCCACTTGGGGCCCTGGAGGCGTGTTCCCCAACAACCTCGAAAACCGAAACACCGCGTCCAAGGAGCCCAAGAACTATGATTGCAAGGACCCCTTCTACACGGAGCTGGCCGCCAAGTACGCCAAGGATGGTGTGGGACTCGACGTGTTTGTCTTCCCCAGCAGTGTCACTGATCTCGTGACTCTGGGTCATGTTCCCGCCAAGTCTGGAGGAACCACCAAGCACTACCCCAACTTTGTGCCTATCCGGGACGGTAAGCGGTTCATGGCTGATCTTACACACTCGGTGACTTCTCTGCGAGCCTGTGGAGCCAAGCTCAAGGTGCGATGCTCCACTGGTCTGCAGGTTGCTGCTTACTACGGCAGCTTCCACTCTGACGACTGGCATATTGAGCCCGATGTGGGATCTGTCGACTCTGACAGCACATATGGCATTCTGTTTTCTTATGACGGAAAACTTGACACCAAGCTGGATGCCCACTTCCAGACCTCGCTTCTGTACAAACATTTGGACGGTACTCGACGTCTGCGAGTCATCAACGTGCTTGCTGGAGTTACTGAGCAGTTCAAGCCCGCCATCAACTTTGTCGATGCCGACGCCTGCTTTTCCATCATGGCTCGAAACCTATTTTCCAAGGTCTCTTCTACCACCCTCAAGGAGGCTCGATTTGGCCTCAACGAGCGACTCGTGGAGGTGTTTGCCTCTTACCGAAAGAACACCACCGAGGTTCTCCCTGCTACACAACTGCTTTTGCCTACTTCTCTGCGGCCTCTTTTGATTCAGTCTCTTGCACTGCTCAAGTCTCCTCTTTTGCGAGACACTGTGACTTCGTTGGACCGACGAATCCAGTACCTGCGAGAAGCCAACAACAGCGACGTGGACAAGTTCTCCTACATGCTCTACCCCTACCTTTTCGCTCTGCATAACATGCGAGAGATTGACGGCAGTGCTATTGAGAACGGCCACTTTGTTCTGCCTGACTCTCTGCCCCCCACCATCACCTCTCTGCAAGAAGGTGGTGCATACATGCTCTTCAACGGCGAGAAGCTCTACTTGTGGCTTCCTAGCACCGTTGCTCCCCAGCTGCTCAACGATCTGTTTGGAGAGGGCAACAACATCACTCGGGACCTGGATCCTTACATGAACTCCATTCCCGAGGTCGACACCCACATCAACAAGCAGGTGCGAGCTCTGGTGGCCCACTTTGAGGGTCTGCTGGGCATCAGTCATCTCAACATTCAGCTGTGTCGACCTAACCTGGATGGAGCCGAGATGGAGTTCCAGTCTCTATTGGTGGAGGACAGAAACATGGGCGAGTACGCGTACACGGACTTTGTGTCTCACATTCACCGACACGTGAAGCTGATGATGGAGAACAGCAGCATGAAGCTGACCAGCAAAACTCTCCTTAATGATGCTATTGGATACCGAGAGGCTGGTTTGTAAGAAGGACATGGAAGAAGGTGTTCTATGGTGGAGGAGCAAGAACGAGGATTTAATACTGTTAATAGAGTGAGTTATGGAAATAAGTGTAATTGGGCTGTGAGAATGAGCAGAGTGTGTCTGAGTGAGTCGCTCAACCCCTAAATCAGTCATTCGAAATCGACATTCCTCCACCTTTTCTTTGTCATCCACCATATACTGTATCATGATGTTGTGATGCACCCGAACTCTATATTGGTTGATTTATGTAAATTGTCAAACTAAAACTTTTCCATTGAACATTCTTTGATCTCTTGTCAAGAGGTGAGTACGAACGCTGCAGCGCTGGAACACGGCTTGAAGGGCCTTTTCGAACAGCTACTAACCCAGGCTTGTATTTTTATTCCCCAGTTTGTATCACTATGAACTACAACAACGACGATTCTGAGGATCGAGTGAGTACCACCACCCTGCGACACCACCAAAACCAATGATACCAGCAGATTTTGCACGGGCGACGCGTCTGAGATGAAGATGGAGACCGGCGGACCAGAAGGACGGATGGGGCTGCGCTTTTTTCGCGTGCTGAACGAGCAATATGGGGCCTAGCAAGCGAACCACACGAATGACGGAAGGATGGGGGCTACCTAATGGGGCGAGAGGAATGGGGCAAAAATGGAGAGACAAAAATGAGGCGTGCCAAAACAGTCAACAAGGAGGCAAGGAGATGATGGGGATATTCTTGTGAGGATCTATTTATTTGTGGGGGTTGGAGATGGATCTACTTCTTTGGGGCTGATGGCTACTTCTTGTTTGATGTGTGACGGTGCAGAGAAAAAACAGCAGGCGGGGGTGTCCATCCAGAAGATGGGGGGTACCCTTATTCTATCATCGACACGGCAGATGGATGGATGGCAAATGGGGCATACAGGACATGATCAAAGAACTTGGGCTACAGATGCACACACACGTGCGTCACATGGTCTATGTTGATTTGCGGACTTTGGAGCTGGTGTACGAGTCCATGTGACGGGAGCTTTGAGGCATGTCAGGTTGGGGCCTATTACAGGAAGGTGCCTATGGGCGTGGACATGTCTGGTTATGGTCTTTCTGCTCCTTCTTTGAAAGGCTCCCTGCATACTTGACATATCATTTCTGAAGGCTGTTCGAGCCCTGGCCTTGTCAATTTTGCTGCCATGCTATTTTTCCAATTCTCTTTCCCTTGCCTTTTTCGCTTTTTTGCCGGGTTTTCGCTCCCTTTCTTCCATGTTGGTCACGGGTACAGCTGAGATGTGCACTACCGCCCTTTCTCTCCGTTTCCGTGCCTTTTGCCTTGGTCTCAGGACTCTTCGGAACCAAAGGAGTTTGGTTCCACACACGTGGACAGAGTTCAGCCTTGGTTACCCTACCCTGAAAGTGCCTCACATGTAAAGGTAACTCTAAAGTTCCAACCACCACAACCAGTGCACAACAGCAAAGTCATTCGTCACAGACACACCACACCACCCATCGGCGACAACTTGTTACTTTTCTGAGCTACACGAGCAGAGCTACAGTTCATCGAATTGGAAGAAGGGCCGTGATATTGAGAGCGAGAGAGAGCATTGCGCTAGGCATCAAGACGAAAATATTCAGAGTGATAATTGTGGATTATTAGCACCATTTTTTGGCAGAAAAATAATCACGGAATCGCATATTGATTGAATTGGCTGTGTTTGGACGTTAGGGTATGTCTGGCAACGAAATGGAGAATGGCTTGCAACATGTGGCGGCACTTTCAGGAGAAGGGTGACAGCGAAAAAGAATGGGGGCAATCGGCATACATGGCAAAGGGCAGTGCATCACCCTCAACAACAGCCACAAGAAGACAATGGCCACAACACAGGACGTGTGATGGCGCCTTGTCCATCCTGGGATGGCATTGATGAGGCAATGCTCTTGTGGCATCAATTGATGGGTGCGCACATGTACCCTCAACCATGTTACCGGCACACCCCTGTTTCTTGAGTGTATCACACCTTCTTTCAACTTCCCCCCAACAACTAAACTAACTCAGTATTCCCGATCACCCTATAGAAACAGATCCCGATCACCAGATCAGAGAAACAGATACTATCGAGACCACTCCAGATCTCGATCCCGAAGTAAGTCCCCCCGAAGAGACTTCAACCCCCAGTTCCGAGACAGAGCTGGAAGCGGATCGTACCGACGAAACCGATCCCCACCAAGAAGAAATAGCGGACCCCCTCAGATGCTTCAGCAAGTGAAGGATTCCTCCCAACAAGACCGACGAGTCTACGTTGGAAACTTGGCCTACGAGGTCAAGTGGCACCATCTCAAGGATTTCATGCGACAGGCTGGTAACGTGCTGTTCGCCGACGTCCTGCTCATGCCCAACGGCCGGTCCAAGGGCTGCGGTATTGTCGAGTACTCCACCCGAGAGGAGGCCGAGAACGCCGTCAACACCCTGACCAACCAGGAGCTCATGGGCCGAGTTGTTTACGTCCGAGAGGACCGAGAGAGCGAGCCCAAGTTCTCCCAGCCCAACCTGGGTGCTCCCGGCGCCCGAGAGGGTGGCCGAGGCGAGCGAGGCGGAGACTTTGGCGGCGCCCGACAGTCTGGCGGTGCTCCCGGCACTCAGCTGTTTGTTGGCAACCTGCCCTACTCTACCGGATGGCAGGATCTCAAGGACCTGTTCCGAGAGGCTGGCCAGATTGTCCGAGCCGACATTATGACCTCTCACGACGGTCGATCCAAGGGCTCTGGTATTGTGCTGTTTGAGACCGCTGAGGATGCCCACCGGGCTATCGAGCGATTCAACGGCCACCAGATGGGCGGACGAGCCATTGAGGTTCGAGAGGACCGATTTGCTGGACCTCCTCGAGGTGGACCTCCTGCCCGAGTTGCTCGAACTCCCTTTGCCCCCACCCCACAGAACCCTCCCCGAGTCCCCTCCGAGTTCTCGGATAACGCCATTGGTGGCGGAGATCCTTCCGACACCATCTTTGTGGGTAACCTGCCCTGGTCCACCGCCGACCAGGATCTCTACGACCTGTTTGAGACCGTTGGCAAGGTGACCAAGGCCGAGATTCAGTTCCTGCCCGATGGAAAGAAGGCTGGCAGCGGAGTTGTGCAGTTTGAGACCCCCGCCAGCGCGGAGATCTCCATCGCCAAGTTCTCTGGTTACAACTACGGCCGACGAGATCTGGAGCTCTCTTACGTTCGACGAACTGAGCCCCAGATTCCCAACGCCCCTGCCGCTTTCCACGAGTAAGCACAGGAACTGTTTTTATGTAATGAGTTATTATAGGAAGAGTGGAGCCTTCGTGAGTGAAGCGCAAGTGAAAATGAGTTGTTATTACAGAGTAGGACAGATTAGGTCATCTTGCATGCAGGTTGAGATAAATATGAATATGATGCTGTGATCAGCGCCAGTACTTGTAGTTGACTGTATTTTTAATGACTCTATACTAATAGTTTTGTAAGGTGAGAAGTACAAAGATAGCTTCTGTTCACCCAGCTGATTACAGTATTTATCATGGAAGAACAGATCACCAAAAAGATTAGATAACCATAAGTTCGGGCAGATTGATCTGATGCGGACGCACACTGATACAGGTCCATCATACCGTAATATGACAGTAAAATATATTGCTATTGCACTGCGGGTGCTCACATATTCTTCTACTCTCTCAAATACCTCCCTAATATACATTAAATACGTTAATCATTTTGTTCCCTCACTTGGGAATGCTCAACACCAGACCCCGACTGACCTCGGTTTCCTTATCCGCGTCATCTTCCCCTTCGAACTTGAGTCGATACTTGTCTCGACGAGTTCCTGTAACCTCTGCCCGGTAGAAAGTAGTAGTTTCTGGGTATCGAGCTAGAACCTGCGAACCAGCGGTGAACTGAGGCATGTTTCGCAGCTCCTCGTCTGTGGGCAGAGGAATAATGTCTCTGATAGAAGTCTTGTAACTCTGACCAGGATTTCCGTTCTCATCGGGTTCAGGATCCTTGACTTCAAATCTCTGTCCGTCAGAGTACACTCGGGTAACCTGGCATTGGATCCACTCTTCCTCTTCGTCTCCACGCTGTTTTCGAAGTCGAAAAGCGACCTGTGAGCCCACTCGAGGAATGGGACGTCTGTAAGAAGTCGACGGTTTGTCTTCCTCGACTTTTCGTCGCTTGATCTTGGAATCTTCAGGGTAATCAGTTCTCACAGCAATCAGTACCTGAAGGTATTCGAGAGCTCCATCCAAACACTTGAGACGTTCAGAAAGCACCTCTGATCCGGTGGTGAGCACCTCCTGAAGATGATCCAGGCTCGACTCGGAAGGAGAAGCCTCTCTGACCATGCGCAACATTTCGCCCAGGCTGGTTTGATCACTGAGGCCGTTGGTGTCGATCAGCTTTCGCTGCAGACGCGAAATGTCCGAGTCCGTCTCCTGCAGGGAGGTTATGGACGTGACGATGTTTCGCCACGTGGCTGCTTCGTCTCCCTCGGGCATCGGAGTGGTGTTTGAACGAGACCTGGAGTGACTGGGCATGGTTTAGCTAGTCTGCATACTAGACTGAGTTCTGAGTGCTTGAGCTTGTTCACACTGCCATCGTGAGATGGTGCATTTCTCATGTACTGCTCTGAGGTGTGGTTAAGAGGTGTGAAGAAATTACGCGGATAAGAGTGGAGACTAGAAGGCAGGTTCTCGTACTTTTTCTATTGGCAATCTCTACTCCTATTTACCAGATCAAAAGCCCTCACTGTGCTTATTGCTACACAAGCTTTGGCGGGGATGAGCATACAAATGGTAATCTCATGAGAGATTGAAGAGATGAAAAAAAGAGCAAGAGCCTTGGGTGAGTGTATTTCCATGTAAACGGTCCCCATACACTCTTCAACTGTTTCTCCTCTTCTTCAGGACTACTACAACCACTCGTTATACTCACTCTACACTTCCTCTTCTCATTAGTAATGTCTAATCGGTCTATACTATTTACATTCACATCACAACTTATCGCCAATAAAATAAGCCACAACCTTGACCCAGGTCTGGACCTGTCGGTCTTCCTTGTCGTAGTCTGCAATGTTCTTCTTGGTGGTGTACCGTTCAATGTGGTCAATCTCCTGTTGCAGCTGTCGCTTGAGCTCCTCGTCGGTAGTAACAATCAAGGCGTTAGTCTCAAGATCCTTGGAGTAGCCTCGTCGAGTGTAGTTGGAAGAGCCAACGACGGTAATAGAGGGCAAGTCGTCTCCAGGACCGTTGATCCAGATACCCTTAGCATGGTAGGACCAACCCCCGGGGGTGTTGACGACACCTCTCTGCCACTCGAGCAGCTCAATCTCCTTCTGTCGATGAGCCTTGTTGACATCGAGAATAAACTGACGAGCCAGCAGAGTGTAACAATCAGGAAGGAATTGCGAGATACCGTGACTCTTGTAGAAACCGTTAGCCTGAGGAGAAGCGGTGATGACAGTTCCCTTGTCAGGGACGCTGCCCAGCAGCTTGGCCTTGAATTCGGGGTGCATGTTGAAATAGCCAGCGGTAAAGGTCCATGAAGATCGCTGCATGGAAAGCATGGACAGAAGACGTCCAAGAGTAGGAAATTCGGTGGAAGAGTCGGGCTTCAGAAGAGGAGTGAACTGTGAGATGGGGAAAACGAGAGTTTGGGACTCAGAAGTCTCAGCTCCACTGTTAGCTTCCTCTTCACGCTGAGCAAGAGACTTGACCTTCCGTCGTCCCTTCTCAATAGGTTTGCTGGTGATGAGAGGGGCCAGTGAAGCGGTAGCTTGACGCTGGAACTCGGCCAGAGACACGTTGGGGCTCTGAAGGGTGTTGTTGTTAGGCCACTCAAGCACAAAGCCTGGGTCCTTGACCGGTTCGGGTTCAGGAAGAATCTTCTTTGCTATGGCAGCAGCCTGTTTCTTGAAGAAGGCAGCCACCTTTCCGGGCTCAGGGGCCTTTTCAGCAGGCTTGGGAAGCGCCACTCTCCAACTGAGCTTGCACACAGCGTTGTGAATGGCATGGTAGTAGTCGACTATGGGTCGGGACTTGAAGACAAAGTACCGATCCTGTCGGTTGGTAAAGTAGTCTCTGGAAAGGTTGGCTCCAGAGAGAATGATATCGTTGTCACAGCCGTACAGCTTCATGTGTTGCAGACCCCAGCCCTCGTTGAATCGCTTGGGGATCAGCTGTTTCTTGAGTCCAAAGAGGTGTGGAGTAATGTAACATCTAATATCGACTCGATCTCCGTGTTTATGAAGCAAAGAAGCCAGAAGAGACGCCGAACAGGTTTCGGGCTCTTCTCGAGTACCTCTGAGACCGTCAATGAGCACCGACACCTTGAGATCGGGGTTTTTGGTCAGAGCTTCGTCCAGACAGCTGACTAGCTCGGTTTCCTCCTTGCCGACATAAAGAGTGGAGAGGAAAACACGCTCCTTTGCGGCCAGAATCTTCTGCTTGAGCTGGTTATAAAACTCCTCGGGATCATACAGAACCTGGATCTGTCCCTTGTCCACGGCAAACTTGGGCACAGTGGCCTCGATTTGCTTCAGAGTGATGTTGACATTACTGTGTAGGCCAGAGAGTCCTCTGGAGCCACCAGTAAGTCGAATTGCTCGCGAGGTCCGGGCGCTCATGACACCAGCTCGCCGGGCTGAGCACACCAATCCAGCCAATCGGGCGTTTCGAAACATGTGTGTTTTGTAGTTGTTTCTGACAGTCGCGGTCGTTAGTCGGGAACTGTCAAAAAAAGCTGAAGTTTATCCAACCATGTGGAGATTAATATGGGGTACCGATAGGAGGACGGTTATATTAGCTGGTTATCGAGTGCAAAGGGGGAATAGACCGAGCAATCAAATCAAGAGACATCAGAGACTTGATTTTCCAAGTTGCCACACTTTCCGAGTATTATTAGTCGAGTTTCACTACAGCATATATTCCTAAGCCTTACATCCGAGTCTTGCGGCTTATGACAAGAAATACAACCCTACCATAACTACACCCAACCGATATGACTCCATCAGATACAGTGCTCCACGCTCACCTAATACTATTCCTATGTACAATGCACCCGTTTAGACTCGTCTTCGTCCAGGAGGCCGGGTTCCTCCCTGGTTGAGCTTGGTTCGGTCCGACAGACGGTCGACCTTGGAAGCTACAGTCTCTCCCTCAGGAGCAGTGAGGGCAGCGAAGAAGCCCTCTCGACCTCGGCCAAAGCCTCGGACAACAACCTCAATAGGTCGGGTCAGCATGCCCTTCTTCTCGAGCAGCTCAAAAGCTCGCACACTGGTCTGGAATGCACCATCGTACTCTCCTCGCTCCTTCTTCTTGATGCCGAGATGGCCGCAAGAAATGTGGAATCGCACCTCTTGGGGAGCTCGCACCTTCTGCAGCAGCTTCTCGTCAATGCTCTCGGGGACGAACGATTTGTCCACAAACTCGTCAGTAGCGCAAATGTGCAGGTTGTTCTTGGTAGCGGTGACATGGACGTAATGTCGCACGACCTCCTTACCCTTGGCGCTCTGGTTGAACTTTCGCTGGGCCTCTCGGGCTCGGTTCAGCTCCTCCGCGTCCGTCTTAGGAATCTTGTTGAGTTCCTTTTGCACTGAGTTAGTATTGGCTGAGAGCCTTGTCGTTTGATCTTGTCTCGAGATCCCAAATCTCCTCCAGTAGCAACTCACGGTTCATGAAACTGGCGAGGCCAGAATTGTGTCGAACACCCCCGAGGGCGCCGGTAGCGACTCGGGTCCGCAGCATCTGAAACCCTTGCATTCTTGTGTTAGTGATGACGCTGTGGTGGTGAATATGTGGAACCTTGACAAATTTGATTTTCCAACAGGCACGTGATCTTGGGAGGTTTGGCGTGGAAATGCGTGAGCCAAGAAAAGTGGGAAATAAATGGTAACAAAATTAAGAAAAACAGGAGTAAAATGATTCCTTTTTAAGAGACATCAATGTATATTTTCCTGATTTTTTCCAAGTTTCAATGTCTTCTTTGATTCTCCTACGGTGCTTGGTGTTGTACTTGTGGGTATACGCGATTTATATCACCTCCACGTCTGATACGGATACTCCATACCAGGTACTGTAAGTACTCCATTGTCGATGCAATGAGACATCTGGCTGCTCGTCGTTGAAACACTCTCTCTCCTATTCATATAGTTATCCATGTTGCACTCATGATATTAATTAGGCCATACCATTCATCAATGCTCTTCTTTGACCACACAGGATGACGTCACACGAACTACTATCACGGTTGACGTTTGCAAACTATCCTAAACCACTGTATACACCCGTCATTGCCCCTTGACAGATCCACTCTCCTTGTTTGTGCTATACGTATCCGTCTAACCACTTGCGACCTCTACTTTTCGAATTCGAATAATCGTTGAAGGCTTATATTCTTCAAAAGACTAATATTGTCCACGAGCAGTCGTTTGGTAATACAGTGTGCATCAGAACCCAATTGGAAAGAGTGTGAGAGGATCCAAAAAGTGCGGAGATGACTTCCTAGAGCCATCAGACCCTTCATCTATGCCTCTTAGCCCGCTAGCCGCGCGGCTCACCAAAATTTTCTGTCCTTAGACCAGGATCCAGCGATGGAGTTAGACGCACCCACGTGGATTGCGCTTATCGCTATGCAAGGGAGCAACGCAGCGAAAGAGGGAGAGAGCGGCCTACTTTTGGAGAGCGTGTGAAAATTGACACACACGACACTAACCATCCACCCGAATCATGACGCAACAGGAACGAGAAGCCACCCGGGCCATCCGAACCACCAAGGCACCCTACAAGCCGTGGATTAGCTCTCCCAATGTGGGTCTGTCTTTTGTCTACCATCTTGTGGGCTTCATCTCGTTTGCCTCGTCGTTCCACTTTCTGGAGCAGTACCCCAACCCGCTCAATGCTTCGTACGGCGGCAAGTACCAATACCTGACTATTCTGGGTCTGTGTGGTAGCTACCTGGTGTTCCTACTGGCCATCCTTGCTGATGCGGCTTCGCTCTACACCAAGGACTTTAGCAACCTGCTGTACCAGCTGAAGAACTCGGTCGCCGTGGCTGTCACTCCCCTTGAGTGTGTCATCACGGTGCTCTACTGGTCTTTGAAGCTCTATGACCCCAAGCTGCTCAAGCACCCTGCTGTCAAGGAACAGATTCCTCTCTGGCTCGACATGTCCATCCATCTGGTTCCCGCTGGGGCTCTGTTCCTGGATACTGTGCTAATGGGTCAGCCCTGGAACCTGACTACCATCCAGGCTCTTGTCACCAACTTTGGTCTGTCTGCTGGCTACTGGTTCTGGGTCCACAAGACTGCTT
Source organism: Yarrowia porcina (assembly GCA_900519025.1). Lineage (NCBI taxonomy): Eukaryota > Fungi > Ascomycota > Dipodascomycetes > Dipodascales > Yarrowia > Yarrowia porcina. Next base: position 575,112 of record ULGT01000013.1, read on the forward strand.
CTGTTAACAACTTCTTCCCCTACCCTTTCTTGGGCCTGGTGAGCACCGAGGTCCGAGTTGGCGTCTTCATTGGAGCCGGAGTGATTGGATACATCAGTTATATCATCATCCGAGGTCTGCAGTCGACGTTTGCCCGATCGCCTCTTGATCAGCTCAAGGGCAAAAAGAGCATCTAATCATTACGATGGTGCTTGTAAATAGATTATAGAGTGGGTAAAATTGCCATAACGTAGTGTAGAGATCACCAGTATCAAGGAACGTTCAGTTCAGTATCAATGCGATTAAGAGTTAAGTAAGTATGCAATAAATAGTAGGTCATCTTTCCGACCAAATGTACTCGACAAAAGCCATCACGTCCTCACAACCAAGACTGACCTGAGCAGTGCTATTTCCCAGGCTCAGAGGAGCAAAGTAGATTTTGTTGGTGGCCCGATCGATCATGGCAATGGCGTCGAGCAACATGCGTCCTCCACCCATAGGATGAAGAGCCCGGAAAGCACGGGCAAGTGCAACCGTGTGGTCGCAAATGAGAGGAATAGAGTAGTCGTTCTGGGATGCGTTGCTATCGGTAGTAACAGCAACTACAGTAGCTCCTAGCTGAGTCTGGAGAAGAGCCCAGCACTTTTCCAACTGCTGTCTAATACTCGGCTCGACCTGGTCATCGAGAAAGAATAAAAATCCGAGTTCACTGGAAATATCTCTCAGTTTCAGCGTGGTCGTATTACTGTCCATAACATCACTGTGAGGTCCAAAATACCGGACATCACACTCAAAAGTTAGAGGAACCTGCCGAATGCTGTATACAGACCCTTGACTGATATACCGAGGTATCTGGGTGCTGGAAACATGTGATCGTCGTTGACTGTGGCCCCTCAGACGCTTGGAAATCTCCTTCACGTTTTCTCCAGACAGAACAACTTCATCGTCTTCAACTTCATCGCGTACTCGTCGACGAGTGGTCGGTGTTGCTGTTCCACTACAGCTTTTGCGAGTAGGTGTACGCGGCTGTCTTGGTATAATGTTCATGTTGACGAGTGTGGATGGGTGTGTGGGTGGATGCAGGTGTTTTAAATGTTTTGTTTTCGGGCGATGCACTTTTGTCTCGGGTCTTTGTTGTTTGACCCCTCACGTATGTTAGTCACCGGTGATCCAGGGTCCAGGCTAGCTCTCACCTCCCCTCTCGGGATCAGCTCCATACTTAAGCATGCAACCCTCGAGGATGTCAGCTTCTTTGTTTGGAGTTTGCCCGTTTGGGGAATTCCCACATAACCCTAACCCTGTCCCCACAGAGTATCAAGGGATGCCCATGCATCGCATGCAGCTTCGACGACATGAAAGTTGGGCAAGACAATGACGCCACAAGGGAATGTCGGTCACGCCATACCCCGCTGCAGTAATCATTAATGCACGCCTGCTATGGATTTTTCAGATGACTAAGTGGATTGATCCATGAGATTACGACAATCTACACACGGGTTTTATCGCAAATACGTTTAAATAGCTATATACTTAGCCGACTGGACTCTATCATTTCAGAAGCAAAGTTTTAGATCCTAGCTAGAATGGTTAGTGATCGTGTAGTTCAAAGGGGGGAGGGAATCAGCAGGAAGGCACTTTGTGCGCTTCCCTGATGGGTGATGTATACTTACTTGGCAGGAGGGGGGTTAACAATGAACTCCTCGCCCTTGGCAATGTTGCCGTAGAGGCCGTCAATGGAGACCTTGAGGAGCTTCTTCTCGTAGTCGTTGGCCTCGGGGAGGATGTTGTAAGCCTTGGCGGCACCGTCGGGGCCGAACTCGACGGGGACGGAGAAGAAGTCAACACCGACCTCTCGCTTGATGTCGGAGGTGCCATCAATACCGTCAAGGTAGATGTAGGCGGGCTCGATGATGCCCTTCTCGCCGGAGGCACCCTTAAGGACAGCCTCGGCGAATCGGAAACCAGCCTGGGCCATGGAGAGGGTGGCAGATCCAAGACCGTCCTTGGCCTGGACAACCTCATCACCACCGAACTGGATTCGCTTGACGAGGTCGTCGAGCTTGTCAGCGGGGATCTCAACCTTGGGCTTGGTCAGAGAGAGGAGAGGGACAATGGTGTCTCCGGAGTGGCCACCAACAACAGGGACGTTGAGCTTGGTGGGGTCAGACTCGCCAACAACAGCGGCGGTGAAGGTCTGGGCTCGGACAACATCAAGGGTGGTGACACCGAACAGCTTCTTGGGGTTGAAGACGTTGTGCTTCTTCAGGACCTCGGCAGCAATGGGGACGGTAGAGTTGACGGGGTTGGAGATGATGAGCACAAAGGCATCGGGGGCGTACTGGGCGACACCGGTGACGAGGTCTCGGACGATACCAGCGTTGATCTTGAACAGATCATCTCGGGTCATACCGGGCTTTCGGGGGATACCAGCGGGGATGACGACGATGTTGGCGCCGGTCAGGGCGTTCTTAAGACCGTCATCCTTGGGGAGGTAACCAGTGACCTTGGCCTTGGTGGAGATGTGGGAGAGGTCAGCGGCAACACCGGGGGAGTTGACGACATCGTAGAGAGCAAGCTCAGTCACGTAGGGAGAGAGCTTGAGGAGAAGAGAAAGGGGCTGGCCAATACCACCAGCGGCTCCGGCAACGACAGCTTTAACCACTGAGTTAGTTTTGAAGATGGAGACATTGAAGATGGAGACATCGGTTGTGCGGAAGCGGGGAACGAGGGGACGATGCAGGACAATGATGAGTTGGGCGCTTCAAAGTGCACGAGAGCTGTTTGTGTATTGCTTCGTAAGTCGAAATTGACCTTCTATCCCACTGCTCAACAAGTGTTGCGTGTCGTGAGGTAATTGACCCTTTCGAAAGCCCCCAACGCCACATGTGTCGTTATCAATGTAAGATATGCGATATCACTGCTGAATGCATCTGCTGCCATTCCGTGTGCCATTGTCGCTCGTTTGACCCTCGCCAACGAAACAATTGATCCGCCAATACTCACTTTTGAATTTGTTAGTTTTTGATATGTGGAGAACCGTGCGAAGGAACACGTCTGTCTATATATACTGCACTCTGTGTTGGGATGATGCGTATACTGAGGTCCCACACATAATAACCATATAACCTTGTCTTTAGCCCGGGTTGAGAGAGAAGGCAGCGGCCAGACAAAAGAAAGGGCGTCGTTGTGGGGTTACCAACAGCAGTGTGGTGTACCACAATCAATTCAATTGCCCAAAGACAATCTAGATATACCCCCTCCGTGCCCAAATCCCCCACCACCCTTCCACCGCACTATACTCGGTGTCCTCAACTACCCAGCAAATTGCTCGGCTCTTCGGTCACTGCTGGCCAAACCCAATTTCTCCAAGCTCTGTGCGGGGTGCACATGATAATGGCGTGCTATTGGCTGACGACTGGGTGGAGAAGACCCAAGGTCTGACGGATGCCCCAAACCGCTCGTCCGTCTTTTTCCGCCGGTTTAGCCGCCTCCACGGGCTGACTTGGTGGAAGCCAGGGGCTCCCATTTACTGCTCGGCATGGAGTTGCTTCGGGCAAATCACACTCTCGGAACCGCCCGGAATATGCACGTAGCTGCCACGATAATGATTCCGACTAGCCATGGAACGGGGTAGAAGAGGTGGTTGACAAGTTGAATGGGTGTGCAAGAGGATATATGCTGGTACTTTTTTTTATCTGCTCGTAAGATGAATTGTTATACACCTTGCATCAGCCGCACGAGCTATATGAACGCAAGTGTAGTGTGTACCTTACTGTGCTGCTTGGAGCTCGTCAATCCATTACTCCCTTCCCCAGCATTGCGCCATGATCGACAAATCTGGGGTGCCTAGGAATAGCATGGAAGGGTGCCCTCAACCGTGTGACGTGGAACAGAATCGTAATCGTCTGGGATTACCTTATCCGTGTCTCACATTGCGTCATGGAGAGGGGACGTAACGGCTTAGTATCACGGCTAGGTGTCGAAAAAATGGGGCTCTATTATGTATCTGTTGGACCAAGTGCACGTTGTAGTATGTTGGACCTGAAGTGCACGTTTTATTACAGTAACTTATTGTGAATCACCATGATGTCATGTTACTAAGTCATAACCTGTCTCCGAAGGCTGTGAGCCGTCAGCCATCGCTGTAACAGACCCTAAACACTCGAAACAGTGCAATGCTTCCTCAAATAACACCCGACTGGCGTTCCGACTTCTTCATAATATCAGATCACCATCTCCCCCCTTCAAACCACATTATTATTCAACAACGACTTGAGCTAACGGTTTAATTAGGTTGAGATAATGCAGGGCCGGACTTGAGGCGGGGAGTATAAGGTAGAAGAGTAGCTGCGGGAAACACCTTAGTGATCTGTTGAGTTGTTTCAAAGGAGATAATCTCATTATCATCCAGCTTTTAGAAAAAGTCATGAGCAACAATCTCATCCACAATGCTTATAGAATAGCCTCTTCTGATGTGGCCCAACTGGAGCCTTGACAGTGTAGACTCGTCAACGAGACCAGTATGAAACCCTCCTAGTCCTGATCAGCAATACTTTCTCAGAGGCTGGAATGGGCCTGTATCAGACTTGATGGCAAATATTCACTATCACACTTCAATGACTTCACTGGGGACTTCAGTCCATTGTATTTAAGTCACTGCTGTAAGAATAAGTTGTGACTAGGAAGTGTCTTTCCCAAACTGATGAGAGTCGAAAGTAATCAGATCGACTCAAATTATTTTGATCTTCACCTGTCCCCTCCCTCCACTCACATCACCATCTCTCTACTCTCGTGCCTCTATTATTCTCTCATACCCTCTCTAAACTCTCATTCTACGGTCTCTCAGGCAATATCAGTGAATGCCTCACTCCAATACATTATTTTTTTACCATACTTCAACTAAGAAATAATTTAGGCACGGGTTCGGGGAGCGAACTGCTTCTTGGAAACAGTGGCGGCTCGCTTGATGGCAGAGGCTCGGACAATGGCGTCGTAAACCTGCTCGTCCTTGTAGCCGGAGACGGTCTTGGAGACGGCCTTGGCAATAGCTCGAGAAGACTTGGTGGGCTTGAACTCAACAATGTGTCGGGACTTGGCGGGCTTGTTGGCGTTCTTGACAACCTTGGTGATGACGCAGATCTTGCCGGAAGGCTTGCAGTAGTGGACACCGACAGCCTTGTCGTGGGACAGACCAGACTCGTAGTGAGTGGGCAGGTTGTTGAGAGCGTAGGGGTCTCGAGACAGAGTGGTCTCGATGCCCTTTCGCTTGACGAGGTAAGAGTTGGTGCTCTTGGTGCACTCCCAGATGAAATCGTTAGAGACGTTGGTCATTTTTGAGCTGTGGTGTGATGCGACTACAAAGTAGGGTGCGAAGTTTTGGGTGATTGAAAATGTCGAGAGTCAGCGTGCGCGGTGTGGGTCCCGATTGGGAAGGAGGACCTGGACCTGCGGCCGGGATGTGGTTTACTCCCGGGTAAGTCATGTGATGCCCATGAAGAAATTTCAGTGTCCGTGGGTTCGATTCTCGTCAGTTGCAAAATGTTAGGGTTAGGAATTTAAGGTCCGATCGTCATCAACAAACAAGGGCATAGACTATCCAGTTCCAAAAGAGGAATAGCGGGAAGTGCCCACGATCGGCCTTCCAGATAAATGGAGGGTTATGACTGCTACTGCAAGTACACGAAGCATAGATCATCGGACACAGTTGTACTTCCAGCAAATGTGTCGATTCTATGAATTTGTCGCACCCCTGTCATCTCCAATAACCAATAACAAAACAGGTAATCTGCCTGCGGGTTCGCCGTCCCGGAGGTGGTTTTTTTTCGGCTACTTGTGCATCCAAGGCGCGTCAGGGAGGTCCATCTCGTGAGTTTGTGGCTGGCGGATTCCGATAAGATGACCCCGTCTGGCGTTTTTTCACGGGTATTTCGCTAGCAGTAGTGTAGTGAGACTTTATTGCAGTGGAACGAGATGGAGATGACAAGACAGCTGGCCTATCAGTGAGTCACGGTTAGTCACTCGGTCTCTCCAAGGTCTGTCTCACTCATGTATGGATGACCATTCAAACATTACGGCGCTTGCAAACACCTCCTATAAGGGAGAGGTTAGAGATAACTGAAAGCTAAAAAGCTTAACTGCCATTAATTTCGCTTTTGCCATCTTCCCACAGGCCTTGTCTGGACAGTCAGAGACATTGGGAAAGCGGCTAGGAAAACGCGTAGGTGGTCGAAAAAAGCCGTAAAAGAAGCCAAAATCAAACTGGAGAAAAGCCCAGTAACCCCCAATGTCCCACGACTCCCAAACAGCCCTGCCTTCGCTTGTTTGCTGCGTCATGGGTGCGAGTTAGTGCGTGCTTAATAGACTCATTCTTTGCAATGCGCACGGCACTGCATTGTATGCAGCCCCACCTCCGAGCGAGACGTGTTTAGGAGAAGGAAACATTTTTATATAAGACGTGGGGGTGTCAGAATCGGCCATTTTTCCCCTTTTTTGCGCGCCACTAACCGATCAACTCGTTCAACCACGGTGTGTTGTGCTGAGACACCACACTTCAGACAACCTCAGATTCCTTGTCCTTAAAAAGATACTCCGTATTAACTACACGTTCCTTTATCAGCGTTTAATTTTCGCACCAACATTTTGGTTTCTAACTTTTTCAACCCGACCACCATCGTTTCTCTTCACCAACCCTCCGTCTACAAACGCCCATATCCCCCATGTCATTGAGCTGCGAAAGTCCCCTGTGGGATGGCAGCGATGTGCCCCGGTGTAGTCGTCAAATGTGAGTACCCAAAGTGAGACTGATTCACACATCTCCAGACTCCACACACCACCACCGCACCATACTAACCCAGATACTTCTTCTTCTACCCCTATGTCATCACCATTGCCATCTCGGTGCTCCTACTGGTCACCCGAACAATCCCAGCTTCGATAAAATACCTGGCTCGACAGTCGAGAAAACGAGACCCCTCAGCTAAGCCGCTTCTAGCCTCTGAGACCTTTGTGGACTCAGATACCGACGATAGCGACGGTCTGCAGCCCGTGGTCTCCGATAACTACGGAGCTGTGCTTGTCAACACTCAGCAGCGTCGATTTTCCGTGCGAGCCGATCGAGCTCGTCTCTACGGAGGTCAGAACCCTTCTTCCAAGGATGATACTTCCTACACGGTCTGTCACCGAGGAGTGTTTGGAAACCTGACTTTTGCTCTGGAGGGCGTGTGTGTCATTGCCCAGCTGGTTCTGGCTACCCTGCCCTTCACTATCCGAGAGCTGTACCCTGTTTACGAGGGATACCCTTACAACGTGCTGGTGAACATGGTCTTCTGGCTGCTGGCTGTGTCTCTGTTTGCTGCCCGTGTCTGTGCCAACTGGTCCAAGTTTCTTGGAGCTCAGAAGCTGTGGCTCCACTCTACTCTGCTGTACACTGTTGCTGTTATCAGTTCTGCTGTTTTCTTCCGATCTGCCATTGTCGACCCCCAGACCACCATGTCCAAGAACTTCTTCGTGGCCCAGTTTGCCTTCTGCTCGGTGCTATTCCTCATTTCTATCACCGCTACCTACGCCGATAAGCCCATTGTCCTGACTGCTGTCAAGGGTCTGCAGCCTTCTCCTGAAGCTGTGGCTAGTATTCTGTCCAGATCCACCTTTGGATGGCTTGATCCCATGGTGTACGCCGGATACAAGCGGACCCTGGATCTCAAGGACGTGTGGGATCTGAGATCCGATGATCACGCTGTGGCCATTCTCAAGGACTTCCGAAAACTCAAGCGATCCGCAGGTCTCATTTGGAGATTCACCTTCTTCTTCAAGGGCTACCTGTGGGCCTCTTCCATGTGGGCCATTTTCTACTCCCTGGTCACCTTCATTCCTACTGTGCTGCTCAAGTCTCTTCTGTCGTACGTGGATGATCCCTCTGGAACACCTAAGAACGTGGCTTGGTTGTACGTCATTGGAATGCTCCTGGCCTCTATTCTGAATAACGTGGGTCAGGGACAGTGTCTGTTCATTGGTCGACGAATCTGCGTGCGAATGCGATCCGTCATTATTGGAGAAATCTACTCCAAGGCAATGCGACGAAAGGTGTCTGCTGCTGAGACCAAGGAGAAGCCTGATGAGCCCATCTCTGGAGAGGCCGAGGTCGACGCTTTGGCCGAGGAGAACAACGGAGAGGGACCCCAGCAGGCCAACCTCGGAGCTATCATCAACCTGATGGCCGTCGATGCCTTTAAGGTCTCCGAAGTGTGTGCTTACCTGCATTTCTTTGTTGCTTCCATCGTTCTGTTTGCCGTGTCCATCTGGCTGCTGTTTGTGCTGATTGGCTGGTCTGCTCTCGCCGGCTCACTCGTCATGCTGCTCTTCATGCCCGCCAATTACCTCTTCTCGGCCCAGTTCTCTGCAGTCCAGAAGGATCTCATGGGTGTGACTGATATCCGAATCGAGAAGACCAACGAGCTGCTGCAGTCGATCCGAATCATCAAGTTCTTTGCCTGGGAAGACAAGTTCATTGATGGTGTCAACGAGGTTCGAGAGAAGGAGCTCAAGCTGCTCCGGCGACGAGCTATCACCTGGGCCGGAGCCGGTCTTTTCTGGTACATGGCTCCCTCTCTGGTCACTGTCGCCTCCTTTGGTGTCTACACCTCTGTTCTGGGCCACCGACTGACCTCTCCTATTGCCTTCACTGCTCTGTCTCTGTTCAACATTATGCGAATCCCCATGGCTCAGTTCACCGAGATGCTGGCTGCCGTTCTGCAGTCCAAGGTGTCTATTGATCGAGTCGAGAAGTTCCTTTCTGAGGACGAGACTTCCAAGTACGTTCAGCTTTGCAACCCCGTTCGAGGCCCCAACTCCCCTTACATTGGTTTCGAGAACGCAACTGTTTCCTGGGGCAAGAAGGAGTCCGACTTTAAGCTGCGAGACCTCAACCTCGCCTTCAAGGTCGGTCAGCTCAACCTGGTTATTGGTCCTACTGGTTCCGGAAAGACCTCCCTTCTGCTTGGTCTGCTTGGAGAGATGGAGCTCGAGCAGGGTCAGGTCTTCCTGCCTGGTGCTGAGCCTCGAGAACAGCTCGCTATCGATCCTTCCACCGGATTCACCGAGTCTGTTGCCTACTGTCCTCAGCAGGCCTGGCTGCTCAACGATACCGTTCGAAACAACATTTTGTTCTCCTCCGAGTACGAGCCCACCCGATACAAGGCTGTGGTCAAGGCTTGTGGTCTGGAACGAGACTTTGAGATTCTGGAGGCTGGTGATTCCACCGAGGTCGGTGAGAAGGGTATCACTCTGTCCGGAGGTCAGAAGCAGCGAATTTCGCTGGCTCGAGCTCTGTACACTCGTGCCCGACACGTGATTCTGGATGATTGTTTGTCTGCCGTCGACTCCCACACTGCTGCTTGGATCTACGAGCACTGTATCACCGGCGAGTACATGGCCAACCGAACCTGTATTCTTGTCTCTCATAACGTTGCTCTGACCATCACTAACGCCGACAAGGTGATCATCATTGAGAATGGACGAATCAAGGGTGCTGGAACTCCCCAGGAGATGGCTGATCAAGGTCTTCTCGGAGATGATAAGCACATTCTGTCTTCTGCCTCTGTCTCTGCTTCCAAGAATGCCTCTCATGTCAACCTTCCTGAGGCTGCTGCTGAAGCCGCTGCTGCCGATGCTGCTGCTGAATCTGACCTGCTGACCAAGGTTGCCTCTCGAATTGCCGAGGAGCATCCCTCTGGAGCCGGAAAGCTCACCCAGGAGGAGGCTCGATCCGAGGGAACTGTTCCGTGGTCTGTTTACGAGGGATACATGTCCAACATGGGAGGTCTCTTCTTCTGGGGTGGTCTCACCATTGCGTTTGTTGCCTCTCAGTCTGCTGAGATGTACCAGTCCTTCTGGATCAGACAGTGGGCCATTGGTGTTGGTAACCCTGATGACGTGGAGCCCGGAACTCTGCTCTCTGTTGCCAAGGTTGTCCAGTCGTCTCCCGTTCTGCAGTCTCTGTCCGTCTTCTACTACAATGTCACTTCCAACTTTGTCATGGTTGAGGACAACTCCCACGCTTCCCATTCGGCTGGTTACTACCTGACCATCTACTTCATTCTGGCCGTCATCTTTGTCTTCCTGTCCGTTTCCAAGGAGTTGTACATCTTCTTCGGAGGTCTGCGTGCCTCTCGAAAGCTGTTCAACGAGCTCATGCAGAAGGTTGTGTACGCCAAGCTGCGATTCTTCGACTCCACTCCTATCGGTCGAATCATGAACCGATTCTCTAAGGATGTGGAGGCCCTGGATCAGGAGACTGCCATGGCTGCCGGTATGATGGTTCAGAACTTTTTGGCTTGTTTGGCCACCGTGGTTCTTATCACCATGATCACTCCCTCGTTCTTGTTCTTTGGTATTATCATCGCAGCCATCTACCTGGCCATTGGTGTTTTCTATCTCACCACTTCTCGAGAGCTCAAGCGTCTGGACTCCACCACCAAGTCTCCTATCTACCAGCACTTTGGAGAGACTCTGGTTGGTGTGACCACCATTCGAGCCTACGGAGATGAGCCTCGATTTGTGAGAGATAACCTGGAGAAGGTTGACACCAACAACCGACCTTTCTTCTACCTGTGGGTTGCTAACCGATGGCTTTCTTTCCGAGTTGATCTCGCTGGTGCTCTGGTCACCTTCTTTGCTGGTGCCTCTATTCTGATGGCCATTGGCAAGATTGACTCTGGTCTCGCCGGTGTGTCTCTCACTTACGCTATTCTCTTCTCTGAGAACGTTCTGTGGGCCGTGCGACTGTACGCCGTCAACGAGATGAACATGAACTCCGTCGAGCGAATCCAGGAGTATCTGGATCTGGACCAGGAGCCCCCTGCCGTCATTGAGGACTCTCGACCTCCTGCCAACTGGCCATCCAAGGGAGAAATTGAGGTCAACAATCTGTCTCTCAAGTACGCTCCCGAGCTGCCTGATGTTATCAAGGACGTTACTTTCCACGTGCAGCCTCAGTCCAAGGTCGGTATTGTCGGCCGAACTGGTGCCGGTAAGTCTACCATTATCACCGCCTTCTTCCGACTCATCGAGGCCCACCAGGGTAGCATCAAGATTGATGGTGTGGACATTGGCAAGATTGGACTCAAGGATTTGCGACGAGGCCTGGCCATCATTCCCCAGGACCCCACTCTCTTCTCGGGAACTATCCGAACCAATTTGGATCCCTTTGACCAGTACACGGACGAGCAGGTGTTTGAGGCTCTTCGACGAGTGCATTTGATTGAGGATTCTTCCTCGAGCTCCGAGTCTGTCGGTAGTAGCTCTTCCGCCGCGGCCACTAACGAAAACAAGAACCAGTTCAAGGACTTGTCTTCTGCCGTGACGGAGTCCGGATCTAACCTGTCTCAGGGCCAGCGACAGCTAATGTGTCTGGCCCGATCTCTGCTCAAGAGTCCCAAGGTGATTCTTCTGGACGAGGCCACTGCATCCATCGACTACGAGACGGACGCCAAGATCCAGAAGACGATCCGATCTGAGCTCAATGACACCACCATTCTCACGATCGCCCACCGACTGCGGTCTATCATTGACTACGACCAGATTCTGGTTCTGGACGCCGGTGAAGTTAGAGAATACGCTCCTCCCCACGAGCTGCTTCAGAACAAGGATGGAGTCTTCTACTCTCTGTGTGCCGACTCGGGCGAGTTTGAGGCACTCATTGACCTGGCTAAGGAAGCCTACGAAAAAGCATAGCATGATAATCAGCAGACCTGATTTAGTTTATTAGATTTAACAATGAAAGAAATGAATGAACTTGTAGCTCAGTGTAAAAGACCTCAATAACTATTTCGGGGCCAATCCTTACAACCGTACCGGTATTTGTAGTGATGTCCATAGACGTGGGTGTTATCATAAACGGTTATATATCCTTGACTACCGGTACCGGGTATGCAAGTGCAGTGGCTGATCGGACGGTAAGCCGTGTTTTCACGAAGACACGGCCGCAACTGTCATATTAAGATGGTTGGGCTCTCATATCAGGCTGACTAAGTCATGTGATTCTTATAATAAATGAAAAACCGCTTTTTGGCTTGGAATGTATGCCGTGGCTTGGTTGAAAGGGTTCAGACACACAATTATGACGCTATCAGGTTGGTTACCTTTATTATCTCACCTCTCTTTTGCATTCACCCTTAGTATGAACTTTGACATGTTGGTGGGTCTCCTCCAGAGTGAGATACGGCTCACGTCACTCCTGTCATTGCGCTGATACCAATTCCAAGTGATTCCCCTCCTACCTGTGATTTATCACTTTGAAATATATCTTTCATAATCAGGGATACCTGTGTGTTCATGATCTCTGTACGACACAGTTGATTACAGTCAAGCAAGATAAGAGCCATAGTTTGACAAGTGCTTTTGGTTTGACAAGTTGGAAGCATGAAACGAGTATTGACAAGTGTCTCAGTCGCGGAGCGTATAGCTACCGTGGTACGTGACGAGAGATACGCGGGAGAGTGTATGGGCGATTTCTTTCAGCCACAATTAGGAGCTCGTCTCTTAACCAATGGCTGACGCACTTGAACAACTTGAAGAAAGAATCCTACAAACGGTTAGAAGGGAGCTTGGGATCCTCGAGGAAGAGAAACGACGAGGACGTTCTCGTCGCATTGTTACCCCAGAGTACGAAACTCCTGTTTTGTCGGATAACGATGAGGGGTGTGAACATGAAGGAGAGGCGGGTTCATCTTCTGAAGTAATGGACGAACCTGGAGAAGAAGACTCTCAGAATCCGCTCTTTGTACCTCCTTCACGAGGCAGCCGGACTACAACTGTCAGGGGTCGAGAAGTAAGACGTAGTTCAAGACGTTACAGAGGGCAATATTCCAGGAGACAGCAAGTGGAAGAAGACTACGACAGACTGCACAACCCCAGAATGGGCTCATACGCGAAAACTCGTGGTACTGCACGTTCAAACCCGTCTTCTTGTACCCCTAGCAGATACACCCCAGCAACCCCCTCTCCTAAGAAGGAACAGATACCGGCACGCGTGAAGCAAGAAAAGAAGGAAGACCTCTATTGTGAGCTAGGGCTGAAACTCCCCGTCTTGAAATTTTCTTCATCCTGCTTCTGGGAAGATCTCATGCTAGAAAATCAGCTCCAAATCGAGACAGGCTACAACACCCACACAACCTTTCGTACACTTACAGCAGAGATCCCTGTAACTAGTGAAGCCCGCCCAAAGTGGCTCTCGTCAGATTTGATCTCCAGGACCCAGTACCACCTATTTCTCAAAGCCTGCAAGCGACTGGACCAGGTTTTGACCAAGGTGAGAAAGGCGTACAAGGAGTCTGGCGAAACATGGGATTGTTGCTTGTCGGATCACAACAAGAACGGTGCTGAGGTAAACGTCTTCATGGCCAGAGATCTCGATAGTCTGAAAATCCAGACCTCTCACAAGAAGACCTTTGCAATGGCTGGGAAGAAAAACCTAGATGATCTAATCGCGCTGTTTTCAAGATTCTTGATTGACAAGTACAAGGAGGGTCGAAATTCGCAGGATTGGGAAGACGAGTACGAGCAAGACTCCGACTCGGATATGATGGATGTCGACGCAGAATCTGAGGATGACGTCCCTCCTATAGTGTCTGCAGGGGAACGATTGCAACGTTTACGTGAAGAAGACAGGCACCTTAAGAAAGTCGACTATCGGGAGGTTAGCCGTCGACAAATGGTACTTGCCAACCATGAACCCGTGCAAACAGTTGTCGCTCTTTTTAGAGAAATATCGCTGACACCAGCAGCTTAGGTTAACCAGCAAGACTTTAACAATAGCTACTATATAATCGGCATGAGATCCTCGGTGTTCCAGTCCTCCTGAGTCTTCCTTGTCTCTGTGACTGCAAGATTCCGGATACGCAACCGATAACTCAGTGTGATTTACAGATTTGGTGACAGTACGGCCTACAGATTTTTAAAATCATATCTAATCAATTGGTTTATAAGTTAACAAGCTAAGGTGCTTATTTGACAACGTGCTCCTTGTGCTCCTTGTCGTCTCCGTAAGCCTTGGTTCCGTAGTGACCGTTGATACAGATGACGTCCTGGGGTCGGTAGTCCTGCTTGCCGGAGAAGAACACCTCGAGAATGTTCTTGGTACCCTCGGCGTATCGGCCCTGTGCATCGATGGAGGTACCGGAGATATGGGGGGTCATGGCGTTTCCACCGCCCCACTTGTTTCGCATGTATCTCCAGGGGTGGTCCTTGGGAGCGGGCTGGGGGTTCCAGACATCACCACCGTAGCCTCGGATCTTTCCGGACTTGAGGGCATCGACAATGTCGTCAGTGACACAGATGGCACCTCGGGCGGTGTTGACGAGCCAGGCACCGTCCTTCATGTGGGAGATGAGCTCCTTGTTGAACATACCCTTGGTGGAGGCGTGCAGAGGACAGTTGATGGTGACAATATCACAGAGGGAAAGCATCTCCTTGAGGTCGGGGACGTGTCGGCAGCCAATCTCCTTCTGAACATCAGCAGGCATGGGCTGGTAGTCGTAGTAGAGCAGCTCCATGGGGTTGAAGGGCTGCAGTCGCTTGAGGACTCGCTGACCGATTCGGCCACCACCAACGGTACCAATGACCTTACCCTCAATGTCGTAAGAGTCCTTGGCAACAGCGGCAACGTCCCAGCCACCCTCGACAATCTGCTCGTGGGCGGGAACGAAGTTTCGGACCAGAACCAGCATGGTCATGACAACGTGCTCAGCGACAGACTGGACGTTGGAGCCAGTGACCTCGAGAACAGCAATGTCTCGGGCGTTGGCAGCATCAAGGTCAACGTGGTCGGAACCAACACCGGCAGTGATACAGATCTTGAGCTTCTTGGCCTTGTCAATTCGCTCCTTGGTGATGTAGGCGGGGTGGAAGGGGGTGGTGATGACAACCTCGGCGTCAACAATCTCCTTGTCGACGGTGGAGTTCTCGCCGTCCTTGTCAGAGGTGGTGACCAGAGTGTGGCCCTGGGACTCGATCCAGTTACGGAGGCCAAGCTCGTTCTCGGTACATCCGAGAAGTCGAGGCTCGTCCTTGGCGTGGACACCGGCGTCGTAGAGAACAAGAAGGATCTTCATATTTGTAGTAGTAGTTGTTGGTTGATGGGGATCTATCTGGAGGGTATCTAGGCCCCTTTATATATCTTCAGACCAGGCCCACATGAACCCGTGTGCACACCCCGTCCGCCCGCACAACCTTGAGGCTCAGAGTGTAACCGCCTTGTCTGAAGCTTCGGTGGCTAATCGAGCAACTGGGGCAGCTGGTCATTGGGGGAAAGATGTGGCCCTTTGAGATTGGGTTGGGGCTGACAGACGGACATGTTCGGTGCCTCGCTAAGGCGTGGGTGCGTAGAGATTGATAGAGAACATGTTGGTTGTTTCAATTCAATTGGAATTCAGATTTTCGTACGAAAACGACATCAATTGATCCAATACAGCTCTTGTAACAGTCCAGCACCGCCCAAACTCCCCCATCCGTGTCCTTCCATAGCCAGCTCTCTCCCCTCAAAGACAAACCCAGAGCTAGACATTTCCGAGCCGCACCAAAGTCTACATATGCCGGTATACAAAGATACTGGAGGCGAAACCAATTTTCTCGCCGCACCACACGGTCCGGTCACTGTGGGGTCCTGGAACATGGGGTAGATGGGGAACACGGCTGCCTTGGAGAATGAACCGAGCCGGATTTAGATGTCATACTGGAGTAGTGGTTCCACCCTCAGAACACATCATTCTTTACAGTCTCCTCTCTGTAGACTGCCTGCATACATCGTGGTACGGTAGGCACCGGATCCCTTCCTCGATCACGCTCGAGAAAAGGTTTAGTTGCTGTAACTAGTGCCTGCAATTGGACTGTGTACAGCCTGGCTTATGCGGGATACTGATCTATTAGAGGTTCCGTAGCCTAAGGATGGACCTCCTGGTATGAGTGTATACCTTAGAGTGCTTGAGATAGCTAGCCTCCATACTCAGTATACATCTCTACACTCTTTAATTTACACCTTTCACTCCACCGTCTCGTATCCAACTAATAGGTGACACTTATGATTCACCTGTGAAAATCTCACTCTGATACTGCTCGATACTCCTTTACACAGCACCATCTCATTCACCATACATGTTCCAGCAATGTAACCCGCTGCACCCCAGAACCTTGTGAGACAGGCAGAAAAGAGCATTCTCAATATGATTGGGCGACATTGAGCGAAAATAAAACTGTCTGGCGACTCAATTGGTCAGGATAATCGGGCTTGGGAACTTTCCGCACGAAAATCAGCCGCTTGCAGCCAATTATCCGGTCGTTCTTGTAATCTCCAACCTCCAAGGCAGCTACTCTATCCTCTCCAAAGTTCCATCTTCATTGTAAAAGTTAGAAGGCTATCATAGGAGCCAACTCTGAGGTGGTGCCTTGACTCCAAAGCCTGGCTATGGAAGGCTGTGGATGTCTCATTGGATACGTAATAGCGCAGATTAGGGCTAACGGCGTTACAGTAGCTGGAAAATGGCACCAAAACGCGTCCTCCAGGTGCATACCCGGCAGACTACTGTTTCAATAGGACGTTTCTTAATACAATCAAGATTTCACGCCAAAAAAGAAATACGCAGATAATACAGAGGGCAGAAAGTGAAAAAAATCGACAACTGCAGGATTCGAACCTGCGCGGGCAAAGCCCAACAGATAGTACGTTTATTCGAATCTGTCCCGTTAACCACTCCGGCAAGTTGCCACTGGGCCATGAAATTGTGGCGCTTAATTTTTCGATTTTTGGGTGTACCTAAGCTCAAAAAAATGAGAAAATGTTTTCATAAAAACGATGACGTTAAACAAGACGTGGCCCCGCTTGACCCACTGACACGAGCACAACGAGATCTATATCTACGTGTAAGATCCATTGAAAGCCAATGCCAAGGAGACTACGTATATAGCAATAATACATCATGTTTTGGTCATAGATACGAAGCCTACACGTCATGAAATACCCAGTAGCCATATAGAAGTTACATTGATTATCACACAGTCCCACTAGAGCTTAGGAGGCTTGTTTCCCTGCACAATAACCGTGTCAGGGTAGGTTGTTCGAGCCGAGGTGTGCCATGCTGCTCCGTCGATCACCAGCGTAGTACCTGAGATGTAAGAGGCGGCGTCAGAGAAGAGAAAGACCGT
Organism: Yarrowia porcina; assembly: GCA_900519025.1. NCBI lineage: Eukaryota > Fungi > Ascomycota > Dipodascomycetes > Dipodascales > Yarrowia > Yarrowia porcina. The sequence goes on from ULGT01000013.1 coordinate 592,284, forward strand.
TCCATTGGCAATATCCTCGGTAGTTCCAAACCTCTGAACAGGCACAAGTTCCAGGGATCGCTTTCGAGCGTCAGCAGGAAGTAAACGCCCCAGACCTTCGGTTCCATCGATAGGACCAGGAGCCAGGCAATTGACGGCGATTCCTAGAGGTCCCAGCTCGACGGCCAGCGCCTGAGACAGAGCGTCGATACCTGCTTTTGCAGCAGACACGTGTGACTGTAGAGATACTCCTCTGTAATGCAGGGTGGCAGACACGAACAGCACCTTACCCTTGTTCTTTCGCAGTTCAGGGAAGCAAGCCTTGACGGTATTGTAAGATCCCAGCAAGTCAATGGAAATGACTGACTTGAAAGCATTGGCTGACAGGTGGTTGAAGTCTGCCAAAAAGTTACCGGCAGCTCCTGCAATCACGTAATCGATTCGGCCGAGTTCCTGCACGGTCTTCTCAGCTGCAGCCACCAGCGACTTGACTTCTCGAACGTCACAGTTGCCAATTCCAATCACCTTGGCTCCAGGTCGCAGCTGCTGCATTTCCTCGGCGGCCTTTTGGGTCACTTCGGGTCGTCGTCCAATAACTGCAGCATTGGCTCCAAGTAGGATGAGGGCTTCGGTCTGCACTCGACAGATGGTTCCTGCTCCTCCAGTTACGAACACCACCTTACCTTCAAAGAGACCAGGGTTGTAGACGCAGGTTTTGAGCCATTCGGGGGTGAGAGTGTTGGGCATTTTAGTAATTCGGATGTGCGAATTCTGTCAACAGCATGCTCCAGATATATAGTCTCGCTAACAAGGTTCAGGTGGGGAAGGAAGGTGGGGGGAAGATCTAGGATGGTGGAAATATTTGCGGGGAATCAGGTGAGAGATTTGTCGATGATGTTGCAAGTAGTTGTATGACTCAATGGCTGGCCTACGAGTACAGGTCCGGGTATTTGATGTGATTATATAATCAATGGCTTCTTGTATCAGCTTTCTCGAGTCACTGTATATGCACTACACTTAGCTCTCATATTGTAGATGTTTCATATCCACATACAAACCTTCCTGACATGGCCGAAATTCCACCCACCCATAAACACGGAGTCCAAAATCATATTGCACTACTCCATCTTCATCTAAATCCCCTCTATCACCCTCCATCACGATCCGTACTCTACCCCACTTCGGACCCGCGCATGCGTCACCCTGCAGCTAGCAGGCACATACCTTGCCGAACTGCACTAACTGCGAATTGCGAAATGCGTCAAATGTCATAATCATCATTATCATAACGAATAAATAATACCTACAATACACTACATGTTGACGGCCAAAAGAATAGCCAACATACCCAGAGTCTCCCGTCCATCTGCAATGGGAATTTTCAGCAGCTCCAGAATCATCTGGATGTCTTTGTTGAGCAGTAACACGGCGTACTCGAACCGGTACTGTAACGACGATGGGAACAGAGGAAACGCACGTGAGCCGGTGATGACGCTGACAGGATCAATGATCGCGTGGTGAGCACCCACACGCGTAATGGGGTACTTTAAAGGAATCTCGAACAAACCGGAAAGGAGCATCAAAAGCTCACAGGTTAAAGAATATGCAAATGTTTGTTCGTGTTCGTCCGAGGAGGTTAATGATAGACCGGCAATAGCGTAGGAGCCGTTTCTGTGTGTGATGGGAAATATCTCGCAGAGTTGCTCAAGAGACTCCTTTCTAACCTCGAAAAGAGCGCGTTTTTCGTTCTCCACAGACTTGTAGAGATCAGTGGGCACCTCCTGTAGTGCCTCTTTGGCCTTTTCTTGTAACATGCCTCCGCTCTTCAAGTATGCCCGTCTCGTTTCGATGTCCTGGACCAGTTTTGCTTTTTTCTGGTCCAATTTGAACTTGGTGGTGGCCAATTCTGTCTGGGCCTCCTTGATCCGGGCGATCTCAGCTACCACGTAGTTCTGAGTGCGTTCAGCCATACTTATAAGCTCTCGATTCCGCGTCAAAGTCTCCACCTCTTTGGAAATTGTCTGCCGAGTGTGTTCAGCGTCCTTCACCATATGTTCCATGTTGAGCACCTTGAGCATCTGGTCAAAAGAGGTCGCATTCAATGGTTCTGCGGGAGTACGTAGCCCAGACGAAGAAGACACCTGATGTAGAAATGCCGAAGGAGTGCCGGGAATGAAACAGCCATCGTCTAGGGTCAAGACTATCTGGCTCTGTCGTCGGGCAGCAGTCTCATCTTGCCCAATGTACCTCAAAGACGACAAGTCCACTCTGTATACGGTTGGCCTGAATAGCTCTGTATCATCGCTATCTTCCAACCATAGCACCACCACAATCTCTCTCAAGTCTCTATAATTCTTGTCAAAGTCGAGATCCACACCAAAGTTGGACTCATGCACAAACACAGGCGACACGTAGATGGGCTTATCCTTGTGTTCCGGGTCATGTATAGAGAAGAATGCAGTAGGAGGGTGGTACTCTATGAGTTCGTCGTTTAGCGAGTCAGAGCTGGGTGCTCGGGAAATCTCGACTTCTGGGGTTCGAACGGGATACTCCTTGACACTGGTTATAGATGGAGCGGGCATGAGCTCTCCGCCATTAGTTTCGGGCTCTTTAGTCTCGGTATGTATTCCATTCTCGGGTTCCGTCTCGCCCTTGGTGGTAATGGAGACATTAGTAGAAGTGGCCTTTTTGGCGGTGACAAAAGGCAGAAAGCCTTTCTGAGAAATGCGGAATTGAGAGTCGTGGTTAGTGATAAAGGGCGAGGTAGGCCTGGTTGGAGGAGTGTCCAGGGGCGTGGCCAGGGTGGACGCTATGCTTTTGGGGTCGTTTTTGCGCACACAGACGACATTGGCGAACGAGATGCGATGGACGTGGCGGAGCCGGCGCTTGGACGACGCTAGAGTCAGTTTGTGTCTGTCTCTATGTCCCATCGCTGTGTTTTCAAAACTGTGGTTGTGGTGTTGACAATACGAGTTTACCCTCAACGTGCATACGATTAGCTGCGTTTAGGATGATTGCGCTGGGCCAAGTAAAAGTTCTTGAAGTTAGTTGGGACTTCCAAGTAAGGGGGATGTTAGGGGGGTTGCCCATTATGGTGTGATTGGAAATAGAGCACGGCTGAAACTGGAGATGGTGAATTTCAACAGCAGGAATATCAGATTTTGTGAATTTGACCGAGTTTGGCTCGATTTTGGGAGCTTATGGGGTGAGTGAGTTGTTGCACAAGAAAAGGATGATCCCATCAACTCCGCCAGACTAAGATGCTTTCTAGCCACAACTCATTGTTAAAGTCCCTTGCAAGACTCGAGGCTACCATAGATGATCTATTGAAACTGGAGGAATCGATATATTCTCTGGCTACCGGCTTCTCCACTTAACCACCTACAATGCAAATCTATAATCTATTAGTGTCCTACTTGTTCGTCTACTTGAATGCCTTGGCGACAGTCTCCCAGAACTGCTTACCCTGGATTCGGGCAACGTTCTTCTCGAGCTCAGTAGGCTTTCGAGATCCATCTCCGCCAGCGAAGGTACCAGCTCCCCAAGGAGAACCTCCATGGATCTCATCAAAAGAGGTCAGCAGAGGAGCAGCCTCCTTGTATCCGAGAGGCACGTAGATCATACCATGGTGAGCAAGGGTGGACAGAGCGTTGATGGCAGTGGTCTCCTGTCCTCCGCCGGGGGTACCGGTAGAAACAAAGACACCGGCGTACTTGCCAGCAAGAGCTCCGCTAGCAAAGAGACCGCCAGTCTGGTCCCAGAAAGATCTCCACTGGGCAGGCTGGTTGCCGAATCGAGTAGGGATACCCATGAGAATACCGTCGTACTCGGTGATCTTCTCGGGGGTGATGACGGGATCATCGGGCTTGGGGGGAGCCTTGATGATGTCAAGAACCTTCTGGGGGAGGGTTTCCTGGACCTGGTAGAGGGTGGAGGTGCCTCCAGCAGACTTAATACCCTGCTGGATCTCGTGGGCGAGTGTTCGAATGTGTCCGTAGACGGAGTAGTAGACGACAGCGACCTTGGGAGCCATTGTTTAATGTGTGGAAGGAAAGAATCGATTGGGTGGGTCTCTACAAGGGGGAGGGCCCCACCTCTATATATACTTGGGTTCACAGCCTTCCATTTTGAGTCAAAGCAAATCTGTTGGTGGTCACGGCTGTAGTCAATCTTGACTGTGCATTGTTTATGTGGGAGGCCGTTTGACAAAGAAAGAAAAAGTCAAAGACGCGATCCAGAGTTAGCTTGATAAAACCTCTGCTAATGTTTGCTCACACATGAATGGTAGAGGCGGGGTACTAGATCGGTTTGTTACAACGTGTGGAATCGGACATGCTCTTTTAGCTACTTCAGCTGCCAACCTTACAGCTGTCAATGTGCCAGTTTTTTTGCCCTTCTCAATGTATGTTCCACTCTTCTTTCTGTTACAGCTTGATTTTTCTGACGGTGCTTCTGACAAGCACACCCAAGCCTGTCAACCAGTTTTGCTCCATCCACGTGTTTGACTTTGGATGATCGAGGAGAGAAACTATCTCGACCTGCTTAAGAACGGCGATCGAGGAACCAGAAACGGGGGCCCGGCGAATTAGTGCAGAATAATAGGTGCTTACCAATCCATGCATCACAATTTCGGGCACCGACCTCCATCTACACAGCCTGTCTAAACCTACTGCCATCATCGCTACTGCAGAGAAAAGAGCTAATGCGAGTTTATTTGTGTGGGGACAAGAGTCAGGGATGACGAATGGTTCTAATGAATCGCTGGTTCAAGATGTGGGGTAATTGAAAATTGTTGGTAATGGAGTTATGAAGCTGGTGGTTGGGGGAATGGCTGATGTGCCAGAAGTAGCGGCTGTTGTTGATTGAGAGATGATTGCTGACTGCTTCCACGTATACCTGTCGAGAGGTATATCTTGGGCTTGTATGGAGTCTCTACAGGTCATATCTGATATCTAACTCATGGATTTCGACTCATTAGGAGAATTACTGTGATACCAAATTCACATTGCTACCATGTCAACTCTCGTCTCATGTCACTCTTTTCAATCGCTCAGTCCCTCGTTTGTCGACTCTTCAGCCTCTTCATCTCTTTTGACCATCTCATAGGTGGGTAGTTCTCCGGCGTCTCGGAACCAGTAATAATGCTGAAGCATGAGAATCACATCGAAGAAAATGGTGACCCAGGCGAGAAGAAACTTGGCCACGTTCTTGTAGATGCCCTCCATATCGTGGTTAATGATACCATCAAATACCAACTGTCCCATGGACAGAAAACCTCCTCCCGTGTCCAACAAAACACTGGCAATAGCAAAGCCCTTGGTCGACTTGCGCTTGTAGTTCCATGCCAATTGAGGAAAGTACTTGCAAGTACTCATGAGCACCTTGACGGAACCAGTTACGTAGGTAAAGTCGACCCATTGGATGCCAAACTGAGGGAATAGCCATGCAGAGAGAGCAGTGACCACACATACTGCAATAGTTCCCCATAGAAGAGTGAGACCCCAAGTAGAAACCTTCTGAGTAGGACTTCTCTTGTATCCCCAAAAGTAGACCTGACTGAGAGTCAGCAGGGTCAGAAAGCAGCCGTGGATGCCAAAACAGATATCATTGAACTGCATCAGAGGATAGTGCTTGTCCCCAGAGGTATCGGAGTGTCTGGAAGCATACTGTTCGCGGGTAGTTGTGTCGAAATACAACAGCCAGGCCCCCACGATCCAGCATAGGTAGCCCCAGGTGTTGAGGTACAGAAAGTCGAGAGAGATGCCCTCGGTAGACTTCAGTTTGATGTTAAGCCAAATGGGGGGATAGAAGGCACAGCTCCAGAGAACAAAATAACCCCAGCCCATAAGCTGGGACAATATTTCCAGTGCAGACGTCATGGCGAAAGGTGCGTAAAGAAACAACTCATGTTATCTCTCAAGCCACCGGGGGAATGACTCAACCACCTCTTTCTCAAGCTCGCGTGCTCTGTCTCACTTCAAGCTTATATTGAACTTCCTTGTAGATCATCGGAAGCACTTGGCAGACATGTTTGGTGCAGGAACGAATGAGGGGTATATGAGTGGAGATTTGAGATGAATCACTTGGTGGACTAAGGGGAGTTCCTGGTCAGTTTATACGTCTTTTGGTCGTCTAACATACCACAATCATCAACCTCCTTCCAACCCACCTTCCGCTTAGGTTTCGGAGTCCGCCAGAGTTCCGACGGTGAGGTTTCAAACAAGGAGATCCTGTCATAGGCGGGCTCCGGTACGAACTTGGTTTGCCCATCACTCTAAAAATATTGTACGGCACTTCTTTGGTTGCTCACTTTGATGATTCTGATAATCTCCAAAGTCGAGATGGTTAGACAAAAAGCAATCAAGAAGACTCTTGAGTGGAAATTCAAGGGAAGAAATGGAAAATCGGAGTATTATATACTGGATCGACTCTAGAATCTATTAATTCCATTCACAAGTTGATCATACAGTTTTCTCCCAGCCTTCCAATTCATCCTTCATTCACGATCAGATAAAAGTTATCAGAACAGAACTAAGAATTTTTGCAGAGAAAGCCATATAGGAGTAAATAAGTAAAGTGAGAGAACTATTTATGACTACAGTACCTCGACGTTATAATGTATCCATCAATGCCAGTCATTTTTCATTTTTCATTTTTCATTTTTTTTCGATTGTGTACGTCCTATTTTAAAACATTCACGAACCTTAAAAGCGATGTGGCGCAGTGGAAGCGCGCAGGGCTCATAACCCTGATGTCCCTGGATCGAAACCAGGCATCGCTATCTTTTTTTATGCATTATCTTTTGATATTTGTGTATTTTTTTTTTGGTACATGTTGTGATGTTCTAAAAGTGCACTCTTCGCCAAAGTCAATTAATTGGAATCATTTTATTATGTACCACTTGCGCTAGTCTTGGGACAAGGCATGCGCTGGAAAAGTTGAATCTATCCTATAAATACGATGTTGAATCATACTGTGTATTGTATGAGTGCCTTCTTATTCAAGAACGGCGCAGAAGCCAGTAAGGAGACCCTCGTTCTTGGCCCACTCGAAAAACTGACGCACAAACTCCTCCTGTTGTTGTCGGGTGAAGGTGAACATGAGTGTGTTGAGCAGCGTCTCCACCTTGGACACGTGGTTGGACACAAAGGTCTCGTAGTACAGGTACGAGAAGAAGCCCATGAGGAACTGGCAGTCCATTCGGTCTGTGATTCCACCGTGGCCGGGGATGGTGTCTCCAAAGTCCTTGACTTGGAAGGCTCGCTTGAGACCAGAAGCGAAGAAGCCTCCAAAGGGAGCCACCAGAGAGGCAAAAGAAGCCAGAATTCCAACGTGGAAGTGAATGGGGGCAGCCGAAAAGGTGGTCTTGTGGGTGAGCTGTCGCAGGAACTCGGTGGGGATGGGGTACTCCTTGGGCATGAAGACGGGGTTAGGAGTACAGGTCAGGTTGGAGAAGAGATTGGTTCCCATATCCTCAACGGGGCAGATAAAGTAGTCGAATCTGTAGAGGAACACGGAGAAGATGACTCCCCAGATGATGGTACAGATCCAGGCTCCGAGGAAGCCCTCGACAGTCTTCTTGGGAGAAATAGCAATCAGCTGGTGCTTTCCAAAAGTAATGCCACACAGGTAGGCGAAAATGTCATTGGAAATGACGAGACCAGCGGGCACAAAGAACCAAAAGAGACCCTGGAAGATGTTGTTGACGATAAAGTGGGCCTGGACCACGCCAAACAGCAGGGTCATATGGGTGAGGCAGAACTGGGTGAACTGGAACCGGTAGTGGTTCTTCTCCAGGGAGGCGACAAAGAAGACAAAGCCCAAAATGTACAGGCAGTAAGACAGGAATCGGTGGTGCAGGAAAAGAGTGTTGAGGGTGTTTTCCAGGTCCGAGTTGTTCTGCTTGATGAATCGAATGATATTCTCGCCCTCCAAAAAGTAGATTGTGGTGGCGAGAAAGTACCAGTTGAGCGATCGAACCCAGGGTAGCTTCTTTTCGCTGGCGGGCTCAGAGGCCAGGTTGATGACCTCCTTAAAAGTCAGGATCTGGACCAGGCCAACCAGAGCAATGACCCAGATATGGCCTGCCGCCAGAACGGTGAAGAAGAAGGCAATCATGACCAGCGACCAGATGGTTCGGACAATGAAAGCCTGCTTCTTGGACTCGGGCGACGAGTCCTTGGCGGCCTTTTTCAGATACTCGGCTTCTCGCGACGAGTCTCTGGACGTGTTGAGCGACGACACTTTGGAGTTTGCTCGCGAGGTGACTCTGGAGACAGAGGCCGAGTCTGCTCCGGACGTGTGGGCGTCAATTTTTTCAGACATGGCTCATCAAGTCGTGTCGGGGATCCACGGGGTGTGCAGTTTGGAGCTGCGGTGAAGGGGTGTTTTTTGTGGGGTGGTGGTGGGGGAGGAACCTGAAGAGTGGTTGTTGGAGAAACGTGGTTGGAAAATCATGTCCACTGTATTTTTACACTTTTTGCTTGACTTGAAACTTTTGTCTTTTTTTTACCTCCCAATTGTCCCAAGGAGCCCTGTGAACCAGCAGCCCCCAGTGTGGGGTCTCAAGAGTTACTACCAGCTGTCAAGGTTCTTGTTGAGCTGGAGAATGTAGGGCAGGGAGGCGAGGCGTGACCATTGGGTTGGTTTGAAGGTGGCGCTAGAGAGCGGGCGAGTCCGGTGACCAGATAGATGACACCGTGGCCTCTTTTCTGCGTTCATCTCGCCTCCCAATCGCATCCAGTCTACTGCTTCACTCTCGTTTCTGTCGCGCGGAGCTGCATTCACAGACACACCCAACGTCATGCTCCGAGATGCAGTCTGCAACGTGAAAAAAACGATTGGCTGGCATGCTTGGAGGGGGATATAGAATGGAGATATGGGTGACAATCCGAGCGGTGAGAACGGACTCCGGAAATCAACGCACGTGATATTCTCCAGTCTTTGCAACGTCACCCTTTTCTCGGGCACGTGGCCCACATAACTTCTGGATGTTACTTTTGGCAGTCAGTCCTACAAGTGCACCAACAGTGCCTGGGAATGGCGAGTTTAAATTAATTTAAAAATGAAGGAAAACATAAGGGAAAAGAAGAAGCGGGAATTGCAAGGAAAACGCCTTAGTTGCAACCACGACCGATTTTTCACATTCCACCGCCCACAACCTCGCCAGGTCTCTCCCTACCCCACATGACGTCACCAACACGTCACGTTAGTTTTGGCGATTTTCACGGGCCGAAATAAAATCAAGGGCCCTCACAGCTCCACTGCATCCGACCCGGCCCTCAGAACTCAAAGGCTGTACCAGTTGAGAGAGGTCTACAGGGGTCTGGGGGCCTATAGAGCGGGGTATCACGCAGCTTTGAGACACTGGCCTAGTGCGGAATAGGAGACCTACTGCGGCTTCCCAATCACGTGCCATAACGCCGCGCACATAATCGCGATCTATTGTCCAAAAAACTCACACCGAGATTAACACACCGCTTATGTTTAGGTTGGTGCACGGAGCTCCGATGCAGAGATCCGAGGTTGGTGTTTTTTTGCAAGCTGTTGAGCGGTTGATATTATCGTGTGACCAACGGCGGTTGTCAACGGTCAGGGGTGCATGTGTTTGATTACGTAGGCGGAGCAGATACCGACACTTTGGGTCCCTTTGAGAGCAGCTTAGGTGTGGTCAATGGGGTGCTCAATGGGGTGCTCAATGAGGTGCAGTCTGGTGAATTGCTAGAAAAGATGATCTGGCTCCGTTTAAGACATGCTCATATCAGGAATCAGATCATAGAGCAGTTGGGTATGTTTGATGGATTATGGTTAATTCAGATCAGCTATGAATGATAAGGGTTACTACGATATAAGACTTGAACCAGATCCACATCGTTAATGAGGTTGAACCAGATGCCCAGTTTGAATGTGGTTAACAAAGAAGCATTCTGCCAGGGCGGCATATGTTTGAAATGCCTGGAACATTGAGTATCTACAAGTGTTGCTACCGGTACCCCGGTATGGACGATACTCGTACATTCGTATAGGTTGGACTCTGTTCCTACAAGTGCCTGGTAGCTTCTCTGCTCTTACTCTTACAGAGTTTCCAAGGCAGAAATGCTTCAGAGGCAAAAAGCAGGGAACAGTCGAGTGCCGGCTACCAGATACTTGTACCGTATGTACTCGTACCATACGAGAGCGAGTATAGCTGGAGAAAAACATGACAGTTTCTCTTGGAAATTCCTCAGTATGTACACCGCACTTATACACTGAGGTCTCCCTTGAGCATGTTCATCCCATACAGTACAAGTAAAGACTCTTCAAGTCACTAAACACACAAAAGAATAGTGCGAATAGCTCCCCAAAATCTGACAGTAGCCTTTGGAAACCTCTCACACACTTCCGTTCTCTTTATGAGACCAGAAACTTGCCTTGGAGTGTCATTTTCAACCTGCTATTCCGGAGGCCGGGTAATCACCAACTGAAACTTTGGACGCATACCAGTGCATCTGAAGAATAAAAAAATGAGTGCACCAGAGGAAAGAGATATATCAGCAAAGTCGTAGCCTTCGAAATATTCCCACGGAGGTGATAATCCAGCGACATGACTACATATTTCAGAAATTTACATATTTCGCCTTTTCGCGTGGCCCCAAGTAAGGTCATATAGAACGGAGATTTTCTTGCAGGGACCACCATATGTGCCAGTATTCCAGATAGGCGAGATTCCACAGATGGAAAGGTACAGTATGTACATACGAGTATCCGAAGTGCAGTACGTTGTCATATACTTCCGATGTTTATACACATTACGATACACAGCTACTACACGTCCGCTTTGTTTAGTTGATAGGATACAATTTTTACTCTAAACTACACACTTAGAATCGTCGCTTCTGGGAAGAGAGGAAAGAAGAGTGGGTCTCGAGGGGAGAGGGGGAGAGGGCGGTCTCGGCCCACAGGTTGGGGGTCAGGAAACCGTAAGTGTTGGCAATGGCAATGAAGGTAGCCTTGAGGGTGTTCTCCAGAGTTCGGGTAGAACCGGCAGAGGCAGTGTAGACATCCTTGATACCACCGAGCTGCAGGAGCTTCTTGACGGCAGGGGAGGCGACAATGGAAGAACCTCGGGGGGCGGGGATAAGTCGAACGTTGACGGATCCACACTTTCCGGAGGTCTTGGTGGGGACGGTGTGAGGCTCACCAAGAGAAGAACCCCAGTATCCTCGTCGGACGGGGATGATGGCGAGCTTGGCAATGATGATGGCGGCTCGGATGGCGGTAGCAACCTCCTTGGCGGTCTTGATACCGAGACCAACGTGACCGTTGGAGTCACCAATGACAACGACAGCCTTGAATCGGGTTCGCTGACCGGCTCGGGTCTGCTTCTGGACGGGCTTGATCTTCATGACCTCATCCTCGAGAACGGGCAGGAGCTGGTCAACAATCTGGTACTCCTTGATGGGGAGGGCGTGGAGGTAGATCTCCTCCATGGACTTGATGTGACCGGCCTTGACAAGTCGACCAAGCTTGGTGACGGGAACCCATCCCTTCTCCTCGTCCTTTCGGCCTCGGCCTCGGCCACCACGGCCACGGCCTCGTCCGCCACGGTCACCTCGACCACGGCCAAATCCACCTCGGGGAGCAGCTGCTTCAGTAGACATTTTTGATATTTTTGTCGGTTGTGAAGATGGAAATCCGTCGCTCGTTTTTTTCACTACCTGCGGTTGGGAGGAAAGAGTCTGTGACTGTTTTCCCAATTGGGAAGAGTCATGTGACCAAGGTTAATTGGTGTGGCTGGGATGGGATAATTCGAGGAACAAATTAATTCAAACAAATTAATTCAACTGGATGGGGGTTGGTGATTTATTCATGAATTTGGATGCTGCCATTCAATGTAGCTTTCCATTCGGTCCATTTTGATACCGTTGATGCCATGAAGTTGTGTTGTGTTCTGTAGAGTGGAATATCGCATATTAAATAATGTAAATGAAAATACCCAAAATAAAGCGGAAAAACAGAAAAAAAATGCGAAGAGGAGCCAGAATTGTGGAGTAAGATTGTTAACCAAGCAGGGTAGAGACATGAAGCATATAATATATCAGGAATATCAGGTTATGATACTCACCTAACACCGAATCACACAAATATGGTCTTGAACTACCGGTAGTCATATAGAGTCCGAAACCCACCAGTGTTGAACCCAGACCACAAGTAATTACAAGTATGTACTTGTATGTAGATACTGTTATCAGTTGATCTACTCGTCCCTCCACCTCAAGTCGATGAGCTCAGAGGCTCTCAGAATGTATAGATGATCCGAAATCCGGAAAAACAAACTACAGTACGAGTACCTGAAGCTGTCTCATCAGATTATGAGTGACACATTATGGCTGCGAAGATGAATGGCCATTGTCTCACAGATACGTCTTGCAAGACTATCGCGTGACCTACATTGATACAAGTACCTGGTACCTGTGTGCGATTCCCCCACCTCCTCTTGTTTCACCCTTTTGGGGGCCACTCTGCTTCTGACACTCGTATATTGTGGTCTACCTCATCGCTTGTTTCAATGCACACAATATTACCATGCATGTCCAGCAGTTGAAAAACAGACAAACAGACGTTAATTACACATGAGAAAATAATCCCAGGAGGCAAATGATAAGCTAATACCCGTACTCGTAGTCTGTATATTAGTCGAGTTATCTTCATGAGCACTCTTCGGCACAGCAAACACAACCTACAGCGATACGTCATTCCCAATATAGGGCCATCTCCAAAGACAATAGACGATCAGGATCATCACGGCTCTTTTGCGTCTCAGCCAGCCGCAAGAGCAAACAGAGGCTACAGCCCCGTTTTATTCCGTCCTGGGCCGGGTGCATGACACAGGTGTGTTTCGACACGCCACTGCAGCAGCAAACATATCACATGTTTAGCGAGGAGGGCATTATTGGTGGGGCAGTGGGCAGGAGAACTCGTGGGAGAACTCATACACAAGGGCTCGTATGTGCCTGGTAGTCACTTATAATCAAATGCAAAGCCCACACATGGTTCCAGGTGTCTCTAAAACTGCACAGTCCCTCCAATAGTTCCTGCCGAAGCTCCGCTTAAGGTTCACTTGATCGGCAGTGGTTAGTCTAGGTTTGAATTCAGGCGTCGTCAAGTTGCTACCAGTTATATTATCACCTCACACTTCCTTCTAACCACTCTAAAAACCATCATGTCGTGAGTATTACCAAGGACTTTGGCGAGCCATTGGCGACGACAAGGTCAATGCGACGACGAGAGTCATACACTGCCCAATGCCATTGTCACAGCACAGTGGTTATCCACAGCAAGAGCAACTGGCAACAGACGGTTGTGTCCAACTTTTTGAGAGTCAACTGTCGTCTCGTGTCCAACATGTCGTCTCGTGTCCAACATGTCGTCTCGTGTCCAACATGTCGTCTCACAGTGGCAATTAGATATCTCTCTAAACAGTTTCCCATACCCTACTAACACAGCAACACTAACAAGAACGAGAGCTACGCCGACGCCGCCCACAAGGCCCCCCCTCAGTCCAAGGAGGAGAAGCAGTGCCCTGTTCTGACCCCTGGCCAGCAGGAGGAGATCAAGGAGAAGGCCGAGAAGGTCGAGAAGGAGTTCCGAAAGGTCGAGAAGGACGTCATCGCCAAGAAGGAGGAGCTTTCCAAGGAGCTCAAGAAGGAGGGCAAGGCTCTGTCCGAGAAGTCTTCCGAGCTCTACGCCAAGATCTCTACCGAGCTCCAGAACCCCGTCGTTGCTGCCAACGTTGTTGTCGGCATTGTGGCCGCCATTGGTGTCGGATACTCTGCTTACCAGAAGCACACCCGAGGTGAGCTTGACGGCAAGCTGGCCGGCATCTACGTCGGAGGCCTTGCTGCCTTCGGTGCTTTCCAGTACCTCATTTCCGCTCGATCTTACAAGAAGTTTGAGTAAACCAATAATTAATTGATTAGAATGTGTATTTGCTTGTACCAATGGCCATTATCAATCTCTCTAGTTGGCCCGTAGCCCGATATCGCCACCGTTGGCTAATTAGACACACTGGACGGGTCACCTGGCTTTTTAGGTTCACATGCGTTATCGGGGTTTGGGGTTGCCTGAGTTGGGAGTAATTTGAGGGAGCAATAGTATACGGTAATATGAGAGCTTTTACGAGTACAGTACTTGTAGTGACTGTGACCAAGAAATGAGTACAAAATGTACAGTAGCACTTCACTTTCTAGTTGCTCCATAATCTTTTGCTATAAGAATACCAACTGATATCGCTTGTAGTAGTTATCGAAGAACGCAGTTTTAGACCATCCCTTTCTGGAACAGCGCTAATGAAACGCCATGCAATTATGCGTCAGTTACTCCTTTCTGTAGCTGAATACAGATATCCCTTGATACGCTGTATACCCTTGATACAATATTACAATTGACATATTTCAGGGTGCGGTGAATCACGGGTACTGGTAGATGCAGGTGCCTCGCTTAGATAACTGATCTGGACAATCTATTTAGCGAAGGGAATTGCAGTGATAGAAAATTAAATCAAAATAAATATTGTGGTGTTGCAGCGCCCAGGAAATACCGTGGTCTCAAGAACCTCAATTATGAAATTATGAAGCAATATTGATGCAAATATCGAAGAAGTAGAGCCAGTGGTTGACTAGAAAGATGGTACAGGCGCCGTACGGTAGTGGTAGTCAAGACCTGCCATGAGCGTGAACCAAGTATGATGCACCGTTACCCCAGCGTTGTACCTTTTAATATACCACCTGCCCGCTTAGTTTCCATTTGCTAGCCCATCTACTGGTACCTGGTACTTGTACCGGTACCACCTAATCGTTAGCTCCCTGCTTAGACGACCGCATTAGGCTACTGGTACTGGGTACCCCTGGTCTAGACCTCGTATTCTTAGCTCGGAAACAGACCTGATGACCTGCGAAGTGACAAATCAAAATACCCAAGGCCAAGCGCCTTGTCCTACAAAGTCGAATAATTGCACTAATATCTTCGTACGGTAGCAATCGTTGTATGCTACATCTCCGCGGAGTTTATTACAGCCAATGGGCGTAATAGTTCAGATAGACATGCTCAATCGGGAGTATTTGACCGATCTAAGAAGACAGAGTACCGCTATCCGTACATACTTTACCTGTAGCAAACCGGTTGTTACCCTCCAATTACCTCTTTCGATGTTTTCACGCCTCCACGTAATATTATTCTTGCCCACCCGATGAAGTGCAGCTATACATCCAAGATGATTGGCCCACAGCCAACCCACCGCACAAATCCGGTAGATGTAGACATATGATTGTCGAGTACAGCTCAATAATATATGAAGATGCTTTGCTGGAATCGATTCAAATTCTTTTCACCTCAAATTTCACCGACTTTGCCGATTTTCAACCCACGTGGAACATACCTTATCTTTCCAGAAATGACTCAATTGAGTCACCTCACCCTCCACCCCGCATGATAAGCACTTATTCCTGTCACCACACCTGTCATTGGCAATAAACTCCGCCCTATCTACTCACAATGACCGTATCCGATCTGGTGAAATCAGAGCCCTCAGGCGCTCTTCTCGTCTCCCTGGTGACCGCCTATCTTGTTTATCTCGTGGTTGTAGCCCAACTCAACCCGCTGAAAAAATGTCCTGGACCGTGGTACACTCTTTACAGTAAGATGCCGATTCTCGTCATTTTCTGGAGAGATAACCGAAACAGATACGTGCACCAACTGCATGAAAGATATGGGCCCATTGTGCGTCTTGGGCCTGACGAGGTGTCTATTTGCGACCCAAAGGATGTCTCCAAGGTCTACCTGGGCAATTTCGACAAGTCTCGATTCTACGCGCAGTTTGGAAACTACGGAGCCCCCAATCTCTTTTGTATTCTTACTAAAGAGCCTCATCAAAAGCTTCGAAAGCTGATGACTGGATTTTACAGAAAAGAGACCATTAATGGAACTGGAATCATTCAAGAGAAAGTGGATGAAATGGAGTCTGTGGTAGCTGCCAACAACAAGCAAGATGTCCACACACTCTTCAGATACCTAGCTTTCGATGTGGTCACCCGTCTGACCATCTCTGATTCGGAGATGCTGGCAGGTAAGAACCAGAAACTCGTCTTCTACCATGAAATGCAGACATCCATGACGTTCTGGACTACGCTTCAACCCAAGTGGTGGGATGTTGTTGCTGCTCTTAGTAAGAAACAAAACGTTTTCGGTGAAAAGACATCCATTTCTGAAGCTAGCCAGAGATGTAACGACTGGACATTCCAGCAAACTGGAGACCCCGATACGCTGCTAGACTTGCTCAAGTCCAAGGGCGTGTCTCACAAGATTGCCATGAGCGAAGTCCAGGATCATATCGCAGCTGGACACGAAACAACAGCTGTAACTTTGGCTTTCCTCTTCCACAGACTGGCCCATGATAAGTCCATCCAAGATAAGTTGTACGCTGAACTTGAACCTGTGAACGTCACTCTTGAATCCGTTGACTCTCTGCCTTATCTAAATGGTCTCATTAGTGAAACACTTCGAGTTCATGCCGCTATTCCTGGAGCAGAACCTCGAGTTTGTCCTGCAGGAACCACCTTCCAGGGTGTTGCACTTCCCAAAGGAACGATCATCTCCGCTCAGCCCTACACCCTTCACCGAGACAAGGCCTGGGGAGACCCAGAGGAGTTCCGTGTTGAACGATGGTCTGAAGATCCTCCTCTGCCCTACTTCATGCCCTTTGGAGCTGGTATTCGAATGTGTATTGGAATGCACGTCGCCATGGGTGAGCTGAAGCTAGCAACTGCCCAGCTTGTCAAAAAGTACGAGATCAAAAAGTCCAACTCTCAACAGAAGTTTCCTTCCATGAAGGACTCCTACACTACGCTCCCTGATGGAGACAATGTTCTGCTCTTTGAGCAGAGAAGCAAATAAAAAATCACCTTGTACCGTACACCTATTCCTGTACCGGTAGTCCCATGAGTAAGTACTGTAGATACAATATGAACAAAAAAAGAGTGTTGATCAGCTTTGAGAAGCTACCGGAATCAAACCGGCTTATTTTCCTCCACTGTCATTATCATGACATGGACAGGAATTGAACCTGCAACCCTTCGATTACAACATGTACTGCTGGAGTCGAAAGCTCTACCATTGAGCCACCACATCAACACAACTTATTTTGTAAGGGACAGATTCCTGGGTTGTTTCAACATTTTCCTTAGATCAGCGGGCACCGCTGATCTGCCCTACAGAGCTCAACTCTTGACTCCGGAAGCTCTGTCTTTCTGACTTATCGTAAACTTGATTAACTATATCTCCTAAAATCCTGTACTTATACTGCATCCTGCTCTGCAGGATGCTCCTTAACATCCGGGTAACCTGTAACATGGTCACGTGCTACGCACGTAACGTCCTTAGGGAGGGATATGACCTATTCTCGTAAGATCCCACGTGACCACTACGTGGTCACAGGCTGACTAAGCACTTAACACCTTATGACTCGATTTGGGATCTTACACTCTCCCCCTCCACATTGAGGACACGATCAGTGTCCACGAAGTACTCCATAACTGTACTCATAACTCTTGAGCCAAATTTCAGCTCTTCTTTCAATGACTTCGTCTTCCTAGTCTCAACTTGTTCACTCGACCAGTCCAGGCTTCGTCTCTAGCTCAGCAGCAGTTTCAAAACTTTTCTTGCCGCCAGCTTTGCCCAGCACCGATCTCTTTATCTCGAGGCCCATCTCTGTAGCGTTTGACTCATACTAGGTAGCTCTTGGCCATCATTCCTTAACGCAGTCTCAGCATCGCCGCTCCAACATGTCTGCAGCACCTCTTCGCCTCCCCAAAAAAATTCCTCGACTTTGTCCACGCCCTACCGTCAAAACCAACAACGGGCACCGAACCAGATTCTCAACATTCACCGTGCCCTTCCGTCAAACCGACACGGGCACTTCATCAACTTCTCAGCCTTCGTCTGTAGCTATCTGCTCAGCCTTCGTCTGTAACTATCTGCTCAGTCTTCGTCTGCAACTCTCTGCTTGACTCACTGTCAAGTCGTCGCTTCGACTCAATTCCTTATCTCCGAGTCCGCTCCTCCTTTCTCAAGCTTGTGTACTTCTTCATTAGCTCGTTCACTCCTCCTTTTCTTAACTTGACTTCTTCAGTATCTCGTTCACTTCTTGCCTGTTCAGCGACTTGTCTTCGCCTCACTCCTTCTCCTCCAGAGATCACAACTGCACTCACTAACGTTCATCGCTTCCTTGTACTATCCGATATCTTCGGACTCAGCTCTGCGAACTCATCGTCACTCATCCTTCAGGTCGATCTCCTTATCCTCCGACTATCCTCCAGGGAACCGGGCTGCCTCGGTCACTCTTCCCTGTTCACAGCACTCACTCGCGTTCCTGCTGATCCTCTAATCCTCCGGGGCTCACAGCTCACACCTTCACTCTAGCTGATCGCCATCTCCTCCGGAATCACAGCTTTCCTAACGCTCCTGCTGATCTCCATTGTTCACAGCTCTCATTTGCATTCTCGCTGATCACCAGTGTACTCGCTCTCTTCTCTCGCTCGTCCACAACATCGACTCCGCGTACCGAGCACTCATATCGCACACATTCACTTCAGCGTCTTCGTCCGAGCCACACTCTATACTCTCGTGCAGGCTCACACACAACTTCTTTCCGAGCTTCTTCGTTCCTCATCAGCTCTTTCCTAATCATCGATGGTCGTCGGCCAGCCTCTTCGTTGTTATCTGCAGCCGAGCCTGATACCTCGTTAACTACGAGGCATCCTCGTCATCTTAGAGGGATCACTTCGCTTACTCCTCTCACTCGACCACTCTCTTCCTCCTCTGACCGTACATCTTCAGGCTGGCTCCTTCGCTCGCCAGCCTTCCTTCCTCCCTTATTCTTCTTTGTCCTGTGTGGCATCGCGTCGCCTTTCTCCGCTCTTCCACTTTAGCCACACAGCCTCTCCTCTTCCTAAAATACTCGCTACTCGCCTATCCGACCCCTCTCCCCCTTTTAAAACGGACGCCCTCGTCCGACTTATAGTCTGGCGTGTTATCTGGGGAGGATTCAGACCACTCTCAGTGGCAGCTCAATACTGCTTTTGGCAAGCGCTCCTTCTTCCATGAGTTTACCATGTTTCTCCTCATGACCATCAGCAATGGATTTGTAACCGCGCGCTTAACCGCTTCCTGCGCGTATCGCCTTCGTTTCAGCCTAGCGATTATCATCAGGGCTGCCTTACAGTGCTGGCAGCCATCTTGGCATCATCGTTCTCATATGACAGGGCTCATAACTCATAAACATGACAGGGCTCATAAATCATAACTTCGTCGTTGTTGCACTTGACCCAGGACCCTAATAACACTGTCCTGTAGCGAATACCCGAGCTCTTATTGTCTGGCTTGGGACTCTCCGCAAATACCCTGGCTCCTATCCTGCCTGGGACTGTTCTTTGCAAGCCTACCTCGACCCCTTGCTGGCCTAGAGGTCCCGTTCCTTTTCTGGTCGCCTGCATCTGGTTGACTACCTGCTCGTGGCCGACTCATTCTTGCTCAGAGACTCCCTCTCTTCTTCTGACCTGGTCGGAGGCGTGTACTTCTCCTTGTGAGAGAGTGTCTCTCTCTCTATTCTTTTAACGTGGTTACTTTCCCACGGGCCCAGATATTTCAGTTTAACGTGGTATCAATCCCACGGGCCGTTCTTCTCCTTCCCCTCGTCAGGGTCTCATTTCCTACCCAGGAACCAGCCTTATGGACCATGCATGGTCCGCACTCCTCCCCCCAGAAAATTCCAAGAGAAAAAAAATTTCAGTGCTCCTCAAATCGTTACTAGGTACCGCTACCATGTGTAAGGGACAGATTCCTGGGTTGTTTCAACATTTTCCTTAGATCAGCGGGCACCGCTGATCTGCCCTACAGAGCTCAACTCTTGACTCCGGAAGCTCTGTCTTTCTGACTTATCGTAAACTTGATTAACTATATCTCCTAAAATCCTGTACTTATACTGCATCCTGCTCTGCAGGATGCTCCTTAACATCCGGGTAACCTGTAACATGGTCACGTGCTACGCACGTGACGTCCTTAGGGAGAGATAAGACCTATTCTAGTAAGATCCCACGTGACCACTACGTGGTCACAGGCTGACTAAGCACTTAACACCTTATGACTCGATTTGGGATCTTACATATTTTGAACCTTAAAATTTCGGCCATGATCCTTACGATGGGTTAGGTTTGTCCGTTTTCGGAAATGTCTGGAAAGGATCATTTGGAGATGATGAATATAAATAAAGAAGGGGAGCTCTCATAAAAGATGTTTGCACTTTGTCATAATATTCCATGAATCTCGATCGCTTTGTTTCGAGTCATGGTCATTCCAAAATAAGTTTGGATTTAGCGAACATGCACGTCGAAGGTGACGACACTCAGAACCATCACCACCATGAAGTTGCAACTGAGTGTACTGGCCTGTGTGGCCTCGACGGTAGCCGCCGTGTTTGTGGACGAGGTTGGAGTCAATGACTGGGTCCGATTGAGTGCCCCCGACAACATCAAGGTGCTTGACAATGTTGCATATTTGGCGTCGGCAGATGCTGTATCTGCCCTCGACCTGTCTTCAGACGCCCCCAAGGGGATCAAATGGAGCCGGCGGTTTGCCGAGAACAGTTCAATCACACTTAAGAACGATCACGCAATCGTCCAGGAAGACAGCGTGTCGTATGGCTTCAATCTGAGAGATGGAGGTCTGTCATGGGAAAGCCATGAGAAGGACGTGCTCAAGGAGGGTGTTATTGTGACTACAGAAGACGATACCTACGTTGCACAAGCCGACAATGCTGTGGGGTCCGTTCGATTGTTCAAACTCAACCGAGGAGTCCCCGAGGAGCAGTGGTCAGCTACCGCTGATCCCATCAGAGACCTCTCTGTAGTTGGTATCAACACAGGCGAAGGTGATAACCAGGAAGTCGTCACTTCGATTGTGGCTCTAGAAGATGGACGGTCTAGCACTAAGGTGCGAATCCTCTCTAAGGATTCAGACAAGTCCATCACCATGGGTCTGTGCCAGCGTCTCATCAAGTTCCAGCCTTTCGCATCCAAGTTTCTCGTTTCATGCATTATTAGCGAAAAGGTGCACCTCACTCTTATCGACCTGGAGACCAAAAAGACTGTCACTACCAGTGTCGCTGGACAGGAGGGCCAGGTACACGTTTCTGGTGCTGACATCTTCGTGCTTGGAGACGACAAGCTGTACAAGATTGATCTTGCTGAGTTTGCCCCCGTGCTTGTCGGTGAAGTTCCCCACGGAAAGGACGCTGTTATTTCCCTCCAGGAACAAGTTGTTGTCCAGGATGCCGTTGCCATTGAGTCTTTTGACTACGAGCTCAACAAGAAGGTTTCTGTGCCTCAGATTCCCTTTTCCTTGACTTACACTGGTTCTGACAACTTCCTTGTGTCTACTCCCAACGCACTTTCTATCCACACTCCCAAGGGTGAGACTCTGTGGTCTTCCCCTGTCCTATCGTCTATCGTTACTGCAGCTTTCATCGACAAGGATGAGGTCAAGGTTGACGACTCTTTCAATGTGGACACCGATCCCGTGACTGCGTTCATCAACAGAATTCAGTCCCACATTGCTCAGCTGCCTCACTTCCTGAAATGGTTCTCTACTCTTACTCTTGACGTTCTTGAAGTTTCTACTGACAATGGCCACTTCTTCGAGAAGCTGCTCATCGTAGCCACCCCCTCTGGTCTCGTTGCTATTGATACTACAACCAACACCAACGCTTGGGAGGTGGACATTCCCGGTGTCACCAAGCTCACACCTGTGGCTAACGGAGTTATTGCTTCGACTCCCAACGGAGACATCGCCTACGACGCCCACGGAGTGGAGTTCAGTGCTCCTGAGTCTGACTCCGAATACACAGTCAAGACCTCCGGAAACACCATCCAGGGATACAAGAGTGGACAGCCTACCTGGACTTGGAGCCCTTCCTCCGGTTCTATTGCCAAGACCGTCATCAAGAACCTCGATGACGAGTCAGTGTCCATCGGAACTATTCTTGGAGACCGAACCGTGCTTTACAAGTACCTTTACCCCAATGTGATTGCCGCTGCTTCTTTTGATGAGGCTGCCGACACTCTCCTAATCACTGTGCTCGACTCCGTCACTGGAAACACTCTGTACCAGTCGATCCACAACGACGTCAAGTCCTTCAGCGATATCGTTTTTGGCGAGTACTGGATTACCTACTCTTATGTTTCTGGCGGTGCCCTTCCTGGTGCCAAGCTCGTCACCTGCGACTTCTACGAGTCTACTACCCCTAATGAGCGAAAGTCTACTGAGAAGATGTCTGCCTTTGACATGTTTGTGCCCGAGACCATTTGCCAGGCCTTTGGAATCGAGTCTGAAGTTACTGCTTTGGCAGTCTCTAAGACTACCTTTGGAATCACCTCAAGGGATGTTATTGTTGCTCTTGCCGACGGTCGGGTAGCATCCATCCCTCGACAGGCCATCAACCCTCGACGGCCCGTTGGACGAGCTCCTACCGCCGCTGAGATGGAGGAGGGTCTGGGAACTTACGACCCCTTCCTCGGCTTCTTCCCTCAGATGCTCATCTCGCACTCCTATTCCCTCAAGGGTGACATCATTGTCAGTAGCGGGGCCACCTTGGAGTCTACTTCTTTGGTTGCAGTTCTTTCTACCAAGGGTGACATTTTCTTCACTCGAATCTTCCCTTCCACCGCCTTTGATCTCATGAAGCCCAACTTCAGCAAGAAAAACCTTGTATACACTGTCATCGCTCTCAGTATCATTGTGCGATACATGGGACCTGTGGTTACCAAACGACTCAACAACCAGAAGTGGGGCGTAGGTCTCATTGAGAAATAATTGATATATAATGATAAGAAATGCTTAGTTAGAAATTATAAAGTACTGTACGATAAACATGATATAGGGTTCATTTACGTGCTCACCAGAGTCGAGATACTGACGGGACATGCGAAAAGATTGGCGAAACTGTCAGCAGAACGTGACTGTTGAAGAGAAATGTGAGATTGACTCTACCGGACTACCTTGCACCTACCAACAGCAGTCAGGATTATCCAGGACTTCCTTTTTGTGTTCTTTTCAGACCAATCTGACTTCGATATCTCCTTGTATTGCGGATCTTTAGGAAACAAAAAGGAGTACCCTGTACTTGTCCTACAAGTATTGAGACATCAGTCAGAGACATGGAAAAGACATATTTTTCCTTGATTTGCCCCAATTGTCCTTATGCTGCAATATGCCAGCAATTTTGTCACTCCATCAATAATGCTGGCAGAAACGAGAGTAAGACAATGGAAAACATATCAACGACATGAGTAAGTTCTGACCTGTCTAATAGTACTTGTAGTTGAAAGACAACACAGGATCCTCTGGTCTTTCTTTCATCTTACTCCACCTTAGCATTGCTGTACACTGTAACAGAAAAGAGGCGAGTTCAGTCACGAGTGATAGTATCAATAGCTAGATTAGTTTTCTTCAGTTAAAGGAGGCAAACTACAGGGTTTTGAGCCTTTTAATTTGTCAGACCTCAGATTTATTTCTTCAAAAACTATCGAATGTATGATTCTCACTCATCGTACTTGCATTGTAGAAATAATGAAATGAACAGGGCAAATTGTAGCTTCGGAAAAGAGATACAAGAGCAGCATAAGAATGCTTGAAATCTTCACCAAAGATTGCGCACATTTCCTAGTTCGCTCAATGTGCTTACGATACACAGACTATTATGATCCACCCTGGAAGTGACTGTATTTTCTTGGTGGAAGCCGAAAGCCGAACATTGTAGCCCAGTAACAATATAAGAGCAGATAAGTAACGAAAGTGACTCTTTGTTAGTGGCTCAATATGATATCGAACTCTACATCTCGATACGGGCACACCAGGACAGTGATCCATGTCAAGTGCATGGACAAATCAATAGAATCAACAAAGAAGCTGAAAATAGAATTGTAAATAGAATTGTAAATGAGCCCATGTCATTTATATTAGCTACGACTACTTGATGCTACAAGTAGCACGTTTCTAACCACTTTGGGCTCTGACTGAGGAATTTACCACTGTACTCCTCTCTATTCCTCTACTGTACTTGTATCAAAGAAGGACTACAACACAGCGCAACAGATAAAAAGATAAAGAGAAAGAAAGAGGTACGGGTATGCATTTAGCCCATGTTACAGAAGTATTGCCTTTGTAAAACAAAAAAAAAGATTAGAGCACCCAGGATTCTCGTATGGTCTCCCACTACAATACTGACTGGGCTCTCTGGTGCTTGACTATGGCTGATCGAACGGGAAGCCGTATTTTCACCAGGATATGGCCGTAACCAGGGCTGCGCCGACCCGGAATCGAACCGGGGGCCCATCGATGGCAACGATGGATTTTACCACTAAACCATCGGCGCTTATTAAGCATGAGGCTGATAGGACGTACGCTCGGAGAGGACTGATTATGTAATCCATTGATAAACACGGTTGAATACCGTCATTCTCATCATGAGTTAAACGTTACAAGGTGAAACTCGATACTATATATATCGAAAGGTATCATCTTGGCGATTGACTATTATCCAGATCACTAATTCCCCTTTTTGGCGATACTTTTACGACACGCATTATCTACGCATAGGTGTTTCGCTAAGGCCACAGTGCAAAACCTTGAAACGGGAAATGGGGAGAATGGAATGAGATCTATAGAAATAGGGGCTGTGGTTTTTATGAGGCTTCAAACACATTAGTTATCGGATGTTTTATGGACTTCCTTGCAGTGAGTGATGGCTCTTGCCACTTTCATGCTTTAAAACAACTGAAGGCTTGAAACAACCTCGTATAAAGAGGGTGAAAGCCAGGATACGGAAGGAGGACAACCTGAGCTTGTAAAAAGTCATATAGATCAATTAAACGGGTAACAGAAACTCGCATAAAGTCCGAAGTGAACTCATTGGAATCTTATATGACTTCATCTTCTGTCTGAGATAGTGTCATTGGTATCCGTCACTTCGATACAATGTAGACACACAACAGTTCATCAACCAGTCCACGCTAATAGCATCCTTACAAATAAAAAGAATGACCACGAAAGGATCAGCAAGACCCAAAGAGACTGACTCAACGAGTTTCCTTACGTTTTAGATCCCTTTGAATCTGATCCTTACCCTGCTATCTCGGTACACACGCACGACTTACGTACACATCCGAATCTCATGACTGACACAGCAATGACACAATTCACATCAACAACAGCTCTATGAAGACTGGATAAATGTTACATCGTTTGCCAAAGTCCCTACAGCCCACAAGGTATCTTTTTGGTGTTCTTCCTTGCGCTCTCCCTTTAGAACAGTAGTGTTCAGGTGTGAAAAGTGTCTTTTTAAGGAGATACTGACCTGATAAATGATAATTTGAGTGCATGGACCGTTCCTGCTTAAAACTTTCATTGCGGTGTATTCGTTCTTTGTCGACTTATTGTAGCACTCTCCCAATTTGAAATCTCAAAACACAAGAACTGAAAGTCATCAATACTTCTCCTGGTAACAGATCACTGGCAATAAAGGTGATTCCAGTCAAACAACCGAGTGACTATTGGGAAATGAGGGATCTGTGATACCGCACTCAGTTGCGGTGGAGATGGTACCAGAGCCTTGATTAGGCACCTTAAACTTGTGCTCGAAGTTTTGGTAGGATATCCTACTGAATCTAATAGGTTCATGTATGTCATTTTGCCTCTACTCTCTCGATGCACTCGCCTTGAAGAACGGTCCCAACCTGCTCAGTATAGCCACGATATGAAATGGACTTGGTAAGAAGATGAATTCGCTTCCAAGAGGCCAAGTTTAGTGCTTTGGCTAGCCCCGAATTCTTTTGATTGGCTGTTATTTTCCATGTTGGTTGTCTCTACACTTTTAATACAGTCACTATCGAAAAAGAATCAGCTTGCTCATTAACAATCTCAATACGATATCAACAGTGGTAGGAGATTCACTATCCTGACCAGCCTTCAACCTCTTCAACTACTTATGTTTGTCAAATCCTTGTCTTGAAAAGGGTCCCAAGGTACTGGGCTCTTATAACCAATTCCACTCTTCTTCGTTGGTTATAGGCCCACATTTGTTTTCCATCAATTGTGCGCACAAGAAGGAAAAATACGCCATAATAAACGTAAGTGACAGTTTAAGAATCTAATATCACACTGAACGTGCTAGCCACATCAATGGGCTCTTTATTCTACTCATCTGGGCTCCATTGCTTCATTAAGAGAGTTATCCAAAGCCTTGGTTGGTTCCACCCCATAAGATGTTGTTATCAGAGAGACTATAGTTTGAATATACCGTTAGGCATAGCAAAAAGCTAGAAGTATCTATATTTCAATAACATAGACGTAGCTAGAAAGTTGTCAACTTTCGTTTCTCGAGCCTTTGGGGTATCTTATTTTACTAATTGTCAGCTCTTAATATCGGAAACTCATGATAACGACCACAGACAGAAAGTAGTGTTTTGCACAGTGTTGACGGTTGTAGCATCTTGAAATCCAACTTTTCTCTATTTCCGAATTTATGGGCTGATTTGTTGACATATTTTCGATTTTTCAAGTCATTTTTCCGCCTTTTTTTCATTTAACCCCCATCAAGCTGATGCCCTTCAGTGAAGAGAAGAACAAAGCTGTAACATCTACCTGTGACATCTAGAAGTGGTTTAGTATCTACTAGCCGCTGATATAAATACATTGAGCGCATCTTTTATTGACTCTTTTCGGCTTTACTCCAACAACTATTCTATCCCCTCGCCTGCTTTTAGTCTCCCCGTTTGAGGTACTTTTTTTTATTCTACTGTACTTCAGCATGAGTTGTCCCAACAAGTGATGCACCAAAAACACTTGAACACGACATTACAGCATGTACCCGATATGATGCACACTGCGGCAAACGCTAAAACTGACACCTACAGGAACCTGTCGACAACGCTTTTGACCTCGAGTTTCGCGAGATGGCAGAAGGTGAGTATTTGCATGGCTTCCCAGCTTCAGCTCAACATACACTGACACACAGATATTCCTCTTGAAGAGGTTGAAGGAAGTGGACGAAGGTGGTCCTCGAACAACCCCTTTCTTGATCCTGAGTCTGGGACTAGACGCGCAGCGTCACGTTCGAATAGTTCTTTATCGAGCGTTGAGTCGGGATCTACAGCAGGTAACCCCTCGATTGCATCGATTAGACAGGGTCTAGCTACAGCTTTAGGCGAGGGAGGCTCAGGAGGTGAGTGGCTCACTAGCGAGCAGACCCACAGTGATGAAAAACAGAGCCCAAAGAAACGGCGGACTTCTGTGCTTGAAGAGAGCCCAAACTCATTGAAGAGGCCTGGCATGGGACGGAATCCATCTTCGAGTGACTACCTGACACCTAACAGGGGTATGGACTTTGAAATGGAATCACTTGACAGCATCGCCTACAAGCCAAAGCGGTACACATCCTTTGATTCTTCTGAACCTATAATGCACAGTGATCCGAGAAATACCGACCTTGAGAGGGCAATATCGACCCACAGTCCTAAGGGCAAGGATAATTCGGCCGACAAATGGAACAATCTGACATCAGCCGTCCAAAGAGTGTCATACCGTATTATTTCGGGAATGGAACAGGTTGACCCTGACGAAGACAGCATAGCCGAAGAGGACCGAGAAAGCACTGATGGTACTATTGATGGCAACGAGGAGGACCCTTTCACCCGGCATGATCATCTTCGGCCTGGTAGCCCCTTGCGACCCAGCTCCCCTGTGAGACCAAGTCCCCATAGACTCAACTCCAGCGCTTCTTCAAGAAGACCTGTCACGCCAAAGAGCGATTACGATGACCCATCTCAGTACTTATTCGGACGGTCTCTTCGAATATTCCCCCCTCAGCATCCTTGGCGGTGGAAAATGTGGAAGCTGTGTAACTCCCCGTGGTTCGAGCCTTTCGTGCTGCTCCTTATTATTTTGCATACCGTCTTTCTATTCTGCGAATCGTCGTGGAATATCTTCAAGGACAAAGACACCGAGCACATTTTTGCTTCTTGGGGACACAAATGGACCGATTGGGGGTTTCTGGCTATCTTCATCCTGTACACATTTGAGATATCTGCTAAAATCATCGCGTTTGGGCTCTGGGATGACTCACAAATGTTTTATACCACCGGCCAAATGCCTGATTCGTCGTGGAACAGATTCTTTCCCAATAAACTGACAAAATCATCAAGGTGGAAGCAACGCAAAGGTACAGGTTCAGCACCAATTAGTCATGCACTCACTTTACTAGTGCACAACGAACAGCCCACACATCGTGTCCAACGAGCTTTCCTTCGATCAAGTTGGAATCGTGTCGATTTCATTTCAGTAGTATGCTATTGGATCTCTCTCGGTGTTGCCGCCCATGACTACGATATCATACACCAACTGTTTCTTTTTCGCTTTCTGGCATGTCTTCGAATTCTTCGACTGCTGAATCTAACGCATGGAACTACGGCTGTGTTGAGAGCCCTAAAAACTTCAGCACCATTACTCATCAATGTTTCGCTCTTCATTGGATTTTTCTGGTATGTATACGACGACTCATGAACGACCATCTAATTGACAACTACTAACAACAGGGTGACATTTTCCATCATTGGAACTCAGTCCTTCAAAGCCTCACTGAGACGTCAGTGTGTTTGGGTAGATCCCACAGGACAGCAGGACAATTACACTTATGAGCAATACTGCGGTGGCTACCTTCATCCAGAAACACTTGAGCACATGCCTTATGTATTTACAGATGGCACAGTCGGGCCTCAATCTAAAGGGTATATGTGCCCTGCGGGAAGCATTTGTGTTAGTGATAAGAACCCCCACGGTGGCACAGTATCGTTCGACAACTTTTTCAATTCTCTTGAGATGGTTTTTGTCATCATTTCACTCAACACATTTACCGACATCATGTATTACACTATGGACAGTGACTACATGACAGCTTGCTTGTTTTTCATGGCCGGAATCCTCATTCTTGCTCTATGGCTTGCTAACCTGTTGGTGGCCGTGATCGCAACGTCCTACTCACAGATTCGAGTAGAAATGATTCTGTCCCGAAAGTCCAAGACGGAGACACTGTTCCGAAAGAGATTGACTTCTGCCGAGGCGCGGGATCTTCTCAAGAAAACCGTGAAAGGTCGCTGGTATCTTCGGCTTGAATGGTTGTGGAGTCTGGTGATCTTCATGTCTTTGGTGGTCAGCAGTACGAGAACAGCAGATACAACGGACAGTCAGGAGACCGCATTGTATATTCTGGAGATCATCATCACATCAATGCTCACCGCAGACATGCTGTTACGGTTCTATGTCTACTTACCGAATTGGCGGATATTCTTTCTAAACATTGCTAATGTGGTCGATTGTGCCCTCGGTGTGATGTGCATTGTTATTTTGATCCCTCCTATCCACAACAAGCCAGTGCTGTATGGCTGGCTGACCATTTTTCAGATTTTGCGAATCTACCGGGTTGTCACGTTTTTCAAATTCACGCGGTTGCTCTGGCGACGAGTGGTGGGAAACTACAGAACCATGTTCTACATGAGTTGCTTCTTCTTTCTCTTGACGTTTCTCTGTTCCGTCATGTCGACGCGACTATTGCGTGGTGTCATTCCACAAGAAGATGACAGTGGTGAGTCGATCGAGTTCTCGTTTTACAATCTGCAAAACACATTTTTGGGCATGTATGCACTGTCGACTACAGAGAATTGGACAGATATGCTTTACAATGGGCAACAGTTTGCGACAAACACCTTCTCAGCTTTGTGCATTGCAGCGTTCTTTATCGGCTGGTTCATCTTTTCGAACAATGTGGTCATGAATCTTTTCATTGCCCTAATCACCGAGAATCTGGACGTCTCAGAGGAAACCAAGCGTATCGAACAGATCAAAGGCTTCGTACGAAAGTACACTGATCAGATAAGCAACAACGGTGGATCCTTACCTACAATGCAATTGCTGATGCAAAAAGTGAAACACCTTGGCAAGAATAGAGAGATGAATCAGACTGACGGATCACACGTGTTCGATATGTTGATGCAGCGTCATGTTGTGCAGGACTTTTTGGAGGACGAGGTGAACGAGGTAGAGGAAATGCCCACAGAACATCGGACTAGACCATCGCGTATCAAGCGTTTGTTACAACAAGCACAGGTCAAGTCATTGATGTTCTGGCGAAAGAAAGAACCAACAGAGAACCCTTTCTTAGATCCACCTCAAGGCGGGGACTTCTTCTCCAGAAAGAAGAGTCTCAACCCGATAAACCTGGCTAAAGACTTCCTGGATGATTACCAGCAGCGCCTGAAGACACAGGAGGAGTTTTTGGCCGAGCACCCGGATTTCAATGTCGTGCTTTACTGCTTACCTCCTCACAACCCTATTCGTCGATTTTGTCAAAGAATCGTGATGCCATCTCATGGAACGAGACATGATGGAGTAACTCCAAACCAATGGGTTTGGTACACATTCACTTTTATTATGTTTCTCGCGACTGTCGCCCTGGTAGTGTTAGCATGTGTCGCCACGCCGCTGTACCAGAAGGAGAATGGTGGCGGCGGAGTATGGTCTTGGATCACTTGGTCTGATCTGGGCTTTCTCCTGTTGTTCAGTATCGAAGCTATTATCAAGATCTTGGCGGACGGGTTTTATTTCACACCCAATGCGTATCTGAGATCATCATGGGGGGTTATTGATTTCGTGGTGCTGATATCTCTGTGGATCAACATGATTGCTATTTTTGCCGGAAACGGTTACGTTTCTCGAGCAGTTCGAGCCTTCAAAGCTCTACGAGCATTACGATTACTCAACATCTCTAATGCTGCTAAGGAAACATTCGAGAACATTGTAATTGTTGGCATCAGGAAGATTTTTGGTGCGGCAATGATATCCATGTGCTTATTGTACCCATTCAGTGTGTGGGGCTTGCAAATTTTCAAGGGACGTTTCTACAGCTGCAACGACGAGAACACGGAATTCCTATCAGACTGCATCAATGAGTTCGCCTCGTCACCGTCCAATTGGAATGTTTTGGCGCCTCGCTCTGTTGTGAAGCCTTACTATGATTTTGACAACTTTGGTCACTCGTTTCTGATCTTGTTCGAGATCATTTCCCTGGAAGGCTGGACAGATGTTCTCAAGACCACCATGAGCATTCAAGGGCCTGGAATGAATCTTGAGTGGGCAGCTTCTGTCAACAACTCTGCGTTTCTGGTGCTTTACAATTTCATTTCGACAGTCTTCATTCTCACGCTGTTCATTGCCGTCATTATCAAGAATTACTCCAGAACCACTGGAACTGCATTTCTTACCCAGGAGCAGCGAGCATGGGCCGAGGCGGAGAAGATTTTGAAGTTGGTTAAGCCGTCCATTGTACCAGTATACGTTCGTGAGGGCACATGGCGTGAGTACTGCTATGGTGTTGTGACGAATCGAAAGGGTAAATGGAATAGGTTTCTCGTGGGACTGTTGTTTGTTCACCTCATTTTGCTGTGCCTAGAATGGTATCCTCAATACCTGTACGCAGAAGATATTCGCAATGGGCTTTTCTTGCCAATCCTTATTTTGCTTGATCTCAACGAGATCATGAGGTTTTATGCATTTGGGTACAAGGGGTTCATTTCCAGGAAATGGGACCTGTATACAGTTCTTGTGGTGACAGGCGCACTTGTTACTACTGTCTTCTCATTTGCCTCTTTCGTCTCTAATACTTACTACAACTTCCAAAAGTTGTGTCAAGTTGGAATTTTGCTATTATTCATCCCACGATCTGAAAGACTCGATCAACTGTTCAAGACTACGTCCGCGTCTTTTGCATCAATCTTGAACCTGATGGCCACCTGGATCGTTTTGTTTGTGGTGTATGCCATTGCTTTCAACCAGATTTTTGGTCTCACTCGAGTCGGCCCCAACGGATCTGGTAACATCAACTTTAGAACAGTTCCCAAGGCCCTTATCTTGTTATTCCGGATGAGTTGCGGTGAAGGATGGAACCAAATCATGTCAGACTATCTGTTGGAACCACCATATTGCATCAATGGTGCCGGGTTCAACGAGACTGATTGTGGGTCGCGGCCGTACGCATATCTGCTCTTCATTTCATGGAACATTCTATCCATGTATATCTTCGTCAATATGTTCGTTTCTCTGATTTACGAAAACTTTTCTTATGTTTACCAACAAACTGGACCACTCAGCCGTGCCATCAAGCGGGAGGAACTGCGGAAGTACAAAAAAGCCTGGAGAGAGTTTGATCCCACAGGAACTGGATATATTAGGCCCGACGAGCTCCACAGGTTTCTTCGACGAATAGAAGGTACGTTCTCGATGTGCATTTATGAGGGCGATTGGTCGGTCAAAGAGCTGATCTCGGATCACGACATCAGAGTAGACGACCACGATCCCTACGACGTCGATCTACCCGCTCTGAACAAAGCAGTTCGCACCATCCCAGTCGCTGACATGATCAACAGGCGCCGGGCCTTTGACACTTTGTGCGAGCAAGTGTTGCTCGAGAGCAACCCCGACAAAGGAATATCTTTCTCGCAAGTTCTTCTGGCCATTCCCATTTACAAAATGGTTGATGAGAACAAGTGCTTTATGCTCGACGCCTACCTTAAACGACGAATCATGCTCCAACAAGTGGAAGAAAACCTCCTGAAAGCAAAGCTGCGAGGTTTCATGGATATGGTGCAACTCAGAAGAGAGTTCCTCGAACGCCGAGATGCCATGGGTCCGATGTCTGCTTCCAGAGATCCCTTTGAGAGCACAAGGGTGTCTAGAGTTCCGTCAGGTTCAAGAAAGAACATTGTTCCTCAGATTTTCATTACTACTGATGGGGACAGCAAGGAGGACTTTTCCAATGAAGCCAATGACGAGCCATCGCTGCTGCCTAGGAAAACAGCAGCTTTTGAAGTGGAGGAGGCACCCACAACGCCTGATGGTGTCCCTGTCCCTGCCGACTACTTCTTGTCTGCAGACCCAATGACCCCTAATCCGAATGCTGGTAGCTCTGGCCGATTCTCGTGGACTTCGGAACGGTCTCATATTGACAGAACCTCCATGTGGGACCGCCGGGTATCAGGTGACAGTGACAACTTCAAGAACCTGGATGAAGCAGAAATCAATCTCATTCACAGACAGGAGGACCAACTCATTGACTCATTCGAGAATTCCGTTTGGGGCGGAGCTCTATCCAAGCGAGCCAGTAGATATCAGCGAGCTGAACAAGATGACGAGAAGGAGGAAGCGTTGGACGACGACAACCACGACTATATTTAGCAGTGCCCCTCTCATTGCAAATTATTGATTAATGAATATGAATGTTATGACTTCAATTCGTAGTTCAAGTACTTGTAAATTGTGTTTGGCATTTTGTCTATGTACATGGCCCTATAAATTAATAGCATGCCTATTTCTTCTTCTTTCCACCGGCTGACTTCTTTTCGGTAAGCTTCTTAGGAGCTCCCTTTCCTCGCTTCTTACGTCTAAGGGTTAGTATATGGTCACTCACGCGTACAGTAAATACGGCACATCGTTGTCGAAATTTCAATACTCACTGGGCAACATTGGTAAGTCGGTACCACTCGTCGAAATTGGCAAATCCGAATTGAGGCATGGCCTCTCGCATGCCCTTGAAGCTGAACTCGCTTGTAGGGTAGTAGCTTTTGACCTGCTCACCAATCAGAGGTGCTTTGAGGGCCTTGGTGCCACGTCGCAGGTTCTCTGGGTTGTAGGACCGGTTGAAGACCTGGGCCGTCAGTTTCGCCAGCGAGGCGAGTCGCTCCTTGCTGGGTCGGGCGGAGTTCATCGTGTTGTTGGTGTAACGTCTTGATTGGGATTTTGAAAAAGCTGGCACCTCGTGAGAACCTTAAACGCACGTGACCCTTAACACCACTACATGCACTGTATGCAAGTACGGAGTAGGAAACCTATATCTACATATATAACTGGTACACACGATTAATACGAAAGAAACGGGCCCTTCGGTTAATTTAGTTGTGTAAATAAAATATCATGTTAATTAAATATGCGTGTGCGTTGGTGCAGACTATGAAAGTAGACTCCATGAGACTTAGGTTTCAGCCTCCTCCGGAGCAGCGGTGGTGATGGCAGGTTCCTCCTCAGGCTTCAAATCATCTTCACCCCCGACGTACACGGTCTTCTCTGTTTTCGTTCCAGGTTCATAGTCGAAGTCAAGAATCCGAAGATATGCCTCGTTGTCCTTCTGAACAGCAGCCACGAGTTTGGATCCGCTGAACCGCACTTGCCAGATGGATTCACACTCAGTGAACAAGTCCTTCACAAGCTTACCAGTTCGAATATCCCACAGCTTTAGGCATTTGGCTGAACCACTCACAACTTTATACTCGTCATGCTGGAAGCAGGAAATTGCCTCGGCGTGTCCCTCTAGCTTGTGGATGTTTCCTCCAGTCTCAGGGTCCCACACACGGAGGGTCCAGTCAACTGCTGCCGATACAAGCCAAGATCTGTTAAGGTCCAGGAGGCCGACGAGTGAGGTGTGTCCTTCCAAGGTGTACAAACAGGATCCAGACTCAAGACACCACACCCTCACATTCCAATCTAGCGACCCGGAAATACATCGGTTACGCTGGTGATCAAGAACAGCCGCGTAGACTCTCTTGTGATGGCCAGAGAGCACAAACTTGCACTTTCCAGTGTTGATAGACCAGACACGCACAGTGGTATCGTATGATCCAGAGACCAGGGTGTCACCATAGCCATTCACAGCTCGAACTGAGTTGGAATGTCCCTGGAGGGACTTCATGAAATAAGGATCTTGGGTGGACTGGTCTAGCCATTCCGGCTCTCCAGGAAGTGGAAGCTTCCAGACCCGTAGCGTCTTGTCACGAGATCCTGTAACGATGAGTGGTCGAGAAGGATACATTTCATCGGGATCGGTGTTTTCAGATCGCGCCGTAGCACACATGGCATGGCTCATGGGCACAGGGGTCAAGATGCTAAGTGACCGCACTGTGGAGACATGGCCACTAAAGATATGGGTGCATCGCGCTTCTTTGATGTTCCAGATTCTAACCGTTCTGTCAATACTTCCACTGACCAATGTATCACCCACGTACTGTAGAGCCCAAACTCCTCCAGTGTGGCCTTCGAGACGGCTTCGTTGACGGCCAGTTTTGGTGTCGTAGACGTTAATCCAAGGGTCTTCACTGGCAGTGACAATGATGTCATCATCAAATTGAAGACAAGTAATCACAGCCTCTCGCCCAGTGCGGATGCATGTGGAATCAGGCGTGGAATTAGGATCCATCCAGTTGCGACGAATCAGATGTCTTCGGCGGTATATGCTCTTGTACAGGTTGATCTTGCTATACAGAGGAGTAGTCTCCGCGATATTAGGGTCAGTATCCTCAGAGCCCCACGTGGTGTAATCCCACTTCTGCTCAGTGGCCCTAGCAACATCTGCATCAGTGACTGGGGCTTGGTGACTTTCGGAAAGGCCCTTCCAGATGGCACCCAAACTCTCTACAATGGAGTTCCAACTCTTGGAGACTTGTGATGCAGCACATAGGGTCTTGTAGTCGAGGTGAGAGAGTACTTTCGTGGCGAGTTCTAGGGGAAAGATTGACAACAAATCGCAACGCAAAGCGGGAACAACGATATCTGCCACCATGGACAAGTTCCGTCTGTTGCACCGTCGCAGCAGCTGGAACATGACGTAGTTCTTGACAGGGGCGGGGAGATCGTCAAAGTTATCCAGGAGCTGAGGGATTTCGTTCCGCAAGTTTGCGTGAGGAACAGTGAGGTGCTGCTGCTCTTCTTCCTCTTCACGCGCTGGAGGAGGCGATGGCATGGCCACGTTTGATGCGGAAGTCTGTTGTTCGTCCGTTTGCTCGATGTCCATATCATTTCGAGGCACCTTTTTCTGACGCGGTAGACTGCACGAGGCCTGGCGCTTTTTACCGAGCTCTGTAGCGCGAGATGAACCGTTGTCGGCGGTAGTACCAAGAGACCCACTGTCGATGCTGGCGGAAGCGGGGGTCTGCTCACCACCTAGTTCAACAAACTGGAGCTCGTTGCCGTTGACATCGAAGTGGAACTGCGAGAGGTAGTCTGGTGTGTCGGTGCCCCGTAAAGGGTAGCTGGCGTTGCTGGATTTCGGGTCCTTTCTGACAATAGACACGGTATGCATTTTGTTTTTTGAGGCTGTTGATGTGGTGACCTGAGCAGGGGGTTGCGTTGCGGGGTCTTCACGGGGGAACGTGTGTTATTGGGAGCGATCGTGGACAGCGGCAGCTACCAAATGGGGTGTGATGATGCTGCTTTGCTGAGAGAGCTCGACGAGTGAAGAATATGCTAGGGCGGTGGCGCGTAACCGATGTTGTGTATCAAAGTCGCTGTTTTGTGGGGCGACCGTTCTGTTCCTTCTTATGAATCGCCAGGGACAACGAGGTTGCTGCTCTGGGATCAGAAAAAGTTGGTGTTTTTGACGAGGGTCTCTTCTGCTGTCTCTGATGTCTGCCTTGTCGATTTTCGTCTCGTTTCGACGTTGTCGTCTGTGGCCTGTTGTGTATGGTGTGGGTTTGATGTGAGGTGTGGTATGTTTTCCACCTTCGGCTTTACCCTTTCTATTGAAGTCTCTCATGCGCCGAAGGGGCCAGATTGTTTGTTGACAAGCACCACTCGCCTAAGCCAATAATGTTACACACAACACACCAAGAGGAAAAGAGTAAATCTAGAAAGTGCCATTTTTGCCTGGAGAGTAAATATTCCAATCTTGCGCTCAATATCTACGGAAATGCTGTATAACCATCGTTTTCACTAGCCCGACTGAATGTGTTGCTACATCGCAAATTCCTGCACGCACGAAACTCTGTTTATTTGTGACCAACCCAAATGTGCGGTTGTCTATCTCAGGGCAGTCTCCTCCCAAAAGTATCTCACGTGTATGTAGTTTAATCGGAGCGCTTGGGGCACAACTCCACCTTGAAGCAAACCGGCCCAATTCTCTATCCGCCCATAGAGAAGAGTGGTCGGTTTGCTTGGGGATAATGAGAAGAACTGAGAAGAGATATATATAGCCTAATAGGTTTAATCCCAAAAATTACAGAAACTCCCTCTTAATGATCATCCAACAACTATTTAAAATCGTTTCCACTCTTACTATTGGAACCAGTTGATCTTGCATGAAGCGAAGTTTACTTACAAGTATCAAATCGCCTTCACCTCAAAACACCAAAAGTCATGAGAGCCTTAAGACTACTAAGAACAGCGCCCCGAATTGCATCTGCCTCGGGATTGGTATCCTCTGCGCTAGCCCAAAGAACTCTGACGACTGCCGTTCGTCGTGCGGTACCCGCCTTGCCACAATCCACCACCCCCTACAAGACAATTCGATTCTATTCCCTTCAGCCGACCGAGATTGACATTGAGGAGTATCACCTTCAGGCAGATGAGTATCTGGAGTCGATCTTGATTGCTTACGAAGAATACGCTGAGGAGGTCGACTCCAACGAGCTGGATGTTGATCTTGCACAGGGTGTGATGAGCTTGGAAATCCCGGGTGCTGGTTCGTACGTTATCAACAAGCAACCGCCGAACAAACAGATTTGGCTCAGCTCTCCTATTTCTGGCCCCAAACGCTACGATTTTGTCAATGGTCAGTGGGTCTATCTGCGTGACGGTTCCACCTTGTCCGAGCTGCTGGAGACTGAAACCTCTGAAGCATTCGCATCCACAGGAAAGAAGTTTTCTCTGTGAGAGCCTGTATATAAAGTGCATAGATTTGATGGTATATCGCGGCTGTAATTTGGTAGTAATCTTTCATATGTGCTGATATACATACCGTGGATATATACACGCTTATTTATTGACGGCTGTCTTGACAGGTGGGGTTCCAACTTTTCCCATACAGCTCTCCGCACCCGCAATCTTGTTGAGCAGCTGTGCAGTCCCCCAGTGTAAGAAGATGCATTAATTACAAGTTTAAACTGCTTCGTGATATATCTGCCTTTAGGCATATCAGGTCCGTTTTTTTCTCGTCGCCTTCGGATGCCGCTTATCAATGATCACTCACGCACTGCCCCAGGTCACGCTCAACACAGCCTCCCAATTACCCTGTACTTACTAGTAAACTTGGCCAAACTAAGTGCCGTCGTACCCATACCCAAATCCCAATCTCAAAACCTGATAAAGTCTGACCGCGGAGTGCAGTAATCGAAACATACCCTAGTTAGCTGTTACTCTGCTTCATCTTCGGTCTTCGTTGTCCATCAGCCCAATTATCAACAACGACATGTCAAACGACCCGACTCCCCCCAGGGTCCCTGAGGGATGGCTAGCCAAGTGGGACGCAAACTACAAGACCTTCTACTACGTTGACCTCTCCACGGGAAAATCGCAGTGGGACAAGCCCAGCGGGAACTCTGGTGGTCACAGTCCGCCATCGTACGACCGACCCTCTTCGCGTGGAAGCTCTCATAGCAACAACAACAACAACGGTAACAGACCCCACCAGGAACAACGTGGGTACGGCGGCGGTGGTCCTGGCCCTGGCGGTTATGGCGGCCCCCAGGGTGGAGGAGGATACGGTGGCCCCGGACCTGGCTACGGTGGCGGTCCCGGACCTGCTTACGGTGGTGGACCTGGTCCTGGCTACGGCGGACCTGGCCCTGGCTACGGCCCTGGTCCTGGGTACGCGCCTCAGCCCATGTACCAGCAGCCTCCACCCCCTCCGATGTACGCCCAGCCCCCACCAATGATGCAGCAGCAGCAGCCTCGGCGAAACTGGGGAGGAGCCGCTATGGGACTTGGTGGTGGTCTTCTTGGTGGTATGCTCATTGGAGACATGATGAGCCATCATGATGGGGGTGATACCACCGTTGTGAACAACTATTACGATGACAACAGCAACAACAATGACGGAGACATGTATTCGGGAGGAGCCGATGATTATGGTGGAGGAGGGGGAGATGATTGGTAGTCATGATAGGCAATATAGATGAGATTCTTGCTTTTGGTTACCTCTTATGTGTACCGTATGTACTGGTATTTAGATCACATCGAGACCCCTGAACATT
Organism: Yarrowia porcina; assembly: GCA_900519025.1. Taxonomy (NCBI): domain Eukaryota; kingdom Fungi; phylum Ascomycota; class Dipodascomycetes; order Dipodascales; genus Yarrowia; species Yarrowia porcina. The sequence goes on from ULGT01000013.1 coordinate 631,409, forward strand.
CATTCATTACATTTAGTTAACATTGGTTAAGGTTTGTTATCGTATGAGGGGCAGTTAAATGAACTTGTGTTTGGACGATACGATGCGAACCTGTTTCGTATTGTACGGATACATGTTTTACATGCCGTGTCAGTATCGCAATTCGCAATATAGCAGGTCGCATACATAAAATTGTGAATTGTAGAGGCCGGCTTGATATCGTAAGTAAGCAAGTTCGTGATACGTAAATCGGTTGATTGAAGTCTGCTCTTCACCAGCCTCCAAATGGTCAATATAATCCACGTTTGTCGTATGTTCGATGATTTCTAAGGTTATTCACCAGGGTGCCAAATTGCCTGCCTCGAAATTGTTAGAAGTATGCTGCGTTTCATTCACAGTCATTAGTACCAGTACAGTATATCGTCTCCTCGTTTCCAATCCGCAATGAGTGTTACTCATACTTGGTACAAGTAGAGGTATGTATTGGAACACACAAGTACCGGTATTGTAGATCGATATTCTGTTAGGCTGCAGTGCGACTTGGGATGAAATTTGGGTGAGCATGAACTGAGAAAAAGTTAGCTTCAGCATCACGTACCACCTTCCACAATTACCTGCAACATGGCGCGACACGCACTCAGTAAAGCGGAAGCTTCATTCATTACCAAACTGATCCGTGTGGATCAGGCTGGAGAGCTCGGAGCAGATCTGATTTACCGGGGTCAGCATATGGTTCTCAGTCGAACCAAGCCCGAAATCGAACCTCTCATCAAGCACATGTGGGAGCAGGAGCAACATCACAGACGAACTTTCAACGAACTTCAACAAAAATACAGAGTGCGGCCGTCTCTGCTAACTCCCGTCTGGAAAGTTGCTGCAACGGGTCTGGGCTGTGCAACGGCTCTTCTCGGCCAGGAGGGTGCCATGGCCTGTACTGAAGCCGTGGAGACAGTCATTGGAGGCCATTACAACACTCAATTGCGATGGCTCCATGAAAACTTCCCTCCAAAGGAGGAGCGATCTAAAGATGAAGAAATCACTTCTCTGAAAAGCATTGTTAAGCAGTTCCGAGACGAGGAGCTAGAGCATCTTGACATTGCTGTGGAGAACGACTCGCATGAAGCCAGACCCTACTGGCTCCTAACAGAGACCATTAAGGCCGGGTGCCGAGGAGCCATTTGGGTCGCGGAACGAGTTTGATGCGCTACTGTATATAATATGTATTAACGAATCTTTGATCAAGGTGACCCTATCTTTTGTACCCCATCATTTCCTGGGCACGGTCTTTCGCCGACTCACTAGTAGAAAAAGTTCCCGAGAGCTCTGCCGGAGCGACTTGCATCCATCCATCACGGTTGGGGTTATGGGCTGGGTCCATATTTGCCCATGACTTATTTTTGCTTCTTTCCTCTAGTCTCTTCAGAGCCTCTGCTTCACTATGAGAACTGGAGGCGTTACTTTGTAGAGAGGGCCCAAAGTCGTCCTCATCGGAGGAGACAACCTCTTCAGAAGGACGCTGTGTAGCCTGTACTTCTGTAGAAGGCTCTGCTGTGGTTTTGCCTCTGTTTTGGCGTCGTTCAAGAACTCCAGCCGGTACCTCGGGGCCATATATTGTTGTAGTCATATTGTCAGGATTCCGTCCCATTACTGTATGAACTTTAGGAGTTGCCAGTGATGCATCCTTGGTCCAAACCTTAAATGTGGATGTTCATGCTTCGTGTGCGTTGACGACAGTTCACAGTCCACTAGACATCACAACCATGAAGTTTTTCGCCTTGCTGTCGGCACTTTCTGCCACCGCTATTGCATCGTCAGAGTGTATGGGTTTCATTGCTACATACCCCAAGACGGACGTCTCTCAGCAAACCATTAATGGAGCTGAGGCCCACCTTGTGTTGGCAGATACCCTGGGTCTGTCTGGTGGTCTCAATGGAGGCCAGCTGGCCGAGAAGGAGCAGTTCTTCTTTGCTCTGCCTCAGATGGGACTCGGTTCTGTGGATTCGCACACTGTCATCTTTTCAGAGCGTGACTTCGACGACTCAGATGCACTTTACGCAATCGAGTCTCCCATCGACATGCTTGCCATCGAGAAGCTCGGCGACCGGCTCGAACAAAAGCCTGGAGCTGCCAGGGCCTCTCTCATAATGGCTTCTACAGCTGACCACATTGAAACCTTGGTTTCTAACGCTGACGAGAAGAACCCCGTCACTGTCGTCTACGCCCCCTCCTGCCTGAGACTTACAACTAAGGAGAAACGCGCTGGCCGAGCGACCTCCCAGAAGAAGCAAACCATCAGCGTTTTCAGATTTGGGTCTGAGGATGAGTGCAACGAGAAGACAAGTAACTGCTCGGGCCATGGTACTTGTTCCAAGGGCCGTGGTGAGTCTGCATACACATGCAAATGTAAGACTGGCCGTGGAGGAAAGCTGTGCCAGAAGCAAGACATTAGTGTTCAGTTCCAGCTTTTCTTCTGGACTGCCGTTGTCGCTCTAATCACCATCACTCTTGGAATCAAGCTAATGATGAGCGTCGGCAGTGAGCCTCTCCCTGGTGTTTTGGGTAAATAGAGTCTTCTGTGCTAACTATTAATATAACCACCTCTACAGGTTTATCATGCTCCCATATCCTCCGGTAATTGCCATCTGCAAGTGTAGTCATAAAGAAGATACATTACTTTGATATTGAGATTTACATCAATGCTTCGGAACCCGGTATTCCGATACTAAACAAGTCCGTCGTATAAGTTAAGAGCACTGACGATTGTGGGGTCAACCTTGGATCCCTCTCGGAACTCCTCGAGCGTAAGCTCTCCGTTCCTGTCCTTGTCCATTTGACGGAAGATCTTGTCCACTCGCTTCTCAGGTGTACTTTCATCCTCAGGTAGTTTAACCATAGAGCCAACCATCTTGTAGATGGCCGTGACGATGGAAAGCATTTCGTCGTAACTGATCTTGCCGTCGCCATTGATGTCGTATAGCTGGAAGGCCCACTCCAGCTTCTCCTCAAGAGTTCCTCGTGAGGTTACACTGATTGCACAGATGAATTCCTTGTAATCCACCGTGCCGCTCTTGTCCTTGTCGAAAACGTTGAAGACATATTCACTGAACATGGATGGGTCGCCAAAAGGAAAAAACTGACGATAGATCTTCTGGAACTCCTCCTTGTTCAGCTGGCCCGAGGGACAATCTTTGAGAAAGCCCTTGTACCATTGCTGTAGTTCCTTTCGGTCAAAGTAGGTTGCTTTCTTGAGCTCGGTGAGCTCGTCCTTTGACAGTTTTGATGCTGCTTTTCCCATGTTGAAAACGTGGCTCTTTCAGATATCCAATTATGCGAGAGTCGTCAAATTGGCCGAATTGCGTGGTTAGCTGATGCTGGTTGTGGTTGTTGATGTGTGGTTAGTGGCAATGGAGCCTGGCTTGTGGGTGTCAGGTGTCTTGCGCAGCTCACGCACTCTTCTGATGATCAAAGTTGAACCTGCTTAGAGACCCTAGACTGGAACACTGCAGCTGTGGGTGCACTGTATGCTTATAGGTGGCGAAACCTCAGGAAGACGCTGCGTCTTCAGGCGACCACATTAACTCTCGAAATCCGAGTCACGCCAAGACAGACGGCCTTCTGGGCTTAACATTAAAATCACCCCTCTATCGGGCTCTCAATGATGCTGCGGTTACCCATACAAAGTGCCGTGTGGAGGCGCAGCTCCAACTTTATTCTCGAATTAACGATCACCTTTTCGTGATTCAGCGTGGAGAAGATCCTGGTAGGTTGTGGGACAACTGAGTTTGGAGTAGGATCTCGTCTGCTTGCTATATGGCCCGCGGCTCAGCCTCACACGTATTATTTTCATTTGGAATTACAGCGTCGGGCGCCGCATCTTCAATATTGCCGACATCCCTGAAACCATGATGTTTCTTGGCACGGTGTATGTACGAGATCTTTAGCAACACAGGGACGGTTTATACGATAAGACTGCCGAATTGTACGAGTGCCAGGAAGATATGTACCAGGTACCAGCTATTTTCTGTACTGGAGTTCACTATTACCATAAAAGTACAAGTACAATATTCGCATTCTCTAGTCATCTACGTTCCGAGGAGTTATCCAGTCGTCTTACAGTACATACGAATACTTCTATATCATACAGGTGTTCTGAGTACAGTGCCTGGTGCAGTGAACCGGTACTCCGTAGTCAAATTAGTTTGTTTATTCGGCTATGTACAAGGTGCGAATGATTCAGTGCTGTGTCGGCAATGTCAGAGGAACAATTCATGGTTAGAATGGTGTACTGATCGTAAACGTCGTAAAGGTCATAAAGATCATAAAGGTCGTGAAGGTCGTAAAGGTCGTAAAGGTCGTAAATTCGTAAAGGTCGAAAATTCGTAAGGGTCATAAAGTCGTAAGGGTCATAAAATCGTAAGGGTCATAAAGTCGTAAGGGTCATAAAGTCGTAAGGGTCATAAAGGTCATAAGGGTCATAGGGGTCATAGGGGTCATAGGGGTCATAAGGGTCATAAGGGTCATAAGGGTCGTAAAGGTCGTTAAGGTCGTAAGGGCCAAGAGGGTCTTTAAGGTCGTGAAGGTCGTGAAGGCCGTGAAGTAGAAGTCACAAAGGTGTGAGTGGCTCTGTCGCTTGAGCTCATTGGTTGTTATCAACTCCAAGGAGCCTGTCGATGAACCATTCTCGAAGACCATCCCTAACAACAGGTAATCGGGACGGGTCTCTCACGTCGAACACATGTGACCCTATACCCACGTAGGCAGTTGAAGGGATAGTAGGCAGAATCTCTCGGATAACCCGGCTGTAGTCGTCAGGATGGTGACCGTCCTCAAATCCAGGGATCGCGACTGCACCGCCGCCAACTAAGGAACAAGCCCTGGGAGGGGGACCACAGTTCAGTAGATCGAGATACTTGACATTGAGATACTTCAGCAAATCTTGAAGGGTTTCACCGTTGCCGTAGTTTGAATAAGACCGGTTGTAGCTATGGTCCGTATCTAGAAGGGGATACGAAATACCCAGACCTTCCAAATGAGGCGAGAGATTGGCCACAATGTAGCTGAGACACACGTATGGAATCATTAGCGTTCCTCTGTCATCTTCTTTGCATTCCAAGTGTAGATGACGGAGCAGGGAGTTGCTCAGAGCACCAGCCATCTCCCCACAGTACATCGGCCAGAATTGCCGGTGTTGAATCACGGAAGAATTCCAGTGAATGACCAAGTCTAGGGAGATGACATTGACGTGGGCCAGAAATGTGGCCACTCCGGAAATGCACCCTTGAGTATGTGTTCCGCCAGACTCTTCTTGGAGGCGGAAATCATTGCTGATGACATCCGTATCCTCCGTCACGTTTAGTTTCAAAAAGTCGAGGCTGTCAAATGAACTCAGCGATAGTTGCTTGAGGAACCCGTTGTCGTGTATTGTGAGCGAAAGATGCGTAATCTTGGACGTGTTGATGGCACGCGCAAGCATGATTGCTTCGACAGCCACGAACCCATCAGAACGTCCGGGGATTCTTGAGATGTTGAGTTTTTCAATGTTTCCCATTGATAGACCATCAAGCGGTGTCAGGCCTTTGCACATACGCAGAGTAAGAGATTTCAGCTTTTTGGACGAAGGAATTGCATCGATTTCACTTGTTTCAAGAGTTTGCAAGTTATTGAAATCGGGGCTAAGTCTGTCCACCGTCGAAACCCGTAAATGTTTCAATGCTGTTTTGTTCCCTAATAGATCGAGCACCTTGTTGCTACTGGATGTGAATGTCCACACGAGTGTCTCCAGTCGAACCATGAAGGGAAGAAACACCTTTGCAGCTGAAATGATGTCAAAATCAGGTATATCGACACGCCTGATTTCGAGTCTTTTGACCATTGCTGCTTTTTCTGGATCCTGGAGGCTTCGAAGACACTCGCGCATACCTCCAATTGTAGTGACTCTACTGACTGAGCTGCTATCATCCGTGGAAAGTTCCTCACAGTAATGGATTGGAGAGTTGTCAAACACGACATGGCTGTATAGCCGAGGGAGGGTCGAGTGCATCAATCTGCTACTGGTGGAACAGAGTCTCACGGCATCTCGTTGTGGGCATTCCCATGCAATCTGTTCTCTGATCTCAAAGGGTAGCGAGTCGAGGGTCGGTGAAGAAGACATCAAGACGTGTATTTGAGAGTAGTCTCGATCGATTTTGGCTTTTTCTGGTGGAGTGATTGTCTCTTGTTTCGTGGTGATAAGTTTATGACTGAATTTCGACTCCACTCCACACGCCGCATTTGAATGATGCTTGTCGAAGTTTATTGCGCGATTACGCCCGCAACACAAATCTTCGATATCCTGGGGCGCGACTGGACAATAAGAATAGCCAAATGCTGGGCATCCCATACAGCTCAGGTTGCTGAACGTCTGTTTTGTTGATATTGCCACCATTGAAGTTGGAGTGGGGTCAAGATCTCTGAGGACCAGGGTTTATAGTCGTAAGTGGATCGGGGAGACACAGTGTATTTATGTACAAAAGACAGAAAGTGGCCCTAAAACCCCCTGTGCTTTGTGCATATGAATTCATGTATAGCGCGCATTACTTGCTATGTATTCTCCCGGTGGTTCCGCTCGCCGCTAAGTGAAAATTTATCAGATGTAAATAGACAAAGAACCAAACTTTATGCATCTCCATCAGATAACCGCGTCGGGGATCAAAGAGTCACCTTTCTTAGCGTCAAACTGCCGATCGAGGACGTGTAACTTTGGGTCCGACGGACAAAGTCTGGTATTGGCTCCGTTTTAGCCAAGCCACACAACTGAGGTAAGCGCGGCGTTCCGAATATCTTTCGGAGTTGTGTGATGTTGGATAGTAATGGCCATCCACCGTTAAGGGCTTTTTGGGGTGTTGTAGCTGTTCCTTGAGACAAAAAACTGTGAGCCATTTTCTGTAGAGCTTGGGGAATCAGGGGATAGGGTACATACTCCATACTTGCAGAGTTGTTTGTATGCAAAACTTGTTGAGTCCCAGTATCTACGATACCTGGAGTGCATGCTACTGAAACCCCTGGTGGGATGTGCCATACGAATATCACAAGGTACAAAACCACCACCGGCACCGGCACATATACAGGTATGTTAAACACCTATCTGTTACAGTACGGTCCGTACTATACCGGCCCTCGGTATCATACTCATACATTCATAAAATGTAACCGAAGTTTATCCCCTTTGGGCGTGCATCTACATTTATCAGATAAATCAGTACATAAATACATACATGTAAGAGTAACAGTAACTCAGTCAGACATTGCCAAGGTCCATGACTAGTAGTCACTTACTTGTACTTGTAGGTGTTTCGTGTCATAGAGCTACTCAAATGTGTTGTAACACAATTCGGCGCAATTCCCGTAACATACAGAACGCTTGAGTGTGCCCTTCAAGGTAGTCCGTACTTGTACCAGTATGTACCAGTACGAAAGGTATGTGTATACGGAAAGTGACTGTCGTGGATGCATGAATCTCAAACTCTCTTGAGCTGTGGATCTGTTGCGAGCGATAGTCCTTGCTGAAAGAAAGGATTGCATTACTCTGGCATTCATCTTCCCCCAGCATGGAGATCAGTGGTATCTCAGACTCATGAACATTCAGGTGCCCAAAAAACTGGTACCGTATTCTCAAATGCGTATCTAGTGCGAAGAAGTACGTACAGGTATCTACTTTTAGTTGCTCTGACAGCGAACGGTCGGAGAACTCGGTGATCCCGTACAGGAATGGTATATGTGTGCGAGCGCTCCGTGAAGGATGGGGTCCAAGATATTCTTACCCTTCCAGATGAACAGCTCGAACTTCCATGTGAAGTAATATTATACATATAAGCACTACGGTATGGATGAAGTTCAGTATACAGAACTTTTACTTCAGTCACTTTTACAATACAAGTGCCGGCAGCTGGTTGTGATTACATACTGTAGTGGTTGCGATTACTGTAGTGCCCTCATACTGACAGCCACCTACATGTTCGATAGTATGTATACAAAATCCAAGTATCAGATGCCAAATTCTTCATAGGCGTATAAAACGTGAAGACTAGTCCAATACCTGTGCCCCAACATATCAGTAACGTACCGGTACCGGTGTATCGTATACTGATAACTAACACCCACGCAACAATCATTCGGATGTTTGGAGTCGTTTCGCTGTCATATACTGGTATCATATTCATCCTAATCCACATGAAGTCGCTCCACCCTCTTCAAGCCCATCGCCTTAACCAGTATGTACTTGTTCCCTTCGCGTAAGAATCATACAATTCATTTGTTTTTATTGCTATGTACATATACAATCATCTTCTGTCATAAATATGTGGGTGTGAAAGAACCCACTAAACGCCTGCTGGAGCCAGAGAATCTGGTCCAGAAAACGCTGCTAGCAGCGAGTAATTCAACCGAATTAAGCAGCCATGGGGGCCTGCATGGGGGGAGGCTGAGCGGCAGCGAAGTATCGCTGGACAGCAATACCAACACCCTCAATAACGGCAAGCAGCAAACCACAAGAAATGGCACCGTTTCGGGCGTATCTCCAGCCACCTCGGAAGGCCAGAGCACCACCAGTCATGAAACCAGCAATGATGGAGTTGAAAGGATCCTCCTTTCGTCGAATAGCTTTAACGGTACAGTCCATGGTAGAGAAAACACCTCCCCAAGTACCGAAGTTACCTCCAACAACAGGAGCTCGCATTCGAATTGCAGAGAGAGCACCAGCTCGTCGCTCACCGAGAGGAGAGTTTCGGAAACCCTTGATACCGTGCCAGATGGTACCTCCGACAATCTGCTTGTTAGTAATGGAACATGGTGGAAGAGTGGGACTCAAGTCCCCAAAAAGGTTCAAAATCTCCAGTACTCACACCCATAGCAAAGGCACCACCGAAATCGTTGATGATAACAATAGGGCAGGGGTCTCTTCCTTGTTCAGCCATTTTTGTGTCGTGTAATTTGGTTGTGAGTAATTATCAAGGATTTTTCACTACAAGTAGGTTGGGACAACTCTATTTCCGGGTCACGTGCTTGTGGCGATAACCGACCTCAAGGGCCTTCCTGACACATCACTATAAAAGTACGCCCTGGTCTCTATTTCACATATAGATATAATACCAGACCCATTGATCGTTCTATCCGCCCTACCATCACAAACCCTAGTTCTTGAACTCGCAGCTAACGATTATAGCCCCTGGTAGAGCATGCCACCGGTACATGGCCGGCAACTCCCCGTACTAATAATAGAGCGGAAGGGGTATTTCAGGAAGATCTGATGGGTCCCTTGAGTGTGGCATAGTCTATGAAGTAGAAAATGGCAGTTTAAATAGACTCATCGATGGTCACAGCAGATTGTTGGTCGGAGGACTTCACAACGGAGAGTTTAAAGTTGGGTCACATCACGTGATATATCTAGAGGTATAAAAACCACAGACATGGAGAAAATTTAACCTCATCACCTCCTCCCTCACGTGGCCGAAATATATGGTCATTGTAACTGAGGCACGCACTGGCTGCAGCTTCGGTATAGTAGGGTTTACTCTACGGCGAGAGCTGTCTTGTAAATGTTGGAGCAGAGCAGATCACAGGATTCCAAATAAGCCGGAGCGTGGTTCTCACCCATGAACCAGGTTTGACTTAGTGACTCCGACATCTTCTATTAGATAGAAAAACTAGACACAGGGTGGTATTGCCAATGTGGAGGTACCGGTACCGGTACAGTACTCTTGCTAATATTGCACTGACAAGGGACCTTCTCGACACCGTGCGGCTGTTCTTAGTGCCATTTGCTGGTGAGACACTATGTATCTAAACTTCCGGGTATGTGGTAATTAGAGCACAGTTTATGTGCCATGGAGAGATTTGCCAACCACGTTTGACTGGTACATACGGTACGATGCTTGTTCACCCGGTCATGATGAGGGAACACTTTCACGACTACTGTCACCAGGAACACGACCGCCGATACATACCCCTCAAGGTGATAATAGAATAGAATCTGATCATTTCGAAATTATCTGGAAAGACCGCTGGATGTTGATGTAGCTGTTAGAGAACTGCAACCCGGTTCCTAACAGCTTTTCCCTGCTGATTTCCCTCTACAGATGGTGATGTTATACCCCGAATGACTCAGCGCTTGGGGTATAAGTCGTGGTTGCGGTTACAGTGACCGTTGGAAGTTTGGTCAGGAGCTTTCTTGTATAGGGTTGCCTATAGGTATATCATTATTTATTGTGTACATCAATTGCCGTCTCTTACATAATCACCTCGTTGACAACATCGTTCTTAATATCCTTGTGGGGAAGAACAATGGTGTTCTGAACGTGCACCTCCTCGGCGACGTTCACGTCAGAGGAGAGAATGGTCACAGACTGGATTTTGGCTCCGTCCTTGACAAGGGTCTCGGAGTGATCGTTGGGTGCAACAGCGGAACCCTCAATTCGGGCCCAAGATCCAATCTTGCATCCTCGGCCAAGAATGGAGTGGAAAACTGCAGCGTCGTGCTTAACCTCAACACCCTCAAGAACAATGGAGTCCTTGATTCGGGCACCAGCGGCGATCACAGCGTGAGGACCAATAGACACGTTGGGGCCAAGCTTGGCAGTGGAATCGACCTTGGCGGAGGCATCGATGTAGACGGGGGGCACGATGTTAGCAGAGGGAGCCTGGAGTCCGGCCTGCTTGGGATCAGCCTGGAAAGCCTGCTGCAGGTAGAGGGCGTTGGCAGGGACAGCAGAACCGGCAGTCTTGATCTGACGCCAGAAGTCCTTGGTCTCGTATGCGTAGAAAGCATCGGTGGCAGGGAGCTGGACAAGGATATCCTGCTCCAGTCGAAGATGGTCCTCATCACCCTCGCCGACAAAGGAGGGGTCCTGAGCCTTCTCCTCTCGGACCTTCTTGGCAGCAGCGATAGTGTCAAAGATTGTCTGGTCGAAAAGGTAGACACCAGCATTGATCAGGTTAGAGATGTGAGACTCGGGCTTCTCAACGTAATGAATCACTCGCTGGGTCTCGGGATCAGTGACAATGGCACCAAAGTTGTTGGCGACAGCAGCAGGGACGGTAGTGCCCAGGATGACGTACTTGGCCTTCTTCTCCTCGTAGAATTCCTCAATCTCCTTGAGGGGGAAAGAGCAGCAAACGTCAGCATGGATGACGAAGAAACGCGAGGGGTTGCCCTTGAGAATCACATCTCGGAAGTGGTACAGACCACCAGCAGTGCCCATAGCCTTGTACTCTCGGAGGTACTTGATGCTAAGGTTGGGGTACTGCTTGTTGGTGTCGGCAATGAACTGTGAGAAGACAGAGTCCTCGTAGAATCCAACGAGGAGAACCTCCTTGACATCCTTAAGAGAAGCCACAGCGTCGACTGCATGGCTGAGGATGGGCTTGCCTCCAACGGGGAAAAGAACCTTGGGGGTGTCGAGAGACAGAGGTCGGAATCGAGTTCCTCGAGTTCCGCCTCCAACGAGAATAAGGGCCTTGGTAGACATTTTTGTGTATATGTTGAGGTGGTTGTGTATGGAAGGGGCTGGTGTGTAGTTTCGCGCTGGTGATGTGTTGTCGAAACCTTAGCCCACGTTGGAAGCTTATTTATTTCTCCTGTCTGTGCCTTCTTGTAAGCTTTGTAATACAGAGCACTGTTCTGCCCTTCAAGAAACCTTGACTAATGACACAGAACTTCCATCACGTAATTCGTACCTCAATTTGGTTGCAAGAGACGTGCTGTTCACGGCGGTCGACGTACATCCTGTAACTTTGGTTTCACACTATGGTGTGAAATTTGCCCGATTCAGTCATCACCTAACCCTGAAATAATAGCGTAAGTACGGTTGTTAGAAGTTACTACAAATGTTGTGGTAATGTATCAGAACGAAGAATGCATGTATCTCCTCGAAACATCCAGGAACAACTTCATCCCACTACCGGTAGTACAACAAATTATTGTGCCGATTCGGTTGCGAGAAATTGTGCGTACTTTTACTTGGAGATATGAGTTCTACACACCATAGTTGATCAATTCATGGGACATGAAGTAGACACCTGTTGTTGTGAACAAGTAGACACCTGCAGTTGTGAACGCATCAATGGGTACCTCTACAAGTAATCAGATAATGCAGGTCCAGTTGAAGTACAAGTATAGATACCTACGTAAGTCAACGTAAGCCTCCTCTCTTTTTTTGATTCTCCCCTCTCGTTCATCTTGGTCGGTTAATTCCCCACGCCTTGCCTGTTCACTAGTTAGTCCAAATGGTCTAAACTTTGAATTCCCCCCTCCACCAGGTGATCTTTATTCCAGGCGGCTTCTAAATGGACTGTATCATCAGTGTCTGTTCTTTCATGTAGCCGAACTGGTTTTGTTGTTGTGTAATGGTTATTTGAGCCAAGCCTCCTCCATTCGTCTCGCAACTCATTAATAGGTTACTTTTAACACATCCGAAAGACTCGAACTGGCAAGCCCAGACTCACCTGCATAAATCTTGAAGCTAGAGGCTGCGGGGATTGCATGCCTTTAGCGATGCTATATTGCAATACCACATCTAGTATGTAAACCCTTCTTGTCTATCATCTTTTTGCCACCGGGCTTGCAACAATAGCTAACAAACACCGACCCAAGAAGAACCGCCCTCCATACAGGAGGGTAGTCGGCACCGCAGAAAAGAGTATTATTGCCCAGCCCCTTCACGACAGTGGGTTTGAGAAAATCGACACTCTAGCAGCCGCTCTCGATGCGCTCATTATTCGACCGACAGACGAGATAGATGATTTAGGGGAGGACTCAAAGTCACAGGAAACGTTAGTGGCTACCTCTGACTCTGTGTTCCTCCCCCCTGAAATCGTTGACACAATTTTCTCTCTACTTGATGACCCTATCACCCTTGACCAGTTGCTGGTGAGCAAGACATGGTACCGATGTGGTCTACCATTCCTGTACAAGTCTCCTGAACTAGGTCCACTCAACTTCAAGGGGTTTGTCGAAGCTGTTTCTTCAAACGATTACTTTGGCACGTATGTTAGAGAGCTACGATTGGACTCTATTATTCAGTCGGGAAAAAACTCGTACACCGCAAAGGTGCTGAAACGATGCTCCGCCAATTTGGAACTGTTTGTAGCACCCCAAACAGCCTTTGGATATGCTCCCATGGTTTCCTTACGTCACTGCAAACAACTGCGATGCCTCGATTTGTCCTTGGTTAGTGAGGTTGTTGATCTGCGACTGCTATTTTTGGCACTGCGTCAATCTCCTGAACTTGAACAGCTCTTCTTCCCCCGATCATCCTTATTCTGTGAGCAGTACGATAATGTCTGGCCCCCAAAACTCTGGAGATTGGGATTGTCTGGAGGCATCTCCGATGACTTCATTCGAGAAACCCGATTTGCTGATACCATCACACATTTGTCTTTGCGGCACTGCCCCTTCATCACAGTAACGTCATTTCACTTCCTCTGCCAATATCTCGGTCCTAACCTGAAATATTTGGAAGTCGTATACCCCATGCCAGGCCTTCGACCGGACGCACTGGATCAAGTTCTGCGTCACTGTCCTAATCTCCGGCACCTTTCTGTCTCGGTAGATTATCTCACAAAGCACATCTTTGACGATGGCATGTTTAAAAGGGCGGACGGCCATTTCCAGAGCCACCCCCTTGAAATCTTAGACATCGACTCCAGTGGAGGTTTGGGACAGGCCCATAAGCTGAGAGCCGACGATATCACGCTCGCCATTTTGGAGGACAAGATTCCCAAACTCAGAGTAGTGAGAGTGTCTTCCAAGATGAGCTGGGATGCCAAGGACGAGGCAGTTTCGGAATTGGCAAGTATTCTGGATGACACGGATGTGAATGGCGGGGGCATGTGGATCATTTAAACCCCTGAATGTTCAAGCCGTGCATCTATTTCAAGACTTCGTCATCCAATGTGTACGATTTTGTGATCATGACCTTCAACATCGCGACACTCACTGGTGTTGCTCCAAGCCACTACTCATCATTCATTTTGCATTTGTATATATAACTAACATTGATAATTTCTCGGTTCTTACAAGTAAATATAAACCCTGTACCGGTACTTGTACGGTACTTGTAATACAAGTCGTTATTATAGTGCAAATGAAACAATGCCACTTACATGTACGGAACCGGTACTGCAAGTAGGGCGTGTTCGGCATGGATGATGTTCATACAAAAACTTGTATACCACTGGTATATACCAGTATCGGTACATCCATACATTATACTGAACTCTCGTGCCACAACCGGCTGAATGAGTCTGTATCAGAGAGCTCAGTCATGATCGCCAAGTGAGCACTTATCTCTACAGACGGTGCCAATACTTTCCACATTACTCAGAGCTTGGGGTATAAGTCGTGGCCACGGGTACACTACGATGCAATTAAGACTCACTAATCACTAAAACTAGACGACCTGCATGATAAGGATCTTGATAATCAGTTATTTGGAATTAATTATTTGACGTGTGCTGCATCCTGAAAAACCAAGCTCGCCACGTCACACCCATTCCGGAAGATGAGGAGCAACCTCTACCATACCGTTCCTGTTTGTAACAGTGAACTGAACTAGCTGGGGTTGCCCACTACCTCGAGCATCATCATCGGGCCATAAAAGTGCATTACGCTACGGTACATACGAGTAATTTATGTCGACTGTTGTGGGAATACCAGAACATAGGCCACATCGACAATACATTGAGCCTATTGTCCATGAGCTTTCGGTTCATAGCATAAAGAACTTAAGCTCATTCAGTGGAGCGACCTTGTCTGTTTGGCGTTTGGAGGGCAGGCACTTGGTGGGGCTTGGTGAGGGGCCTTTTCACGTCCATGGAGTGCCTGGATTTCTATTTTAACGTACTCGTTTGCATGTTGGTGGCACTTTTTACAACGGCCTACTTTTTCATGTCACGACAAACTCGTCGGCATATCTCTCCCCCCCTGGCTGTTTCAATTTTCATGACACGAAACCGAGTTTCGGGTTGAAATTTGGCAGTGTGGAGAGGTAAATTGGGTTTTTTGCCAGTGCAGTGTGCAGGGCCAAATCAGTTAGTGCAAACCATTGCAGCATTGGTTCAGAGCCCGAAGAGGTGCCTGGTAAACCCAGAAAGACGCAAAATGTTGGCAAGTTAATGGCTCAATTGATTTCCAAAAAATCCGCTTTTCTGATAGAGTTTTGAGCTTTTGGGCGGTCCCTCCATAATTCTTCCCACGTCGCGTCCTAGACTTGATACGTAATGCTCCTCGCTTCACTTTTGAAACTCTATGCCACGTAAGTTTCACAGAGTGTCCTTTAAGCACACACGTAGCTGACGAACCCATCTTCACACGTCTACTACGACACTTCACGCGACAATGTCCAAAGGTGAAAAGAAGACGGTAAAAGCCGTGTACGCCAAATCGGCTCTCGAGGAGATGGCTCCCGAGGTCACCCCGGCTCCTGGATACAAGAACCTGGCTGAGGAACGCGCTCTGACCCCCAAGGATCGAGTGCTCATCTTCGTGGTCTCTTTCCTGGCTGGTTACACTCGATTCCGAAATATCTGGCAGCCCTCCAGTGTGGTTTTTGATGAGGTCCATTTCGGCGGTTTTGCTCGTAAATACGTCATTGGACGATTCTTCATGGATGTCCACCCTCCTCTTGCCAAGATGCTCTTCGCCGCTGTCGGCTGGCTGGCTGGTTACGACGGTGAGTTCGAGTTTACCTCCATTGGACTTGACTACCTGTCCTCTAACGTTCCCTATGTCGCCATGCGGTCCTACCCTGCTGTTCTGGGTGTTGCCACAGTGGCTCTCGCATACCTGACTCTCAAGGCCTCCGGCTGCAGAACTGCCACATGCTTTTTCGGTGCTGCTCTGCTTGCAATTGAGAACTCGCTTGTCACCGAGTCACGGTACATTCTGCTCGACTCGCCCCTCGTCTTCTTCCTGGCCCTTACTGTGTACTTCTTCAAGAAGTTTGAGCTCGAGACCCCCTTCACTGGTGCCTGGTACAGATATCTGTTCCTTTCTGGTCTGGCTCTTGGAGCTACCACTTCTGTTAAGTGGTATGGTCTTTTCACCATTGCCTGGATGGGTCTCATGACTCTGTGGCACCTGTGGTGGACTCTTGGTGATCTCAGCGTTACACCTTGTTCCTTCACCCGACACTTTGGATGGAGAGCTGCCTTCCTCATTGCTGTCCCTGTCGGTTTCTACCTTGCAATGTTCGCCGTGCACTTCTTGTGCCTGGTCAACACTGGAGATGGAGCCTCTTTCATGTCCCCCGAGTTCCAGAACACCCTGCAACACTCCACTCTGGTTGGTAACCAACCCGCTGACGTTCTTCTCGGATCCAAGATCACCCTGCGACATCTTAACACCCAGGGCGGCTACTTGCACTCCCACGAGTCTCTCTACGAGACTGGCTCTAAGCAGCAGCAGGTCACCCTGTACCCTCACTCTGACCAGAACAACGACTTCCTTGTTGAGAACTACACTGTCACCGAGGGCGACTTCCAGGGTGACCAGATTTTCCTCAAGGATGGTGACATCATTCGACTGAAGCATGTGGCTACTGGCCGACGAATCCATTCCCACGACTTCCGACCCCCTGTGTCGGAGGCTGACTACCAAAATGAGGTTTCTGCTTACGGCTACCCCGGATTCGACGGTGATGCCAACGATAACTTCCGAGTCGAGATCGTTAAGTCCAAGTCCCAGAAGGGTGTCTCTCGAGAGCGTGTCCGAACCATTGATACCAAGTTCCGACTTATTCACACCATCACCGGTTGCGCTCTGTTTTCTCATTCCGTGAAGCTTCCTAAGTGGGCTTTTGAGCAGCAGGAGGTTACTTGCGCCAAGTCTGGAACCATCCCCAACTCCATCTGGTACATTGAGTCCAACTCCCACCCCACTCTTGTGGACTCCACCGACAGAGCCTCCTACCGAACCCCCTCCTTTTTGTCCAAGTTCCTCGAACTCAACAAGGTCATGTGGACTGTCAACAAGGGTCTGACCGATCCCCACACCTGGGAGTCGCGACCCGAGTCGTGGCCCTTCCTTCAGAGAGGTATCAACTTCTGGGTCAAGGACAACCGACAAGTCTACCTTCTCGGAAACGCCCCCATCTGGTGGCTTACCACCCTCTCTATCGGCATCTTCCTTCTGTGGAAGGCCATTAACCTGCTTCGGTTCCAGCGAGGATACAATGACTTTGCTGGCCGACCGGATCTGCGAGCTTATGATGTCCAGTTCACTACTTTCCTTCTGGGATGGGCTCTGCACTACTTCCCTTCGTACCTCATGGCTCGACAGCTTTTCCTTCACCACTACCTGTGCTCTCTCTACTTTGTGTTCCTTGGTTTCGTGTGCTCTTGGGAGTATTTCACCCTCCGAATTGTGCGAAACAAGATTGTTGGAGGAGCCCTCAGCGTCGGTGTTTTTGCCGCTGCTCTCTCCTTCTACGTCTACTACTCTCCCATCATCTATGGAGACCCCTGGACTAAGTCTCTCTGCGAGAAGGGCAAGTGGCTCCCTGGCTGGGATTTCGACTGTAACACTTTCCACGAGTCTCTGGACCTTTATAACGAGGCCTCCATCCTTCCCGTTGATGAGAAGGTTGTTGATACAGTCCTCGATCCTTCCATCGCCGAGGCTGTTGAGGAGGCTGCTGAGGCTGTGAAGGCCTCGGAGGCTCCCATCTCCCCTCACGCTGCACCCCCCAACCAGAAGGTGGTGTACAAGGACGAGCAGGGAAACGTCCTTGACCCCGAGCAGGTTGCCAAGATGGCTGAGCAGGGCAAGGTGGAGTTCCGACAAGGCGAATAAACAGTAAATAAAAGTTTAGTATAATAAGAGAAAGATAATTTAGATTGAATGTTTCGAGGAGGCCCTTGTATCATCTGACATGAATGCAGATTAGTTCTGATGAGAACCCGACATCTTCTTATGACCTGTACCAGGGTAGCTGTAATCACGTTTATCGAAGCATATCATGAAACTTAACTTTAAGGAACTCATCATCATGACGACTGCTTACGACGAAACAGATGCCAGACAGCTCGCCAATCTTCTGCAGGGCCTTAGCAAACTAGAACTTGAGCACCTGGTCCGTGAGGATGAAGATGAAAGCTCTACTAGCGATGATCTGTTTGTGGATCTGCTGCAGCTGGTAGACGAGTATGAACATCTGACTAAGAACATATGCGAGGAGCTTCAGCAGGGGCACTTGGATGTCGCAAAGGCCAACTACGACAATTTCATGGCGGCTTCTACTTTCAATTCCCGAATATCGAGGTTCAGCTATGATGAACGGCCTCAGAGTGCGCAGATCACCGTGGAACACACCAATGACGCATTCGCTACAGCCAGAAAAAAGGAGGTCAAGGACGTGAAGAAAGACCCCATCCGGATGTTTGGTCTTATGCCACCTTACACACTTCGCACAGCTCAGGGGCATTTCCAGCGAGCAGTTCACTTGATGATAGAGCTAGCCAATGTCAAGAGTAGGATCTTTGCCCTGGAGTGCAAAATCAAACCAGCCGAGAAGGAAAATATTGCTGATTCTAATGATGCCACGCCTTCTACAAGTGAGGAAGAGCCAAAGGCTTGTGCTTCAAACCCTTCCTCGTAATTATTTATAATACAAAAAACTGATATTTCATATATACAGCAGAGACGGTCTCTGTGAGTGGGATGCCACGAAAACGCGGCATTACGCTAGACTACCGTTCCTCAAAGGTAGAGAAGCCACACTGCAAGATATGGCTCGGGTTCACCGCGTATTTTGTCCTAGTATCGCAAAGTATGGACAAGAGGACACTTCTTGTGGTGGAGGTTACATGCTTTCCACGTCGATCTGGGCTTTTCGCTGCGCGAGCTTCAAGATCAGCTCATCGCAGTGTTCCAAGAGCTCGTCCTTTTCCTTAATGACATCCTCTGTGACCTGATCGTAATGCTCCAACTCCTTTTGCAACTTTTCAATCTGTTGCATCTGATGCTCCTCAGACGAACCGATACCTGGCAACGAATCTATCAGATAGTCAATCTGCTGTGACTTTACCACGAGGTCTTTTGCCAACTCCTCGAGCGTTCTCTCACGTTCCTCGTCAGAGACAACTGGTACTGTGTCATCTTTCACCAACTCCTCCCCCGCTAAAGACTTGAACCCATGAGTTGTATTGATGTGTGTAAGTGCCGAGAAATACTGCGTTAGCATTTGGTCCACGCAAGTTTGAAGCTGTGTCAGTCGGTCCGCCATGGTCTGTAGTTTTGTCGCTTGTTTCTGATAATCCAAAGTGTGATTAATAAACTGGCTTTCTGGAATATGGGTGCTGTATGCACACACTTTACTTTTCGTAGGTGGAGGAGGGGACATGCATACAGATGCAAGTTCCTTGTTAATGTCCTGGAATTAGGCTTGGAACAGGACTACCAGATTAATTGATTCAGATGAACCCATATTGACACAAAGTCTAGCTCAGACGGCCCTGGCTCATTATTTTTTAGCATGCGCGCAATCTAATTAACGGGAGCAACCACCACGCCTCGCTTCATGAACCTACATTGTACGATACGGTACACACGTGCATCCTCTTCCTGCATCGATGTTGACTGATAGTGATGAACCTCACTCCCTTAGCCAGCCAGTACCTTCGTATGGGTCTTGAGGCAACCTCATCCATTACAGGTACTTGTACGTGTCTGTATTTGTAAGATCCACAACCACACGCATTCGATTCCTCATCACTCGAAAGTACCCACCTATACAACTATCAGCACATTCATCCAAACCCTTAGTGTGCTAATCGACCCCTATTGCTACCTCAAAGGAGTTCAGTGGCTACATAATTACATGCTCTACCTAATAGCTTTGTTTTTTAGATCCCGATACAAATAGGGGGCCTCATAAGGGGCATAAGGGGGATGATGTTACTTTTATTGAAATAACTGGGCTAATGCACACTACTGGCGAAAGTACATACAGGATGTACCGGTACTTGTGCCGTATGTACTTGTAATTTGATGAAACATGTTCTAATACTACCGTTACCTATCCTATGGACCAGCACATTTCATGTGCGTGGAAGTGTCGCACAGTGTATGTACGGTACAGTACCAGTGTGATACTCACCTAGTGACTACTACTTTTTTGTACCTTGAGCAGGTGTTAACTAAAAATGCATTATTGTATGGTATGCCCAGCACGAACTAATCAGAGCCAAGTTTGCGTCTGCTCATATGTGATTGATGGTCGGTGGGCAACGTTTTCCTCAACGAGGTCCTCCAAAATTGCTCCATGAGATGGCAGGGATGACGTAGAAAGATGTCTGCCATTCGCAATGTAAGGCTGCTGTTGCTGAGTCAGTTGCTGTTGGCCCTGCTGGAGCTGCTGTTGCTGCTGGGGCAGTAGGGGAGAGGGCAGCAGGGCTGACCTTCGGAAAGTAGTCTGTGACGCATTGGGTGTGGAAGCAGCACTTTCAAGATCTGACTGCGGAGCGGTCTGGCACAACCAGTTGTGCTGCTCGACAAAGTCGGAGCCCGGAGACGTCCACGATGATCCAATCGAATCAGAGGAAGGCTGGTTCTTAATAAGTCCTAGCCCGTGGTTTTTTCGTCGAAATCCTGCGTTGGATGACGAAGAAGACGAGGGAGTTTGAGGAGTTTGCAATGCCTGTGGAGAGGACTCAAACTGTTGAGATAACCTAGGAGAGTTGAACATGCCTTGAGGGGCGGATCCTGGTGTTTGTAGGAAGCCGTTCACATCGCAGGAAGTAGACCCGCGCCGTCTTTCAGATCGTTGCGGGATTCGGGGTGATGCGCTGGGTGATGTGGTGTTCTCTGACTCCCCATCCATCTCTTCTTCCTCCTCAATGTCCAGATCAGCATCGGAGAACCGCCATGACTGTCTGTGAGCAGAAAGATTGGGTGCTGGAAAGGCGTTGAGGTTGGGATTGGGAGAGTTTGCAGGAGAGGCTCTATTGTGATTGTTGTTGTTGTCCTTTAGAAGGTTGGCGACCCGCGCCGCATGCTCACTCTGCACGGAGGAGAACCGAGCCTCGCGTCCATCCGGGGACATGCTAGGGGTAGTAGCAGCAGTGACACCAACCTGGGACTTGGCTGTGCTTCCCACGGTAGAGTTGCTAGAGTAGTTGGACGACGAGTTTGAGAGCCGCCGGTTCTGTCCTTGTGAAGGTGCGATATGACTGTCCTCCTCGTTGCCACCTAGTCCTCGAGGAAGAACTAGATCATCGGGTCGACGAGGTCGCATTGGCTTTGAAGTGTTGATAGTGACTCCAGGCTCTGCGAGCATTGACCGACTGTGAGTGGTGTTCACAGAGTAGCCAGTGGCATTAGAAGGTGTCTTGGAAATTGGCCCTCCGAAGGAAGCGTCAAAGGACTCGCCTGAAAGGCTTTTAGAAGGGCTGTGTCCAAGTGCCCTGTCTTTCACAGACCGCAAGCCATTCTTTAGAGCATTGTGAGCAGACGAGGTAGACTTGTTTCGCTGCAGAGGAGATTGCTGTGGAAGGTGAGGGCTTGTGGAGTCTGGTACAGGCACTGGGGCAGCCATTGCTTCCGAACTGACGAGAGTACACGAGTCTGCGTGATTCACGTGAGAGAAGTTGTAGGGGCGAGAGATTGAGCTGGTGAGGTCGGAGTTTGAAGAGATGGATGAGGACTTCTTGTGTCGAGGTGATCGTGAGAAAATGCTATTGACGCTCCATTTCGAACCGCTCTCAGATCGTCGCAGAGGAGACTTCAGTCTAGAAGGCGAGGTTGTGCTAGACTTGGGGGTGTATGAGCCCTGTTTTGGAGTAAAAGCTGTCTTAGGGGTGTGCGCTCTTACCGAGGGGACTGGTGACGACACAGAAGAGTGTTCCGTGTCAGCCCCAATGCTCTTGTCACTGCTTGACTGTCGTTGAGAATGGGACTCATTGTAGTTTGAAGATGAGGACGACCTCAGAGAATCGGATTTGGTGGACTCCCTGAGTGGCAGCAAGGGAAATGACGCAGAATGGGAGATTGCTGGAACGCTTGAACTGCTCGATAGATTTGTCGAGATGGTAGAGTTGGTTTTTGACGAGCGTCTGAGGCCTCTCCATCTAGACTCGGGTTTCGTCTCCTCATCACTGTCGTCGTCTAGCCACATCGATGACATGGGTGGGCCAGGAATGGACTGGGAGGTTCGTTGAGAAGCCACCAAGAGCGACGGTTTTACTGCACGGGCTGTCATAGATTGTTGAGAAGAAGCTCGGGAGATGGACACCTCTGGCTGTGTTTTCATAGGAGACCAGCCATCCA
Source organism: Yarrowia porcina (assembly GCA_900519025.1). NCBI lineage: Eukaryota > Fungi > Ascomycota > Dipodascomycetes > Dipodascales > Yarrowia > Yarrowia porcina. The sequence goes on from ULGT01000013.1 coordinate 653,685, forward strand.
TAGCATCCGGGGTAGGGGTGGTTGGTGCAGTTGAAGATGACACATCTACTGGGGGGATGAGGGAGTCGTACCGCTGCGTCTGAACCGAGACTGGCGTTCGTTTTGACATCATTTCTTGACTGTAATTGAGAGGAGTTCCAGGAGATGTTGGAGTTCCAGGCTTGGAAGAAACGTCAGCTCTAGGAGCAAAGTAGCCTTGGTCGTTGCTGGTGACGGACTTGTGAGAATACGCTGAGGCCGACCTTCGCAAATTGGTCTGTCGGTTTATCGATAGTGGGGATGTTTCAGAGGTAAAAATGTTGGTAGTGTGGAGCGGCGATTTGTCTGCACAGAATAAAAAGATAAACGTTTGCGAGCTGAATAACAGTCCGCAAACACAGAAGAGTGGTTAGTTGAAATGTGATGTGAACGGGCGAGTGATCAGAGTGGAACGACGGGGGTTGCTTGCCGGCTGACTGAAGATGTGCAGCAGCTCTTATTTTTTAGACACAGACAAGGACACCCTAGTCGCAAGGTGAGGACCTCTGGCTTTTAGGTCTGTAGTCTAATTTCATCGCTCTTGTTCTCTGTCCCCATTTAGACGCATGACCAAAACCCAAAGCTGCCCACACACACTGATGTGAAAAAAAGGCTACCAGTGTCGTTAGCGTCTCTTTCTCCCTGCCTTGTAAAACTTTCTCTTTCGCTGTGCGGGGAGATCCGCGGAACAAGCTGAAAACCGAGATACTTAGAGAGGCAAGTGCTATTATTTTGACACATGAGACTATGCAAAACCGTATCTGTAATCTCTCTTCACATTGTGCGTGCGGCATGTCCTCATCGTCACATGGCCCTTCCACTCCTGCAAAATAGAATCTGTCAATAACTGGGTCCCGAATAACGTCTAATCCTGCAGCTGTGAGCTGTCTGCCACCCTCCCTGCTTGACAGCGCTACAGTGCTAATAGTCTGGCTGCACATGGGCCACTCTGGCTGCTTGAGAACGTCCGTAAAGCTCTGGCAAACACACCCAAACATCAGGCCAACCGGTCTTATCGAAAAATATGCCCAGTTTTTAGCCCCAACCCCCCAACGCCACCCAAATGGCTTTTGGAGAATCGTTGATAATAATGGTGAAATAACTCATGCGTGTCTCGCACTTATTATTAAAAATATCCGTCAGAACTTTACGGGCTTCAACGGCACACCAAAAACAGTCCCATGCAACCCGATTGGGCCTCGAATGCATGCAAGACAGAGACTCGGAGAGCCTAGGCGTTGTAGACATTTATGACTAAGCATCAGACAGGTAGCCGATGGGTGACCATACATATCTTGATACACCCCCCACATGACAGATGCAAATAATTCGTGTCCTCACTATTGACCTTCCTTTTTGTCGTGCACTCGTTTTCCTAGTCCTTCAATACTCACCAAAGTCTTTTAAACTTGAATGTCGCTGGAGACCGCCACTTCTGCGTGGCAACACTGGGGATAGGGGCTCAGATGATCCCTCTCTACTGCTCAGACTAGCAGCAACGCTGTTTGATCGGCTGAGAGAGCCTTCCAATGAGGGCAAGGAGGGCTGACGCTTGGGCGTGATGCTGAGAGGAGGTGTCTGTAGAACCTTGGCCCTCGGAGATATCGACAGGACTTCATCGGTGATAGATGAGTTGCTATCGGTACGTGTAAGGGGAGGCTCGTCAGGCTCAGGTGTCGCGTGCCGTGATGATCCTGCTAGAGCTGGATGCTGGCGCGGAGTCAACGGGCTGGTGGGCGACAAGTTGTCGATTCCCAGTCCCTGAGGGTGCTTTAGAGAGGATCGTCGTCGTAGGGACTCTCGTCGTTTAGGCGCCATGGCGGGTACAGTCGGAGCAGAAGGGTCGCTGGGGCGAGGCGACAGGTCTCGGTGCAATGTTTGAACTGCAGGCTTCATGGCCGTGTCTTCAGGCTGGAAAGAAGGTATTGATGACGATGACTCAGCTTGAAGATATTGGGGGGTGGTGATGCTGGACAATCTCTCGGAAGGAACTCGGTGAGAATGTTGGTGGTTGTGGCTGACTTGAGTCACCATCTCAAAGTCAGGCTCCGAGGCGTTGGGGAGAAAAGTCGAACTACTGACGCTCAGAGGAAAGCTGATGGAGGATGGGCTGTCGAGTGGGCTCGTGGTGGGGCTAGCGAGTCGGCTGCTACTCTGGCGGCCACGTGAAGGTCTTCGACCTACCCCATCGGGGCTACGCGGTGAGGTAGGGGTGGTGTCAAAATCGGATGATGATACTGACCCCGGTGGTAGTGGATGCTCGAGAGGATCTTGTCGTCGTTTCCACCCCGCACTCACTGCTCTCTTGAGAAAAGATCCCGGGCTTACAAGAGGGCTTGGCCGTGGGCTCGGGCTCGGACTTATCGGGCTCGTCGGCCCAGAGGCCAGCTGTGATCGCCTTTGCGGCGTTTTCGGGCTTGCCGGCATGGTGACTGATGACAGCTTGTGTCGCAGTAGTGACGTCTGTGACTCGTCTGTCTGTGCCTGAGATAGATGGATGCAGCGCGCGCTATCTTAGAATGACTTGAAGTAGGTTTCGAAAGGAGGGTGGTCTAGTTGGATCGTCTTCGTGCTATGTCGCCGAGAAGAGAGGGCGGTGGCGAACTTGGAGCAATATCAGTGTTGGGTACTTCTACCAGTAGCTTTCTTTCCTCTTCAATCTTCTACGTATATAGGCCCGAGATTTTTAACCTCAGGCTTGCCTTATTTTCTGTACGCTATCCCGCAAGTATGTTCGTGCATGTGAGCTGCACTGAAGACAAGGAAATCAATGATTAACGTTGGTGCAATTATGAGTTCTAATAAGACACTGATTGACAATCGGCGGTTTTTCACCTGAAAGAACCTGAGTTTCGTTCAGAAAACGTCTCGAAAAGCCAGAAGAACTGGGAGGTACACTTGCGTGCACTCTTGACAGTATTGACGCTCTACCGCGCTGTACAGGGGAGATATCCACTATCACGTGGGTTCCATGGATATCTGGAATAACCTCCATGTCACACTAAATCTTCTCCCTTCCACACAACGCCTCCACAGGTCCCAAACCCTCCTAAACCCGATGGACGGTGGATCCGAGCAAAAGAATAACGGAAGATTATTGACAGATGACAAGAAAAAGATGGGACACTTGAACCAAACTTATTTGCTGTATTCCAGCATGGAGTGTCGGGTAACTTCAACCTCATGACCAGCGGGTCTTTCCCTTCCAACCCTTGCATATCTTTGTACAAGTTAGCTCTTTAACGCCGCAGTGGCGCGAGATTTAAGCAGTAGATCGGACTTTTCATCCAAGAAAGCAAGTGGCCAGGGACGATAACCCAGACTTTTCCAAAAGAGTTAGGTGAGTGGAATTATTATTTCGATGATCTGCTAAGACACCGATAGTTTCTCCCAATATTTTTGGCGAACCAAAGGGTCGTATTTGTATTTTCCATATGTATTGATGAGAAGATCTATCAATCTCGCTTAAATTAAGAGCACTCCATCGGACTTAAGGCAGAGGCCGGGGGGTGGATGAACCGGAAAAGTAGCAGGTCCTAGCTTTTTCCTCTAGAAGTAATGACGATACCTGGTGTAGCATTGCAACTTAAATCACTTGACGTTAAAATACGATATTCTTCGTTGCGTCTTTTTTTTTTTTTCCGTCCGTTGAGTTCTGAAGTTTTCTGGATATGGATAACTTCAGCTCTCCGTTTACTGAGGTAAGAATAAGTTGTCACTAGGAAGTATCATGTATATCTGTAGGGTGTACTAGATAGGAATGCCAGGGTGATTTTTCACAAGGACCGAGATACAAATTATTTGCTGATACACCACGATAAAAGGGGGATATGCGAACAGTATTACAAGCATTTAAACGAGTCAACGAAAATTCGATATAGGAGTCAGTGGTCAACAGTGTTTCTTGCCTTCTTCAATCCACAACCCTACTACAGTACCAGTGTGTCGTGGCTAGTTCTAGGGGTTGGGAGAATTACTGTGTTGGGAGGAATGGAAATTCTTAATCCTCTATGCGGTAATTTTACGTAAGCATGTATTTAAGAAAATCTGAGTGAACCTGATGCTTATGTAATCAAGGGTTGAAGGTGCCATGGATCACCACACCCCCACTGTATTTCTTCCACACCACAAATGCATTTCCCGCCCCCCGCCACAAAAGACAACATCGATCGCTAACACGGCCCAAGAGCAGAACCAAGGGTGTTAGCAGACAACTGCATCGATGACGCCCAGGTTCTTCCATGCCATGAAGGCCCGAGCAACAGATCACGACACTGAGCACGACACAAAACCAACAACGGCGAACCAGAAGTAACAGAACTCCTCTCAAGCAAGCATTACGTGCGCTTCCCACGTCTGTAGATCACCAACAGGCCTACTGTTTTATCACACGGAGCTGAAGGAATCCCCTGTGGGGTCAAAGCTGTATTATCCTGACACAAAGACGACCTACGAGTGGGGCCACAATATCTGATACCATGTTGATATCCTTGCCTCTTATACCATGGCTCGTACCTGTACTTGTACCGGTACTTTTAGCGATACCCACAATGATACTCTCCATGGCAATGTGGATCTCTTCTTCGGGCTCGCGAATCCCACTCCAAGACCTAAGAAGCGGATTGCTGCCTTTACATAGTGAACATAAGTGAATACACATTACTTCTACATCTGATTTGTCATTACTTGTACCACCAATATTGTTAGAATAGCTCGTTACCACTTCTCAGCTATCAGCACCAGAACTTGCACGGATTTTGAAGCCTTTGCTTACTAATACACTAGTTGTCGAAAAGCTATTCTTAGTACATGTCACGTGCTTGTTGGGAGTTGAAAAATAAGGCAACCCCTAGAACTAGCCACGACGCACTGGTACTTACAAAGGGAACAGGCACATACTGGCTTCAGTAAAGAAGGCATTGCCCCCACCTACTTACTTGTACCCCTTAGAGTTGCTATCAAAAATACAATGTCATTTGTAGAATTCGCCTATTTTCAAAAAAGTATTCCATAACTATTATAAATAACCCCTATACAAGTGCTCCAGCAACTTCCCACCTCTCTGAACCCCCATCCTCATATTGCTGTGATAACCGTTTCATTTGGCGTCCTTTTCAAGCAACTCATGTAGCTTCTCCAATACCCCTACAACACTTGGATGTATATCCTCCATTGCTAGGAATTTGGGCTTCTCCAAATCGAGAGAGTCGTCGGACTCGTCGTCTTCTTCTGGTCGTAGCTCAATTCTGTAGCGGGATTTAATGCTGCCGTCCCCAAGATTTTTGAGGCAAAACTCAAGGTGACGCTTGATACAATCGAGTCGACGACTTTCGTGATCACAACCATTACACAAATACCAGAGGTTCCCATGTTGTGTCTTTCCGTGTCGGCTCAGCTCAGTGGATGATGCAAATCCAATGACGGAAGCAAGGCAGTTTTTCGGGCATTTCCCAGGACGATTGATGTTGTATTGGTCGAAATGGCCTGCAAGTTGCAGGTAGTTCTCGAAAATCAGATTGCAGTGACTGCAGACAATCTGGCCCTTTTTGGATTTGAAGAGCATGACCACCAAGTTGTCGTCAGCGAGAATCTGCTCCACATACGACGAAACTTGCTGATTGGGCTTTGGTTGCCACAAATGGCGCTTGTTCTCCTTCAATACCATGACCTGGGACCTTTTTTTTCTTTCCTTTTCCTCGCTACAGGGAGAAGCCCTCATCTTCAGGACGTGCATGAGCATTGCCATAGCTGGCGAGGTTGGCTTGACGAGGTAGTCATACTCTTCGTCAGGGTCATAGACAAAGTTTGCAACACAGGGGAACTCTTTTGGGCCCTTCTGTTTTTTGGGGGACCGCTTCTTTCGGGGTGCTTCTTCCTCGTTGAGCTCCACAGGTGCGACCCTCTTGGGGGCACGTTGAATAAACAGAGAGTCGGCTCTCACTCGTTGCTTGGGAATCGGAGATTCACTCTCAGGAGATGAACAGAACAGAGACGTCTCTAAGCCACCGAATTCATTGGGGGCTTGATCAGAGTCGGTCTGTTCAGGAGTGGGAAGTTCCAGATCATCAGACGAGGGGGCATCATGAACATAGTAAGAGAGCTTCTCGAATTGAAGTGGTTCAGTCTGAGGCTCCTGAGATGAGCAAGGGGAGGAGTCTGTGGTCTCAGAGAACGATCCATATCGCGAGCTCGAAAAGCATGACTGTTGCGACTCAAAAGACGAAGGGTGCAACCCCTCAGAATAACTGGGAGCCTGCTCAATGTCGGAGTAGTCTGAGTGATGAGAAATCACACGACGTGCTCGAGTAGGAATCTCGTACAGACTATCATCAATTGACTCCTTCTTAGTATGACCCACGCGGTAGTCGGACGACACTGTGTAGCTGTGTTCCGCAGGAAGCGTCAAAGGGTTGTGCCTGTATCCGAGGGTGAGACAGGTCCCAGAAGGTGCGAAAGCGGTGTTGATAGTCACGGATGAGGGGAGACTGATGTTCGGGATGTTTGTTAGATTCATGGCATCAAACTCCCGGTACTTGTAGCATCCTTGGACATCGTCATACACAGCGTGAGTGGGATTGACTCCAGATGGGACAGGGTAAGTGGTGGACTGGGCCTCGTCAGAAGTAGTATTGTGGTAAGAGCTGTACTCGCACTGGTTATGTTTTTGTCTTGGGAGATGAAGCATGCTCATGGACTCATTGAGCTCGCATTCAAATGGGGACTTGGGGGGGGAGTCACTCATTGTGAAGATGATAGCAACAACAATGTAGTGGCGTGGTGGTTAAACGTGATGGGGATATCAGCGAGATTTGAGCTGTCAGTGCTGTGGATGAGGGACGTGTTCAAGTGTTACCGATGGGCTAGCTGTTGGTATGGTACTGATTATGTGGGGCATAGGCCCTGCTTTTATACATTTTGTAAGGCTGGCAGAAGCCCTGCCGCGACCAACTTGTGTAGGAGCACCCAACAAAGCATTACCGGCTGATCAAGTTTCCATTTTGTTTATTGCAAAAGCATAACCTTAGCTGTAATTGGTGCAGTGCAATTGCAAAGTCGTTTCAAACCGCCAGGGACAAGCTCGGTGAGGATAATGGCTGGTGGTTGTTCATTCAGAGGCTTGGTCACATGGACATGGAAGCCCTTCACTAGCCTCACCACTCGCCAGCTTCTTAATGGTATTGAAAACATTTTGGGGAACCAGTATAAGTGCTGCCCTGTAGCAGTAGTCTTCCCCAGCCCACTCTGGTGGATCTGACTAGTCTGAAGCACAACTGAGTGGTGAGCAACATATGAGGTACAACTTTGCGGAGTGGTAGAAAGGGATAGGGTCCGGACCATTTTGGGTGGCAAATAAAAGCAGCATGAACGTCAGTACCTCAGGGTTATTTAATACCAATATACACACTGGGGTGCAGGACAAGGAAAGGCAAAGTTAAGGTGATGACATATACGACGCTTTAGTTCAACGGCTTGTACCTTAAGAATGCGACCAACCACTGTAGTTCCTTAGTGGGTAAAAATATGATACTGCCTGATAGTAGCGTCTGTCTATCAGGTAGAGAGTATACAAATTGGCGACTTTGATTACATATTTCACCTCGGTGACTGGGCTGGAAATCTGATTGATCGGATGTGGAGGAAAACTAAATTCAAACTTGAACCCAATTTTAAAGTGCATGTGTCTTGCAAATGTAATGCAATACGCATGTTGGACAAGTTTCAGTATGTACGATACAATTCTCCGATAGTGCACCTCACTTGGTCAGGAGCACTGCAGTAGATATCTCCATGGCATATTATGTCTTTCACTTGGATAAGGTCCCATTATGTACAGTAACGCACGAAGTTGCCAATATGACATATCGTCCGTCAGAGGTCTGTGAACAGAGGAGGCCAGTTTATCCATATGGCATATGTGTGGTGCAGAATGACTTTTCGTTTCGATATTCCATTCTGATCTCCTGTACATCTCTCCTTCGCCGAGGCACGTGGCCAAATATGCATCTTGCCAATGCTCCCTTGGAATGAGATTGATATTCTAAATCATAGAGACCACTACTCTCCAAACACGTCATACCGTGGGGTACAGTACTACTTTTTTGACCTAAAAAGGAGTATGATATTTGAGTGTATACGTCATACAACATTCATTGAGAGTCATTTCTTACAACGGCCTGAATAGAGTTGTTGACGGGAGGCAATAATAAATCCTGTGAAGATCCACAAAACTGGGGCTAAACAGTGCCATGACGTAATCCGAAGAAAAGCCCTATGACCTTTTGTTTCACATCCGAAAAGCTGTGGTTTGTTCGCCTGCTTCTTTTTTTCTACTCCGAAGGTAAGGATGGTCGAGCTGGAGCTGCAACATTGGTTTCCAGCAGGTGGTGGAGTATAGGTTGTCAATGAACGATTAGACTTGTGCGTACATTTTCTATCGTTAGAAGTGATGCTTTCTCATTGGAAGATAAACAATTGCCTTGTGTTAACTATCGACTCCAATATAAGTCCGTAATTTGTTTGATTTTTTTTGTTTGTTTGGTGTCATCTGACTGCCTCAACAAATAATGCACCTCAGACTCAATCGATATATCCCTTGCAAATGGGCAAAAAGATCCGCTTACTAGCGAAAATCTATCACTTTTTATCTTTTGGTGACGTTGTTCACGGCTCCCTCAGTGGTTAGAGTCGGTCTGATTTAGGATCTTCTAAAATCAGGAGTTCACTGACCAAGGCTACTCACAGATAGAACAATACAAATAGAAAAAGTGTACGATACTTATATTTGGAACGCCGAAATTGGCCGAGGGGTTATATGGCATCCCGATTGGGAATATTCCATACTTGATTAAGCGTAGCATATCGTAGTACTTGTATTTTAATACTTGTATTTCCGGCACTGCATGTATTGGAAGTGTCTTTGTTTCGGCATTCTCGGGTTTTTTACCACAGAGGGGCGCTTGTTTTTTCCTGATCTCGCAGGACCAACTATGGATATTATTATTGGTCTGGGATTTTTACACACGCCATGTGGACAAATATTCCAGAGACACTAATGTGTACAAAGATACCACTCGGAATGTACGCACGTATGCCATCGATTGTAGTCGAAACCCTGCCTGTTTCGAGGCATCTCAAAGGTACGTGACTATAAGATGAGAACCTCAGTAGCCCTGTGGCAGCCTCACTTGTGTGTCATAGTAGGCTTTTCTCCAAATCAATGCACCCCACCCCATTTCGTCCTGGACAACAGCTGAGGAGATTTACACGTCTCTTTCAGCATGCTTCAGCACCCCCCTTGACCCCCTTCCTTTTCAGGCAAATCCACAATTCCCACATTTTTTTGATTTGTTTCGCAGCAATTGGTAAGGAATGTTCAGAGAGGAAAATCCCGTACAATTTAATAATAATTGGACCTTTCAATACACGTCAGTTGCGTTGTTCGTGCCGTATAATATTATTGTACTGTGCACTGAGACTCTTACGGGGTACTGTTCGGGCTTTCATTTGCAGATTTTATTGTTTATACACATATGGAATGGTTATTTTGATGTAGCCTCTCTTGCTCTAAGGAGACTGGATTACTTGTTGGCAGCCTTCTGGGCACCAATGTAGTTGATGGCAGAGCCAGCCTTGAAGAACTCAACCTGGTCGGCAGACATGGTATGTCGGGCTCGGAAGTCGTAAGTAGAGCCGTCAGATTTAGTGGCTCGCATCTGGACAAAGCCACCGTTGTCTCCGCCCTTCTCGAGCATGTCAAGGAGGTCCAGAGTCTCAAGAGTATCACAAGCCTGGATCTTGTCGTAGTCGGCCTCGTTCTCAAAGGTCAGGGGAAGCATACCCTGCTTCTTGAGGTTGGTCTCGTGGATTCGGGCAAAGGACTTGACAAGGATGGCCTGTCCACCGAGGAATCGGGGAGACAGAGCGGCGTGCTCTCGAGCAGAACCCTCTCCGTAGTTGTGCTCAGCAACAACAATCCAGGGCTTGCCCTGCTCCTTCCACTTGATCATGAGGTCAGGGATGGACTGCTCGGAGCCATCGGTGGCATCAATGGTGTGGTTGACCTTCTGGGTCTCCTTGTTGAGAGCACCGATCAGAGTGTTGTAGGAAATGTTCTCGAGGTGGCCCTTGTACTTGAGCCAAGCACCAGCAGCAGAAATATGGTCAGTGGTGCACTTACCCTCAACCTTCATGAGAACAGAGAGCTTGAGCTCCTGGTTGTTGAAAGGCTCGAAAGGCTCCAGCAGCTGCAGTCGCTCGGACTCGGGAGACACAGAAACATTCACCTCGGGGTGGGGCTGGGGAGCAGCCTCAGGGTAGAATTCAGGTCGGCCCTTGGCGAACTTCTCGGGCAGCTCAGTGCCCTTGGGGGGCTGGAACTTGAACTCCTTTCCATCCTTGGTGGTAATGGTGTCGGTCATGGGGTTGAAGTGAGCATCTCCAGAGTAGATCATGGCGGTGACAATCTCGGGGGAGGTCAGGAAGTTCATGGTCTCGGGGTTACCATCGTTTCGGGCTCGGAAGTTTCGGTTGAAGGAAGTGAAGATGGAGTTGAACTCACCAGCCTTGGTCTCATCAGTTCGGTCCCACTGTCCGATACAGGGTCCACAAGCATTGGCCAGAACCACGGCTCCAGCAGACTCAAACACGTCCGTCAGACCGTCCTTCTTGATGGTGGCACGAATCTGCTCGGATCCAGGGGTAATGAAGAAGGGGATCTTGGCCTCCAGACCATTGTCTCGAGCCTGCTCGACCAGAGAAGCCACTCGGGTCATATCCTCGTAAGAGGAGTTGGTGCAGGAGCCAATGAGACCAGCAGACACTGTGTTGGGCCACTTCTCAGAGGTAACCTTCTCGGAGTACTTGGAGATGGGGGTAGCCAGATCGGGGGTGAAAGGACCGTTAATGCAGGGCTCGAGCTCGGACAGGTTAACCTCGACAACCTCATCGTACTGGGCACCCTCGTCGGCAGCGAGGAAACCTCGGTCTCGGGCAGCAGCAGCAGCAGAGGCAATGGGGGCTCGTCCAGTGGCTTCAAGGTATCGTCGCATGGACTCGGTGAAGGGGAAAGTGGAGGTTGTGGCACCAACCTCGGCACCCATGTTACAGATAGTAGCCATACCAGTACAAGACAGAGAGTCGACACCCTCACCGTGGTATTCAATGATGTTTCCGGTTCCTCCTCGCACGGTCAGCTTGCCAGCAAGATGAGTGATGACGTCCTTGGGAGAAGCCCAGCCAGACAGCTTTCCGGTGAGCTTAACTCCAAGAATCTTGGGGGCCTTGAGCTCCCAGGGGGTTCCGGTCAGAGCATCAACAGCATCAGCTCCTCCGACACCAATGGCAATGGCTCCGAGACCACCGGCGTTGGGGGTGTGAGAGTCAGTTCCGAGCATCATGAGACCGGGAACAGAGAAGTTCTCCAGCACAATCTGGTGGATGATACCAGATCCAGGGCCCCAGAACTGGATGCCATACTTCTCAGCACACTGCTGCAAGAAGTCGAAAACCTCCTGGTTGGTAGCGATGGATCGGGTAAGATCATCATCGGCACCGTCTCGGCCAACAATCAGATGGTCGCAATGAATGGAAGCAGGCACGGCTGTGGAGGGAAGACCGCAGGTCATGAACTGCAGCAGAGCCATCTGAGCAGAGGCATCCTGCATAGCCACTCGGTCAGGATTGAGCTTGAGGTAAGTCTCTCCTCGGGTAATAGTGGGAGTCTCCTCGGGGTTGTGAAGATGCGAATACAGAATCTTTTCAGCCAAAGTCAAATCATTTCGGTTGATAATCTTCTTGACCTGGTCAAGACGGTTGATGAGCTCAGCGTAGGGAGGAGTTCGGGTCTTGAAGTCGGCGGGGACATTGAGGCCGGAGGCGTTGGCGGTGGTAGCAAGACCACGGGCCTTGATGGCCGAGAATCGTGCCTGGCAAAATCGAGCACTTCTCAGCATTTTTCTGGTTGTGTGGGGAAAATCTTTTAGTGTCGAAAAGGGTGAAACTTCCTGATCTGAAATATCACAGGTGACTCATACTGATAAGGTTCGTCGACTGCACATTATCCAGCCAATCAAGGGTAGGCAGATGTCAGCTACACTGGCCTCTATTGGGATAACAAGCCTACAATACAGCCCCTGGGGTGTTTCTGGTGACGGGAAACTGTGAATAATTCAGCCTCCGGCCCTTTGAACCCCCTTTCACGTGACTTCGACCCATGTGATTGGACTTATCACTCGTAGAACTCTAATGGTCTGCACATGGGAGAGTGTAAGAAGCATCATACCGGTATCGCACCAGGTACATACGAAGTACAATACTTGTAGATTACGTAATGTGCTAGTTGTAACCGATTACTTGTAATTGTGCACGTTGCAGTATTTGATCGACTGGCACAAAAGCAGCGGTTTTTTTTCTCATGGGACTGATACCATTATAATAGCTATTTCAAGTGCATATGGGGTAAGTGCAGAGATACAATTTGAAGTTGCGCTGACTAATCACAGAAATACGCGAAACACATTTTTGAAGTACAAGTACTTGTATGAGTATGGTAGCCCCCATCGCATAGACCTATCTCACGTTGTTTTCTCTTTTTTTTTTTTCAATTTGGTGGAATAATCTGCAAAAATGGAGCAAAAATACCAGTAATTAAGCATAATTTTACCTGTGTACACATCAAGTGGACTAACCAGTGCTTGCTTGATGCATAGCAACTCGAGTTCACGTGACTGCCATAACTACCACAACACACATGGGCCCTACAATGTAATTAATCAAATAAAACTGGGTGTGTATTTCGTGGCGAAGAATTAAGTGTAGTCGCATATGCCATAGACTCCACACCGAGATTTTGCCGGTCTTTCTGTTGAACGACGATTCCCACTCGCGTCTCACAGGACCAATATTGGCACTTTGGGGCACATTGGCCTCAAAATACCCGCGAATTCATAACAACCCCAAAACATCTATAAAAGCCAAAAAGAAAACAAAGAAAAAGTGATCTGACTTGTCCGAATCTGGCAAAGTATCCCGGCGTAATTTGCTTCCTACTCGTATTGTGAAACTGATTTCAATTTTGGTGTGTACCATCATCTTGCAGATTCCAAAGCTTAATGCTGGACTGGCCAACATTACACTTAACTTGCCACCGTTAGAGAAGCCATCACTAAAGCTGCCAAACGACTAGAAATGGTATCTGAAGAACAAAAAACCGAACGAATTGCCCAATTCGTGGGCATCACACAGTCATCCCCCGAGGATGCCCAGGATTGCTTGCTCCACACCGACTGGGACGTGGCTCAGGCTGTCGATCTGTTCCTGTCGGCCAACGACCCGGAAGAGAACGAAGAAGATGCCGAAAACGACGAAGCTGAGGACATTGATATCGAGGATGACTCGGATGCATACACCAACCCCTCCGGTCTGGCACCTAGTGGAATTGCTGCTGGGATCCAGGGGTTCCTCAGTGGTCTGGCTGGAAGAGACGATCCTGCTGCTGCTTCAGAGCCTCAAGGCATACTCAGCAACCGTCAGCCCTCTGGATACAGACTGGGAGATGGCACCGGCTCATCAACCCCTGTCAGCGGAGGCAGCAGTAGTGCCACCCCTGCTCCTGCTCCTGCTCCAGCCCCCGCCCCTAGAAGAGGTGTGGCTGGTGTTAGAACGCTGGGAGACTTGTCGCGAGACAATGCCCCTCCCAAGCGACAGGACTTGTTTACTGGAGGAGAAAAGTCGGCTCTGGCTGTCCAGAACCCCAACAGACCTGGTCAGCAGGGTAACCAGGGAGGCAACCCTCTGGTCAATGATATCATTCGACGAGCTGAGGCCAACCCAGCAAGACCCCGAGGCGAGAATGACGACGAATCCGAGGATGAAGAGCAGGTAGGAAGCTTCCATGGAACTGGCTTTACTCTGGGGTCTGACGAGGTTCAAAGCCGGCCTGTAGAGTCTGCACTCCCTACCTCCCTTCCCAAGGTGTCTCGATCCATCACATTCTGGCAGAACGGCTTCACAGTTGAGGACGGACCTCTTTACAGATACGACGACCCCCGAAACCAGCGATATCTCGAGACCCTCAACCAGGGACGAGCTCCTCTGGCTCTCCTGGATGTCCAACACAACCAGGCCGTCGATATCAATGTGACAGACCGAAGCGAGGAGGCATACGTGGAAAAGAAGCCTATCTATGGCGGCACCGGTAACCGTCTCGGATCCCCTGTTCCTGGCGAGCCCATCGCAACCTCATCTGCAACTCCTCCCACTTCTACTCCCACCCCTTCGGCTGCCTCTGCTGGCCCCTCCAACTCTTCATCTGGAGCTGGAGGCAGCAGAATTCAGATTCGACTTGGTGACGGAACCCGGCTTACCCCCTCGTTTTCTCCCGACCTCACTGTCCAGGCTCTGTACGATTTTGTCGATGAGCACAACCCATCCGGACGAGCATACGTCCTGCAAACCACATTCCCCAACAAAGAGCTTCGAGATAAAAGCTCAAGCCTGAAGGATGCTCAGGTTATTGGAGCTGCCCTCGTTCAGCGATACGAGTAGGCCTTATACAGAGTAATGATAATGACGCGAAGATTATGTACTCACGTAGAGTAGATTGTTATATGCAATGACCCCCATGGCCAACAACGGAGAGCGAATAGACCAATGGCTTGCTGAAAAACAACACGCTTTAAGTATACGGATACACTATAGCTACGTTGCTTGTATAGTACCAGCACTGGTAAATTCATTCTTTCACTCACCTCTCGGAAATACATTCAAGCTACATAGTATGGTTTTATAAAGCCAAGTTCGAACAAGTACAGGTACCGGTACCATACTGGTACATGTATGCTGGTTATTTGCCTCCAAAGAATCTTACGCTTCGTGTTTTATGATTTTTTTTTGGATTTTGTTGGATTTTTTGGTGAAAATTTTGATATCGGCAAACAGGGTCTTGTCCAAACAACGAATTTTCGCGGATTTAGCTCAGTTGGGAGAGCGCCAGACTGAAGTCGTTCTTTAGTCCGAGTAATCTGGAGGTCCTGTGTTCGATCCACAGAATTCGCAT
Organism: Yarrowia porcina; assembly: GCA_900519025.1. NCBI lineage: Eukaryota > Fungi > Ascomycota > Dipodascomycetes > Dipodascales > Yarrowia > Yarrowia porcina. The sequence goes on from ULGT01000013.1 coordinate 668,758, forward strand.
TTTTTACATCAGCCAGCTTTTTTTTTATAATCAAAGTCCGCGATTGTTTTTTATTGCACGATACAAGTGTACAAGTGTATACGACACAGTACTGTACCGGTACCGGTACTTGTATCGTACGTACTCCGCACAGCAGCATGCACAGCATTCTTCCTGTGCTGGTACGGTGTCTTGTACTTTGTAGATTGCACTTCACTCGATCCAAAAAAATTGTTAGATGAGTATTGTGCCACTTGTACTACTTGTACTACACTAATGAATGAGTCATTACGTCTGACAATTATCCCGCACTTTTACCTCTTATTTCACTTCTACAACCTTCGCACCCATCGTTACCGTAATTGTAACAGCTTTTTCAAAGAGGTGAATAAGAGATATTGGAGTAACAACTTCATGTCAAAAACGCGATGCGATTCTAAAGGGAGTACGCTTTTCTATCCTTGCGATGCAGAATACCATACCGTGCAATGTGTGTTCAAAGATTGATGATACAAGTACTTACCGGTACTGTACTTGAACAGCAGTTACTCTTTCACGAACGTCTTGAATTCATTACTACCATTAATTACTACAATATGTTCGATTGGTATTTGAAGTTGCTTACAGGAAAGTGTTGAATAAAATGGTACCGGAACTGTAGTTTTATGTATCAAATACATTAACGACATACAGATCACTTAACCGGAAAGCGTTCCGATAGCCAGAATCCTTTCTCAACAGAGATAGTTGTCGGAGAAGTCTACACACCTCTATGAGGGTTCGCACAGAGCATGAAATCAAGATGGACAAGTGTCCCCCCGGAAATAAGGAGTTCTCGTTTCAACAGAAAGTGACTCGATTGCGTTCAATATGGACCAAATCAGAGTGGGTGTTAATGGATATGATGGATCTCACAACTCTTTTAACAAACCTCTTTCTAATTCATTTTAATTGCGAGTACCGGTACAGCTATGACTTTGTTCCCCATTAACTGAAACGTCTTTATGTACCCAATTCTGCGGCGGATAATTTCAACTTCAACATTACTAGCCGTAGAAGTTCAGCTGCTGAAACGAGTCAATTACTGAGTAGTACTAATTATACTGGTTCCAATAAGTTTCCTGTTGCCCTTTCTGGTTATCAATATATTCCAATAACAAACTTGCTTACATTAGACCTCTTCGTACTGGTACCTGTATTGTAGTGTCAGCCTTTGTAGGCTGTCAATCACTTAGAATGCACTAAAGGTACCATCAGTTTTCAACCCCTTCTAACTGATGACGGAAGAGCTGGAGTGTTCGTACTGTGCCTGCGACAAACTTATGATGTTCACCTCTTTTCCTCATCAGTGTTCCCTTACAGTTACAACTCCCACCATGACTTGCTCAAAACTCCTCCAATTAGAGCCAGATCTTCGATTTTGGGCTTTAAATGGAACACAAAACATTCGCCTATATTTTATTATACAATATCAACTGTTTCAATCTTGATTTCCCTTTCTTCAACGCCTCCTAAGGGTGATTTCCACGCAACATGATATAACTCGGTGTATATGAATCGCAGTTGCACAGGTATCGTTGCCGATATGAGCTCTATCAGTCCAAAAACAAACAGCATTATACTACAAATCATCTCTGTATCTGCACTTACCCGCTTATATATGTCTCGATACACCTCTTCTCTTTGACAGGTTCATCGATTCTTAGTGCCAATGTTTGAATCAATTGTGCTGCTGATAAAAAAGGGAGTACAGACTCAGCTCACCTTAATCTCAGTGGCCATTATTTTCAAGTCTAGACTGTTCAAATCGAGTCTGTTCAAGTCGAGTTTGTTGAATTCGTGTCCAATGTTCCACTACCGAAAGTAGAGCCAAAACTGGGAAATAAGCACAGAGATCATACAAGTGTTAAAGAAATTGGACATACATCTTTTATGAGACGAAGCCGTACTCTTGTGACCTCTATGATTACAGCACCTACAAGTATTTATGACTACCGGTACTTGTAGGTGTGTATCAAATAGAAATTACTTTATTTGTTTACTGATATATCACACTCGTCTCGGGAATTATATCTCGTCACTCAGGAACAAACCACTGAGCGTTAACTAGAGATCACACCAATGCCAGTAATGCCTTATAGGATACCAGCACATAACGTCTCTACAATGTTGAACCCGCCCGTCGGACTCAGAGTAGGGACTCTTCTGGTGCAAGCTTTTCTTCCTCACGACCCCATAATTGAGTAGCAGTCCAACAAGCTAAATAATCGGGGAGTCGAATTCTTTTTTTATTCTCGATATGTTATCATACTGCAACAACAAGAATATACGGTAAAGGTACCATACGGGTACGGTACATTACCTCGTCTTAATTATTAATATGCTAGGCCATTTCTTTTTTATTCTAGTACTTGTACAGAATCCGTACGTATTTCCTTTTTTCAATTGTAATTTTTTTAGGGAGTCTTTCTAAGTGACTATCTAAAAATTACCAAAATTTCAGTTCATCCGATATAGTGTAGGGGTTATCACTTCCGCCTTTCACGCGGAGAACCCGGGTTCGATTCCCGGTATCGGAGTAATTATTTTTCTTTTTGATATTCGAAGTGTTCAGAGCTATCGTCTTGTCATTTTAATCTAGATTCGTCTGTTGCCTCCGTTCTTTTTCTTTTGTCAGATTTATTCCATTTACTTATGTACAAGTACCTGTACATGTACATACCGGTACTGGTACCTGAACAGTAACTCATATCTTCTCTTATTCCATGATTCACGAAAAGGGTCTACTTGTACCAGTATCAGTACTCCGTACCGTACTTGTAAGAAGTTTGGTTCGTACTTCGCTATTGTACGGATACTGGAATTGTCATCTGACAGTTGCAAAACAGCAGCACAATCTGAGTAAGTTGATATCAAATCTCCAGATTCGAAGTAAATCTTTCACTGTTACTACGCTTTATGACAAGATCCATCAGGGTCATCGTTCATTGTATCCGTGAATTCGAATTGCATCGGCCTAGAATGGATGGCAGCTGCAATACGGTATGTATCGTACCGGTACCGGTCCCGTACATCGTATCTTAGTATAGCTCAACGTTCAGGCTAAATCTGCAGTTACTGTGGGGTTCTTCTTAGAACCGAGGGTGAAAGTGAATATAGTCTGAAATACTGCTAAACGAGAATGTAATGACATCATAGAGGTTATTTTGATTACTTGTACCTGTGACCAAGAGGGGGATATTTGACATTGCGCGGTTTATTGAAAATGGAACATCCACAGCAGCCAGGACTACCAGTACATACTCTTGCTGTTACAACCACGATGAGGAATAAACAGCATGGGTTTCCATATCCATCTAAAGAGACATGGAGACCCCACCAATGCTTCATCGCCCTAATTGTATCATAAGAGCACGGCTGGCGAGATGAGATTCGATGGTAAGACATTGCGGTTGTTAGTTCTGGAGCTCGTCTAGTGATCATATTAGCACTACAAGTACCGGTACTTGTACCGGCACAGTATCGTACACTACAGTTGTAGGGATTATGGTAGGACAGTATCGTACTGCTACCAGGTACCAGTACCAGGTACAGCATGGAGCACCTTAAGCTGCGAACAGATCAATTCTGGATCGTACAAAGAGCACAACATTGTTCTTTTACTCACAGGATACTTCTTCTCAGCACAAGGCCATGAACTATCCCTGAATATGCAGCTATATCTCGACTAAAGACGATGAAATGGGGTCCAGCAGATGACTCTTCGGAAATTCGCTTAATATTGAACAGCCGAGTCCAGTATGTACAAATTATTTGTGTCAAGCACAGATTCGTTTCCGCAACATGGACCCGAAGGTTGTGGAGAACCGAATCACCTGGTCGTATTATCGTTGAAGAAAATGGAAATTCTATAAATCAATTACATTAGCGACTTCACTGGAGGGCGCTCCGATGACCAGACTCCTATCTCAACAGAGATACTCGTCAGAGAAGTCTACACGCCCTTGGAAATGAGGAGTTCTCATTTCAGCAAGTATCACTACGAGTACTACGAAGAGCATTATCAAGCGATTGAGAAAGGCCTTGATTCAGCCGCAGGTGGAGGTCTGAGCACGAGTATGTTTACCTTTCTCTACAGCACGGTTTATACGGCAATAAACTGAGTATTCATTGACTTTGAACTGTACCTGGTATCGTAGTTGACGCACAAAATCAGAGCAAGCTTGATATAATTGAGAACACCCGCACATTCTCGAAGGTGTCTATTTTATTTTACTGCTGGCTGCCTTGTGATGAGCCCGGATACGCTACCCAACATGTGAGTCTCAGGTGGTTCATGCACATATCAGCATGTCTCAGTCGCAAAGGTGTCAGGGCAACATCCACCGGGTAGAAGAATATTTACCTCGAACCCGGATTTTTGATCTACTTTAATGGAATGCCTAAATCTGTGGCGAGCAAGCAAAGAGGGATGAGTACGGGCAGAAAAGGGTGGGTGAGGTTAGTCATGTATCCAGATAGCTTGGTATGTTTGTTTGAGCAAGCCGGAGCCGACGCGGATGTGACATGACCTAATGTTGCTCCTTGATACCGTGTTGCCCAAAGCATTTTCAGGGGTAATGAGTGGTGTCACGGGCGCAGATACTGCGGATCATCTGTTTGGTGAACCGCTAACACATGTATGTTTCAAGTCTTTGTGCGATGCATGCAATATTAAGACACCATACCATCTCTCGTGGTGGAGAGAAGTGGAGGGGTCAGTAGGGTCGGCCAAGCGAGCGGACCCGTCAAGGATACGTGCAGAAATGCAGGAACACTAGAGATATAGGAAATATCTATCCAGTCGAATCTGAAGACCTGGCTCCCCGGACCTCAAAGTACAGACTCAGGCGGCACACAAACCAGTGGCGAATACTCGCCTGACACACCTGCTCCACTTTTACTGACCCGGAATGCATTAAGTTCGGTTGGGCTGGCTGTATGCCGAGCTAGCACTTGGGTGATGAGGAGTCAGCGGCATTTAAAGCGGTAAAAGATTTTGTAGAGGGGAGCACTATCGGAAAAACATCACAACCAGTTGGAAAGCGTATCATCCCAAAACCTGCGGTGTTGCAGAACACGAACCCGGGCTTATGGTCCGATTTTCAGGTACAGCCCCTTACCATAACTGCTTGCTCATGTAGTCAGGCAGCAAAGAACAAAGAAGCAATATTCGCATTGGGAAAATTAAAACCAAAGTGTATGCGCAAATAAGCTCCAGCCTGCTTCGTACAGGTACCAAGTCTGCAAACACTGATGACAGACCTGTGGGGTACCCTTGATATATAAACATCAGGGTCCTCCAGGGCAGCCTGCTTTTCTCAGCCGTCCCTCACCGACCCAACTTTCAAAGTGTTGCACTCTCAGAAACCCTCCTTTACTCACCATGTGCCAGTCGCACACACGGCCATGGAAGACGAGACAACTTACGATGACCTCATCAACCAATACATTAGAAAGTACCGCTTCACGACGTATATTCCCGACATTGTGACCATGTTGGAACCACTCATTCCCTGGGACCGTCTCGCTATCCACGCACGAACTGTGAATCTCATGAGAGTGGAAATGGCAACAAACCCCAAGACGGGCTATTAGACGGCAGGCCGTCTTTCACTTCATCCAGAGGCGCTATGCGTTATCTCACTTTTAAAACACGGGATGCTATCTCACACCCTTCCGGGAATAATCCTAAAGGTTGCAAGATGAAACTGATCGGAAACTAGCAGTGCATTCTATTTGAGGTTTTAATTAGTGGCGATCATACGAGTACTTATAGCGTCACCTCGAATCAAGTCAACACCAATAAACTAGTGACGGGGGCCAGTACACGGTACCATGGTGCTGGGTCTGATCCGGAAGCCCATGATACCGGTTGGCACGGACCTTTATTTATTCATTATATAATGTAATTATAATCGAGTTGTATCTACTTTCCTGGGTTCGTTTGAGGACAGTTGCAAACAACCCATGCCATAGAACCGCGATAAGGGGCAGGTAAGCGGACTCGAAGTACATACAGTATTTTACCATGGTACAGCCACGACTACGACCTACACTTGTGACGTCTCAGTTTTAGTCTTAAACAAAAAGTAATTGTATCGTACCGCCAATAGGGCGTTGCATTGAAATTTCTGGACCCATTGAGTTCAGAGAGTATCACACTATACTCGTTTATACGGGATTAGTTCGCTTAAACGCGCTTTGTATTGGTTGGTTGTATTACACACGGAATAAATAATGCTATGCATGAGCTTGAAGTTGGGTCGACCCTACTCAAAATCGTTCATCTCCTGTCGGTAAGAATTCTCAAATGCAGATTGCTGGAAAGCTGAGTGCTTCTGGGACAGACTTTTGGCGAGGAGCGAAGTAGTGGAGCCGACAGGCTGAGGCTTGGGCAGCTCTCTCTTTTCAAGTGGAACGGGAGGTGCCAGAGGCCGGTTGCCAAAGATGTTGGAAAGGAAAGAAGTGCCTGTAGAGGATGGGAGGTTTCGAGAAACAGACTCCTTGGGGACTGTGACAATGTAGTCCGAAGCGTTCTTTGCCACAGGCTGTGTGGTTCGAAGAGCGGCTTCCTGGTTCTGCTTCATGACCCATTCTTGCATGTCCTGGTAGCCAGAGGCGGTCTTAACCATCATTCGGTTGTTGATCATTTGGACATCAAGATGCGAGGGCACGGATGCGGACTTGGGCATAGGGGCAGTATGCGAAGTCTGAAGAGGGGATGCCGACACCAGAGGTGAAGAATGTGTGGGGTTGAGCTTGGAGAAGGACTTGGAAGAAGAGAGAGACTTGGAGGAAACGGAAGAGGCCAAGGACTGGGGAGACGACATTCCAATACCCTCCTGCTCTCGTCGCGCTCGCTGCTGCTTGACGTATTCCATGTCGAATGCATGCAAAAGGTTGGGGAGCTCTTCGCTGACGGTGGAAGAAGCCTTTGATGTGGAGGAGAAAAGGGAGTTGACGGAGTTGCTCATAGAAGAAAACGACTCGGTCTGAGTGTGTGTTGGGGAGTCCATGTAGTCAAAGGGGTCGGACGCCTCTCGCTTGGGAGTAGAAGGAGTGTTGAATCTCGAAGTAGAGGTCTTCTTTCTTGGCGACGGTTTCTTGGGAGTGGAGGCTGCGTACTGCTTGTACATATCCTCAAGGTCCTTGACAACCTGCAGCAAATCCTGTCTGTTGTCGCTGTCTGTGTCAAGCTCAGAGAGAAGCTGCTTGACAAAGGATCTGTAAGCCACGAGCAGAGGGTTCAATTCATCTTCCTCCTCTCCCTGGTTCTCGAGCTCCTTGCTCAGTTTTTCTGTAAGCTCGTAGTTGATTTTGATTAAAGTGGCACGGGACATGGCCAGATCTAGCTGTTCCTCCAATTCTGAGAATCGTGACAAGATTCTCAGGACGAGTGTGATCAGAACGGAAGAGGCATCTGAGGTGAAGTTACCATTTGTAAGAAGCTTGCCTGTGACGTTCTGGAGATGATTGATGTCCCATTGCTGCATTTGGGTCTTCATCTGACCGCATTGCTTGTGGACCTTGTTGGCAATGTTGATATTGAATGCAGCTTTAGTGCCTCCCTCGGCGGAGGGCTTTTGTGGTCGTTTTCGGATTCGATCAAGCCACGAGGTTTTCCCTGTGACATGTTCGAGGTCGCAATGGCGCAACAGTTGGAACGGCCAGCTTTGTGTTTCTTTGAGATTGGCGTTAATAGTGTGTAAAATTCGGAATGCCATGGTGCACTCATGGGCGTCTCGAGACGAGAAGGGCTTCACAATCACCGCAAACTGGGCGAAGGTGAGTTGCTGGTCGTCCTGTAGTTGCGACAAGAGCTCATCGGCCGTCAAAGCCTGCTTGCTTCGTTTGAACCAATGCATGACGGATATTGTATGTGTGAAAGGGTTTTTTCGGATGGCCGGTCTTGTCGCTGCTGGTATCTCAGGGCCTGTATTGATGATGTCGAGTCTGTAATGAACCCTGACTCAGTTGCGGGTCTGGAGAAGTTGGAGCTGTGAGTCGGTTAGTGTCGATGTTGAGTGAGTGTAGCAATAAATGTAAGTCAATGCTTCACTGTCGAACCATGCAAAATATTTGTCTTTACAGGTGGCTGCCGTGATTCATTTACTTGTAGCAATGGGAAGTGGTCAGACTTTACCTAAAAGTACCTTAAAATTCGAGACGGTGCAAAGTGTAAACAAAGGCTTTTGTAGTGGGGAGAGTATGAAGGCAAGCGACTGTTTCACCCCCTTACACGCGCTTAAATGGTCGGGAAGCTGGCCTACTACTGTCTATGAATGCGCAACAGCTTGCTGTTTATGTTTGCATGAAAAATTTTCTTCAAACCCGGGCAGGAATCTTGTGTTGCCAACATTCCCGATTTCTCCCTTTGCGCTCACTTTAGCTCCAATGTATGCTGAAGCAAAACCGGAAGTGTATTTGGCCCTGAGCACCACTTTGAAGTTGCAAACAGCGTCAGATGGTGTGACCTGTCCAACCTACAGCTCAAACATAACATTACACATTCCTTCTGGAGGCATTATTAGTGTTGGGCTGACCTTTTGCGGTGCCGATGTCTGGTGTTATATTGAAAGTGCAATCTTAGCGCCAAAGTGATGGGGCCATAATAACGCACAGCTCATAATATTGGGTCCCTCAAGTGACTCTCTCATCTGTAAGTCTCACCAGCACCTGTCTCAGCCAGCCTTTTCGACATTCGGGCTGGGTGCATCGCATTTGACGCGTGGTGCAGCCATGAGGCAGAGGCGTGGCCCCAGTGTTTACGAATTGGGACTGATAAACTTGGAGATAATGGACTTCCGGGATTCGAGAAATCCTTGATTTCCTTCTTTGCAGGTTTCGAATTCACTGAATCTAATGAGTCCCACCTGGTACGATACTTCTGGCAATGCACACAACAACATGGCCCATCCAACGTAACATCCGCTAATGCTGTACACGCTGTACAGGGACAAGTTGAGGAGACTGGTAGCAATCCCCATCGCGAGTAAAGAAAACAAGACAGGTCTAGCCGGGGAAATTGCTGATAAGCTACCGGCGCCGGTACTTGATAATGCACTGCACTACAACGTAGGCACAAGTACAAGTACAAGTAATCATCGTACTGGGACTAACTGTACCGGTACCGGTGCTTGTACAATTTCGAGCTGTTTACGATACTTGCTTGATTTCTAAGTATTGTTCCGATGGTAGTCATAATCTTACTACAAGTATGATACCGGTACAAGTATTTGGTATGTGTAGCAACTATCAAGATGAGCAGATCTGTCGCTACCTGTGCTTGTATTGGAATAAAGCAGAAAAATTTGTTAGGATGTCTATTTCGACCAGCAATGATGATGATCAGATTTCACTTGACTCTCAACTATCAAGACCATGCATGCTTTTGGTCTCCAAATGTCATATATGCATGAATAGGTCTACACTTGTGAAACTCAATCATGAACTTGAGATTTCTCAGAACATCACGAGTGTCAAACGTGCTCAGAAGAAGCTACACAACGTCACCAAAACAACCAATGTACGTCGATATCGCCGTCAACCTGTCAGACCCACAGTTCCAGGGCATCTACCATGGCAAACAAGGCCATGAAAGCGACTTCAATGCTGTGCTTGAACGAGCTAAGGAGCAGAAACTTACAAAGATTCTAGTCACGGGAACAGATCTTGGAGAGACCAAGGAGTCTGTAAAGATCTGCAAAGACTTTCACTGTGACTACCTAGAGCTCTATTGTACTGGTGGAATCCACCCATGTTCAGCCCTGGCAGAATACAATGCCCAAACCGGAGGAAAGCAAAAGGCTGAAGAGGCTGAGGGGGAGTACAACATCGAGGCAATTGATACACGCATCCAGGATCTGTTGGAAGTGGCCCGGTCGAACCCAGAGACGTTGCTGTGTCTCGGAGAGTTTGGATTGGATTATGACCGACTTCACTTCAGTCCCGCAAAGATCCAGAAGCTCTTCTTTGAGCAGCAGTTGAAGCTTTTCTCCGAGTCAGGACTCAACCTGCCTCTATTCCTGCACTCTAGAGCTGCCCATAAAGACTTCTGCGATATGCTGTACCCTTATCTCGAGGCCGGCAAGTTCCCCAAGGGAGGTGTGGTGCACTCGTTCACCGGCACTCTGGAGGAGCTCCAGGATCACATCAAGATGGGCTTGTACATCGGAATCAACGGCTGCTCTTTGAAAACCAAGGAGAATTTGGACGTAGCAAAGGAAATTCCCCTTGAGCTGCTGTTGCTCGAAACCGATGCGCCCTGGTGCGAAATCAGACCCTCCCACGAGTCGCATAAACTGCTTCAGGGCCACAAGTTGCCCTATGAGGCGAAAAAGAAGGAGAAGTTTGTGGAGAACAGCATGATTAAGGGTCGATGCGAGCCCGCCAACATTGTGCTGGTGGCAAAGGTCATGGCTGAGCTCAAAGGAATCTCACTAGAGGAGCTCACAGACGTGGTGTACCAAAACTCTCTCAAATTTCTCAACCTCGAAAAGTAAATAGAAGCCACATATACACGCACATACATACATAAACACATATAATATAGAAAACATCACTAAACAATTGTATCATGTACATCATTAAATAATCACTTCTCCTCGGTGATTTTGTCACCATCGCTGACTTCGACATCCTCCTCGACCAGATCTCCGCTCTCCACGAGCTGTCCAACGTCCTCTGGAGCAAAACCCACCTTGGCAAGCAGCTCAGCAGCAGTCTCAGCCTTGAGCACAACCATACCGTTCTCGTCTGTGATAGTGGCTCCAGAAGAAAGTAGCTGCTGGAGAGCCAGCGATGCCGAGTTAGCCTGTTGAGCCTGAGCATTCTGCTGCAACTGCTGAGCAGTCACCTCTCGCTCCTCCCCGGCAACCCGCTCCACTGCCTCTCGGCTAGCGGCAGGACCCTCGCCGTTCTTCACACGTTCGGCAACCATGTTATACCACTCCTCCTCAGTCTTACCCTGCAGCAGAGCCACAACCATGACGGTCATGTTGTCACAACCAACACCACTGAGATCAGAGGTGGGGGCCAGACAGTTGTCAATCAGGTTTTCACAAATGTCTACAAGGGTCTGTTTCTCGGCAATACCTCTTCGCACAAACTCCACAACCTCCTGCGACAGGAAACAATCCCAGATACCGTCACAGGCCAGAATCAGGAACTCATCGTCAGCGGTGAGCTCATGCTCGATCACATCGGGGTAGGCAGTAACAATCTGCTCCTCAGGGGGGAAGTATGGCGACCGCTTGAAATCGAAGTCACCAATGGCTCGCGACAAAGCGAGGTTACCGTTGACACGTCCAGCCTCCACGAATCCTCCAGCGGCGCAGATTCGCGTTCGCTCACCCTCGTGCTGGGGCTTGTGGTCAAAAGACATGGGCTTAGCAATGCCCTTCACACCGAGAACGGTTCGCGAATCTCCTGCGTTGGCACAGATGACCTTGCCGTCGGAGACGATAGCGGTGGTAGCAGTGCATCCGGAAGAGTCGTGCTTGAGGGCAGCATCCTCGAGGATGGCTCGGTCTGTACTCAGGAAACCATCCTTGAGTGCCTGACCGTAATCTCCCTTGGCAAAGGCCTCCTGCCGTGCGACAATGTGGTGCAGGTTGTCACCAGTATAGATGGCGACCTTGTCACCTCCGTGTCCGTCGTAGACACCGAAGAAGGCCACCTTTTTCTTCTCAGGTTCTCCCTTGGTGTCCTTGAGCTCCAGCACGGTGGCGTGGGCGTCCTCCATGGTTACTCGCCAGCCCTGCATAGAGGACAGGCCGTAGACGAGATCGGAGTCTCCTCCTTTTTCAGAGTACTGTGTTAGTTGTTGGGAATGCCTCTGATGTAATTCTCGTCGCCGAATTACCCTGTATCAGCCGTCGCGTTGAGTGTTCAACGTTGCTACACTAAACGGGCATCAACACCGTCGTGTCGTGTAATTGGACACGGTCAAACGACGTTCAAAAAGTTGATACTCACTTTATCCGTCACAGGCGTAGACAAAATCTGTCCCATTATGTGATTCTGGAAGTTTTATTACCGTGTTTTGATGGGCGATGAACAAGTGTGTTTGTTGATACCAGAGAGATAAATCAATGTGAGTATCAAAGAATCAAAACCAGAAAGTGGCGCAAAAAATAGGGGTGTCGAAAAGAAGCGGTGGGGGGTAAAAAGGCAGGCTTGTCTTTTTCACTGTCGAAGGCTCTTTTATCTGTGTATCTTACTGATTTGCGAGGCGAGCCAGATGATGATGACACTTATTTTAGGTGGTGGGTCTCTGTGGTGGTGTGTGGTAACTGTCGTGTCAGCAGGCTTTGCATTTAGCCTTCGTCTCTATTCCCTTTTCCAGGTTTTCAGAAACCCAATTGGCGACTCAAGTGACCTTTGTCAGTGCTAGCCCCAACCGCAAAAGAGCATCCTACGAGCTGTTTGGTGACTCAATCCAGAGTCTCCTTGATTACTTGTCCAATTTCGTCTCCGATCGTTCATGGACAATAACACGTTTTGCACCACACCATGCATTCGCGGTATACTGAGGGGTATTAGTTAAGCTTGTCACGTGAGCTTTTTTCCCTGCTATTTTTTTTCTTTCGAAGTTTTTTAGAGCCTCCAACAAGAAGATCCTCGCGCACTTGTTTTGGTTCTCGTTGCCACTTAAACGCAATAATTGGTTCTGCCAAACAAACGGCGGGGAAGTACGATCAAATTTCATTGCACAAACTGGTGGTGTGGTCCCGACCATGGGCACATCAATCCACGATACAATTACGTCACGTGAATTGGTGGGTGTTTTTTTCTTTGTGTGGCTCGCCTGTAATTTTGCGTAACCCCATCCCGATACCGACTCGGACATAATCGGATATATTCGGAACATTGAGAAACGCGAGGAGCCAAAAGTGAACGCGAATTTCAGTGCCTCTCCAAAGGGGACTTTTAGACACGATTCAACCCCCCCCACGCTTCTCGCCAGCGAGATATCGCGCCCAGATTATCTTCGTATTCCTCGTATAGCCGCTCGGCAACTCCACCCTGTGACTTCCTCTTGTGGAGTCACCTCGCATCTTGTACGCACTCCACGACTGTCTTTCCCTTTTCTGCCATGCCGAGAGCCGACTTCCACTAAGCGATCGTCACACATAACACGTTAGCGAGGGCAGCTGGTGAGGTTGTGATGAAAATCAAAACCACACAGATAATATAATATTTCGCGGGGTTAAGCCGTGATATACGAAATGTCCAACTGGAATAAATAAATAATGTATAACGAGTATGTACTATGGATGTGATCGAAGGATTCATCGTGACGGCACGACCAACGGTTTGTTCCAGAGTCCTCCACGTATATGAACCCCTAAAAACAGCGTGCAGCCAAAAGCATCGTCAATGCTTCAAATACAGCCCTGTGATGCACATGATTTTTAGGTACTCCGTACATGACGTGAAGACAGGCACCAGAGAAAGGGGACCACATTTGGTATACCTGGGGTTTGATGGCAACTCGCTTAACGCTTCTTTTTGTCACCCTTCCGTCCCTTGGAACATGAGGGACAGAACCAGACACCCTGGGGAGGCTCAGCCAAACCCACACAGTCGTAGTGAAACCACTCGTACTGACAGTCGTCGTTATCGCATGCAACCATCTCTCCGAATGACGGCTGCTGACAAAAACAATAGAGCACCTCATCATCTTCCCCAGGACCCGCACGAATAGCGGCATCCAACGACCCTACAGCCACAGTTTCAGGCATATTTCTGAGCTGCTCAGAAGCACCTACTGACGACTCCTTGCTCATAGACGCAGCATCATTATTTTTGTCAGTGGCTCGCTTCTTTGGTGGACGTGTGCCAGGTGTAGACGAACGACTGGCTGCTGGAGAAGCTCCTCTTCGACTGTTGGCCCTGTCTCGTGTGTAGCTTCGAGATGGGGGCTCAGGTGCAGGAGTAGCTGACGAGGTGGCACGCGATCTGTTGGCTGAGATGGGCTTCTGCGGTGGCGCACCACCCAGCAAGCCTTCGGCATCAAGTTTGTCAATGTCGTCATTCAGCTTTTTGACGTGTTTCGCCACCAGGGTCAGCGCCTGTGCTGCAAGAGTGCATTTCTCGTCCTGCAGCTCCATCGCGGCCTGGAAATCCTGTCGGATTTTCGGGTATGCTGCCTGTTCTTTCGGGTTATCTGCGAGAGAGCCATTTGCTCGAATGAACTTGTGAATTTGATTGTCGCGTTGCTGGATGCGTTTGCGCGTCTCATAAAACTTGAGATCCTTGTCTCGAACCTCCTCGAGGATATGTGCGACCTCCGACGGCAGGTTAGCTAGGTCCTGGACGTATTGGTCGAGCACAGACGCCGCGTCCATCGTTGTGTGTTGGGAAGGTGTTGGATGGGTTGATCAAAGTGGTGTAAATAATTGTTGGTGTGACAAAAACAGAGTGCATATTTTATGCACTTCTCCCAACTACGAGGTTAGGAGCTTAGAAGACACAGTTGTTGAGATATGCAGATGCGAGACATGAGGGGAACAGAGCTGGTGGGAGAGAAGAAACTTGTATTCTATACTCATCTCACGAGAGTCGTAATGACAAAAAGTACCGCGGCTTAGTAATATGCCTTTCTGCTGTTATGTTTCAATATTCACTAAGCCGCCTGATCAATAAAACCGCCCTTATACCTGCTCTTGAAAATACACCAATGCTACATCAGCTCAATACACCCAATAACCAACTTGCATGACTCTACATTTGAGTGGTCAGCGGAGAGCAGGGGACTCTATAAAGGACGACGGTCTGTTTTACAGCCATTCACCCCCCACCGACCCCCACTAGTGCTACTAACGCCTCTACCTTAGCTCTCCACTAACAGTCCAGTAGCCGCAGTCCCCTTAGCAGTAGCTTAGTGATTCATACCATAACCCTATTTGAAATTTGTGACCATGAAACTTTCCTCGACATAGAGTCATACGGTCAAACGTGCGTAAACCACTGACGGCCCAACGGTTTCTCAACCTCCACAATGATCCAACTCAGACCCACTCTGGAGGCTCTCCAGACCATAGTGGCCGACAGTAGAGCCACTGCCACCAAGGATACTCTGCCTGACAACCTTTATCCCGTTTTCGCCTATGTGGACGCTGAGGCCCTGACTCCTCACACCGCTTACCTGAAGCTGGCTCGTTTGGACGACCCCAACCGAAGCCCTTCATTCCTCTTCGAGTCTGCTCTAGGAGGTAAGCACCTGTCTCGATACTCTTTCATTGGATCCAACCCTCGAAAGATGATTAAGACTGGAGCTCCTCATGGTCCCGATGTTGATCCGCTAAACCTCCTGGAGGCCGAACTCGACCAGTACCGACAGTTTCAGACCCCTGGTGTCCCCACTCTGTGTGGAGGAGCTATTGGATACATTTCGTATGATTGTATCAAGTATTTTGAGCCCCGAACTAAGCGGGATCTCAAAGATGTCCTGCAGGTTCCCGAAAGTGCCCTCATGCTTTACGATACCATTGTGGCCTTCGATCACGTCTACCAGCGACTTCAGGTTATCACTAACGTCAAGGTTGAGGCCGACACCGATCTCGCCAAGGCCTACGAGGAAGCCAAGAAGGAAGTTCAGCGAATCGCTGACCTGCTCACCTCTCCTGATGTCCCCCAGCCTCCCCAGGGAACTGTCACCCTCGGTAAGACTTTTACGTCCAACATTGGACAGAAGGGCTATGAGCAGCATGTGACCACTCTCAAGGAGCGAATCAAGAAGGGTGATATCATCCAGGCAGTTCCTTCCCAGAGAGTGGCCCGACCCACCGACTTGCATCCCTTCAACGTCTACAGACACCTGCGAACTGTCAACCCCTCCCCCTACCTGTTCTACATTGACTACCTTGATTTCCAGCTTGTTGGAGCTTCTCCCGAGCTGTTGGTAAAGATTGAGAGCGGTCGAATTGTGTCTCACCCCATTGCTGGCACTGTCAAGCGAGGTGCTACTGCTGCAGAGGACAACCAACTGGCACAGGAGCTCCTCAATTCTGAAAAGGATCGTGCTGAGCACGTGATGCTGGTTGATCTGGCCCGAAACGATGTCAACCGAGTGTGCGACCCGCGATCCACCTCCGTCGACCGACTCCTGGGTGTTGAGACCTTCTCACACGTCCAGCATCTCGTTTCCCAGGTTTCTGGTGTCCTGCGACCAGACCAAACCCGATTCGATGCCTTCCGATCTATCTTCCCAGCCGGAACCGTCTCTGGTGCCCCTAAGGTCAAGGCCATGGAACTTGTTGGAGAGCTTGAGAAGGAGAAGCGAGGTGTCTACGCTGGAGCTGTTGGATCCTTTGGCTACAATGGTGAAGCTATGGACACTTGCATTGCTCTGCGAACCATGCTGCTCAAGGATGGCGTTGCTTATCTTCAGGCCGGTGGAGGTATTGTCTTTGACTCTGACGAGTACGACGAGTATGTTGAGACAATCAACAAGATGATGGCCAACAACCGGTGCATTGTCGAGGCCGAGGAAATTTGGGCTGCGCAGCAGAAGGGCGAGTAATTGCGACGAAGATGCACAGTTATCCTCATGGACACAACCCTCTACTGCTCAACGCAAGTACCCGACCTGGTCGAATCCGTTTCACACTGTGAGACCCTCACCTTTAAGTGAGAGGAGTCCCGTCGAACGACGATAAGTAGATAATGCAGAAGATGTACTCTCAAAAAGGCGTTGTAGTGCGATCCTCAGTATAACAATGACCAGTACATACGGCGATCATTTGACAAGCCCGTTAGAGAACCGGTACTTTAATTAGAAGGCCCTAATACAACTGGTACTCTACAAATATTTCGTATATTCAACGTGTAACACATCTTATAGACGTACTGACACACAGCACTCGTAATTTGGGTGTAAAACCTGTTGAAAATACATTCAATTCAAAGGTTACTGTTACAGGTACCGGTACCTGGTGATGTGCTTGTGCTGTACCAGGTACAAACCGGTATCGTGCATAATTGTACTCTTGCAATTTGAAGTTACAATACCGGTAATGTACTTCTATCATTGTTCAAATGGGAACCTCTTTTCCACAGGGACAGGCTTATCCATGCCGATGCCATGCTCTGTGCGGACCCTGTTAAGGGTGTGTAGACTCCTGACAATCATCTCTGTTGAGATAGGAATCTGGTTATCGGAACGCTCTCCAGTGAAGTGATACGTAAGTCGAAAATGTATTTGATACATAAAACTACTGTCTCCACGACTTACACCCCAAGCTCTGAGTAATTTGGAATATATTGGCACCATCTATAGAAATGAAAAGCAGCTATGAACCAGATTGCTGTAATATAGCAGCTAGACCAAAATCCAGCGGTCTTTTCTACACAATACTTCGAGATAATAGGGGTTCTATCTTCGCTTAGGCGTGTAAGTCGTGGCCGCACAGACAGTACCATTTTATTCAACAATAAGAAAAATAGAAAACAACAAAATTGAACACTCTACCGCCCATGCTAAAAGTGCATTCGAATGGTCTCGATATCTGGCTCAGCTATCTCTATTGGCCGTGTCTTGGTCTTTCACAGGACGTTGCGAGTGTGGAAGTCCAAATGCAATGATGTCACCAGGCGCCATTTCGGACCCACCTCATGTTCCCCATACACCGTTAACCCCACCCCCTCATTTGACAACTTTATTAATCTTGCACGTTGTTCTACACATTCGTATCGTTCTTGTATCCACATACCCGTCACTGATGCGATACTAGTACCGGTACAATACTATGTAACAGGTACCGGTACCGGCACTGCCCTATTCATAACGGTATGTACTCGTACATCCACATACCCACCAACCTGTATTTGAATCGTACAGGGTGATGGGTGGATTACAGTTGAAACGGTGTCGCAACGAAACAGAAGGGCCTAATTGGCCCAATAATTAGGGGAACTTGGCCGAGTCTGAGACCTGGCTCAGAACTATCTCTAATTCGCGCAAAACCGAAAACCCTCCGCTTTGTTATTGGAAAATTATGGACGGCCCGGAGTACCGCTATGTACCGCTAGTTTGCTGTGGCTCGGACCCCACCGTCTCAGGGTTCAATTTGTTGCAGATCAGGCACACTCCACGTGGGCCACTCTTGCCGATCATATTGAGTAGATGATTAGTACAGTAAGCGTTCCCGGCGATTAGAACCAATTCTCTCAGCTGACAAACGGACGCCGGACTTATAATAGCGGCTGTCACTCCATATAGGCGAGTCGTGGCTGCTTTTCAGCGGCTTTAGATTTATCGAGCCCACCGAGACAATCATACTCATACCTAAAGCGGCCAAAATGGTCATCAGAAGCTCGTGTGACCAACAAGTACCTGAACTGGTACATACGTCGTACTTAATCACATTACAAATAAACCTCCTGGTGTCATCAGAAATATTACTGTAATTACTGTACAGCCTTCTTAATATATTCTTGCCAAGAATTAAGCGAACACTCAGTGCAGGGCCCAACTGCAGCCTCAACTGCAACTAACGTGTTCACAAAGTATCGTACATAGGTAATTACCAGGTCCATAACGACTAATGTAGGAACACTGTAGGCGCCACCTCCTCGTACCGGTACTCGTACAGTACTGTAGTGTAATATACATGCTGGGTTGAGGTTCCCCAACCACTGCGTCATACCTTGTTTGCGACCGTTGGCTTTTCAGATTCTCTAAGTTTTCATCTTCCACTATTGCTTCTGCCTACCGGTACTGTACCGTTGTTGCCCACCAATGGTCAGATCGACGCTCAGTTGTGTCGAAGATAGAGTGCACCTGACGTTTCCGGACTAGCCCTAAAAAACCCCGGCAAAAGTACAATAACGAGTAGCAGTACTAGTCATTTGAAAAGCTGAACGCCTTTCCATCCGCTCTGGAGTTCAAACAAATTCTACGGAAATACCTGCTGCAGTTCGCGGCAGACAACATTCCCCTATGTCTTATATCGCCCTGTGCTGGTACCAGGGATACGAACCTCTAACGTGTGTGCTTGGGTGGGTTTGGCATTCTCAAGGAAGGCTATTTTCGGAGGACAAGTGAAAGAGTAAAATAGAGGCAAAACGAAAAAGCAAAGAAAAGCGGCATAAGCGGGTAGAAAATTAATTCGAATGAAAATCCATGATCTGTTCGAAGAGCTGCAACGCTGCCCTGATTACGATGCGATCTTTTTTGAACTTCCACGGCGCTCGGGCTATGTTCCACTAAACGCTACCCGTAGCGTCATAGTTCTGTATCAGGGTGGAACACCCTAGCCGACTTCATTACAAGGGCTGCACCCCACACTTGTCTAAGACATGCGAGTCTATAAAAAAAAAGTCACAGGAAAAGAGAGATTTGACGTGAATGGCTGGCTAATGCAGAGGACAGGTGTTACCAGGAACTTATGTATCCATTACTCTTTCTTAGTAGACATTTGATTAGGTGTGGTTGGAGACCATCTATAGAATTACTTCTGTATTAACCGACTGGTTGCTAGTCTCGCAAGTGCAAGGATGAGTATGTAGGTTATTGGACGCGCCAACAGTTGGGAATGTAAGGCTGAAACCGCCATCAATCATCGTGAGTAATTGATACTGATGAGTCTTCGCGTCACATTTATGTATACTCGTACAGTACTTGTGGCATTAATTCGAGCACCAGCGTTCAAATCTCTGGCTCGTATTCTTGACAATTATTGTCAAACCACGTCCCCCCGCACTACACCCTGCTGTGGAATGTCTATGTGCAGAGGGAAACCGTAAGTGCGACAAGCGAAACGCATCATACGTCAGACAAATTGCTGGCATGGGGGGATTACCCTACCTTGGGGCGGAGATACAGCGAGCAATAAAGCGGCATTATAACGCGCTATAGGGGCGTTTTTGGAAGGTGGCAAATGTTGAAAATCAGCGTTTTCAAAAACAAACTCATTTGACGCTTTTCCCTCCTCTCATACCTTTTCACAGACCTCATTTTCGCCTTGCACTTGCCTCCCCGCAGAGGACGCGGCATAATTCGGTTACCCCCCAATTTTAAGCTCACGCCTAAAGAGCGGATCCAAACGTGATTAATGAGCATGGTGGTGCGACACTAAAAGCACACGGTTGCAAGGCTGCTAGTGACGCAAACGCATTAGTCAGGTACAGAAGAGAACTCCGATGGTCACGAAGTGTGATTTCTGCGCAAATCTGGCCGGGACTACCCAACCCCTAAAACTTGCGCAGATCGCCAACTTATCGTCTGTCACCAAGGCAACTTTGAATTTTCGAAATGCAGTATTTTCGGACAGAACAACGAAGCTAGCAAATCATAAGAGCTTATTTTTCTGTACAAGGTTGTCAGACAAGGGCAAATGCTTTCCCACCTAAAAAAGTCAAAAGACTGAAGCCTGAACAACAATAGAGCATGACCAGAAAAAAAGAGCCCAATATATAGTAAATCGTTCCCCTGAAAGTTCACTCCAGAAACCTATCGCAACACCAACCATGGCGCACTACTACCCGTCGGGCGTGTCGTCGGTCGGCAACTTCGACTCGTTAGATGTCGAAATCAGATCGCTGGCCGAGGGAATGGTCCATAAACCCCACCATCGAGAATCGCGATACATTTTCGACCACACCTTTGACGATGAATTTAGAGAGGAGCATGAGGACGAATACGACTATGATATGCTACGGAAGACATCCTTTGAGAATCCTGATGTCAACCCCTACGTGGAGGCCAGCGCGGAGCCGGAGTTGGATCCCTGGTCGGGCGAATTCAACTCGCGAAAGTGGATTAAGACAGTGTTGGGTCTTAAGGAACGATTTGGAAACAGTAAGGGAATCACGGCCGGCGTTTCGTTCAAGAACTTGGGTGCCTACGGTTATGGCAGTCGTAGTGACTATCAAAAGACGTTTCTAAACGTCATTGTGGCCACTGGAGACTTGCTGCGAAGTGCTATTGGAGCGAAAAGAACGAGCAAGATCCAGATTCTACGAAAGTGCGATGGACTGGTTCTGCCTGGTGAAACTTGTGTGGTTCTGGGACGTCCTGGATCTGGATGCACCACGTTCCTTAAGAGTATTGCTTGCGAAACGTACGGATTTCATGTGGAGGAAGAAACACAGTGGAACTATCAGGGTGAGTATCTGAGGTTGAAAGAGGTAGCGCGGGCCAGGCTTTTTATTTCGCTGGTGGCCTAATCGTTTCCTTGTTATTTTTTTTATTTCGATGTTTTTTTGTTGGTGTGCGCCTGTTTGTTCTGGTACACATTCCAATCAGTGCAGATCACTCCCAACGCGGCTGGTATCTTTACCTTGACTCGATTAGAGTGTCCAGTACGATACGCGATAATCATACAGGAGTCGGAAAAATTAGAACAAAGAAATGACAAACACGCGAATTTTGACAAAGCTAACACAGGTGTGCCACGAGATGTCATGACAGAACATTGTCGAGGAGAAATTGTTTACAATGCCGAACACGATATCCATTTCCCTCATTTAACGGTGGGACAGACTCTCATGTTCGCGGCTTTAGCCCGAACACCCCGAAACCGAGTCTTGGGAGTCACACGAGAACAGTATGCTCGTCATACCCGAGATGTCACCATGGCTACTCTCGGCCTGTCTCACACAATCAACACCAAGGTTGGATCTGATCTAGTTAGAGGAGTTTCTGGTGGTGAGCGAAAACGAGTGTCAATTGCTGAGTCTGTCGTATGTGGAGCCCCTCTCCAATGCTGGGATAACTCTACCCGTGGTCTGGATGCCGCCAATGCTACTGAGTTCATTCGATCTCTGCGACTCTCGGCTCAGATGACAGGAGCCTCCATGTTTGTTTCTCTCTATCAGGCTTCCCAGGAGGCCTATGACATGTTTGACAAGGTGTGTCTGCTCTACGAGGGTCGACAAATTTTCTTTGGAAAGGCTGGCGAAGCAACTGCTTACTTCGAGGGTCTGGGGTTCGAACGAACTCATCGACAAACCACTGGTGACTTTTTGACTTCTCTTACAAACCCCGTCGAGAGAAAGATCAAGGCCGGATGGGAGAAGCTAGTGCCTCGAACTCCTGAGGAGTTTGAGTCTCGATGGAGATCGTCGCGAACACACGCTCTTTTAGTCTACAACATTGATCGATTCAATACCACACACCCTCTTGGTGGCCAGGGATACGTCGAGTTTATGAAGCTGCGAAAGGAGTCCCAGGCTCGAAACACCCGTCTTTCGTCTCCTTACCTCCTGTCTTGGCCCATGCAGGTCCGTCTTTGTCTGTGGAGAGGCTTTCTTCTAGTCAGAGGAGACTTGTCTATGACTTTAATGACCATTATCGGTAACTTCATCATGGCTCTCATTCTGGCATCAATGTACTACAATCTACGGGAGTCTACTGATGCCTTCTTCTCTCGATCTGCTCTCCTTTTCTTAGCTATGCTGTTGAACGCCATGGCTTCCGTTTTGGAGATTTTTGTGCTTTACGGACAACGACCACTGATTGAAAAGCACAAGCGGTATGCATTATACCATCCTTTTGCAGAGTCCATTGCGTCTATGTTGGTTGATTTGCCGACAAAACTAGCGACTCTCATCACAGTCAACTTGGCTCTGTACTTTATGACCAACCTGAGACGAACACCCAGTGCCTTCTTCATCTTCCTACTGTTTTCGTTCACTTGTACGATTGCAATGTCGATGATTTTCCGATTTACGGCCTCTGTCACCAAGACGATGGAACAAGCACTTGCCCCTGCTTCTGTTCTCGTGTTGGCCCTTGTTATTTACACTGGTTTCACCCTCCCTGTCGACTACATGCATGGATGGGCAAGATGGATGAACTATCTCAATCCTGTCGCTTACGCCTTTGAGGCAGTAATGGTCAACGAGTTCCGAAACAGAAAGTTCCCATGCGGTCTCTACGTTCCCTCTCGGTCTTTCTATAATTCCGTGCCACCAGAGTCGAAGTCTTGTGTAGCCATCGGTGCTCAGCTCGGACAGGACTACGTTGAAGGCTCTGTGTTTATCAGCACTGCTTATAAGTACGAGAGCTCCCATCTGTGGCGAAATCTCGGTATTTTATGGGGATTTGCTGGCTTCTTCTGCGCTGTCTACTTGTTGGCGGCCGAGTACGTTACTATGGCTCAGTCCAAGGGTGAGGTTCTCCTCTTCAAGCGTTCTCAGCATCGAAAGAACCTCAAGTCCAAGCCTGAAAAGCGATTCCAGGATGTTGAGCTTGGAGACAACATTGGCGATCACCACATGGATCACAATCTTGGAGACAATCATTCCACCTACTCCTACCAGCAACCCATCCAGGCGCAGATTCCACCTTCTCGGTATGCCCAACAGGTCCCCATGACTCCCGCTCCCATGATGCACGTTCCGCAAACACCTGGCCCAATGATGACACCCGGTGGAATGTATGGTCAACAGCTGTTGTCTCCTGGACAAATGATGACTCCTGGACCCATGTCACCGGCTGGCATGATGACACCTGGATTCACGTATGTGCCTCCTCATGGCGACACTCTTCACCAACCGCCTACCGTTGGAGACGACATCAACTACACCGCCCCGACGCCTCAGATTCATTACCACCCTGCCACACCTGCTCAGTTCAACACCCCTGGCACCCCTGGCGTCGGCGGTGGATACGAGCCGCCGCATGGCGACACCGTCCACATGCCTCCCACTGTTGGTGATGACACTAACTACCTCGCGTCCAAGACCCGTACCAACATGTCTCTCAACTCGTCGAGATCTAACTTGCAGCACTCTGGAGTGTTCCAATGGACGGATGTTTGTTATGATATCAAGGTTGCAGGTGAGAACAAGCGATTGCTGGACCATATCGATGGATACGTGAAGCCAGGAACCCTCACTGCTCTTATGGGAGCTTCAGGTGCAGGTAAGACAACTCTTCTCGATGTGCTTGCTGACCGAAAGTCTACTGGAATTGTTCATGGTGATATGTTGGTGAATGGTCAGCAACGAAATGCTTCTTTCCAGCGAAAGACCGGCTACGTCCAGCAGCAGGATTTGCATACCGCGACAGCTACTGTTCGTGAGTCCCTCGAGTTCTCTGCTCTCCTGCGACAGCCCTCTTCTGTCTCTCGAGCTGCCAAACTGGCTTATGTCGATGAGGTCATTTCGATTCTGGAGATGGAGTCTTACGCTGATGCTGTCGTTGGTGTGCCTGGTGAAGGACTTAACGTCGAACAGCGAAAGCGACTGACGATTGGTGTTGAGCTGGCTGCCAAGCCTGAGTTGCTGCTTTTCCTGGATGAGCCTACATCTGGTTTGGATTCTCAGACTGCCTGGTCTATTGTGTCTTTGCTGAAGAAGCTGGCTGCTAACGGTCAGGCTATTCTTTGTACTATTCATCAGCCTTCTGCCATCCTGTTCCAAGAGTTCGATCGACTTCTGTTCCTGGCTGCCGGAGGAAAGACTGTGTATTATGGAGATCTCGGTGACAAGGCCTCTCAACTTATTGGATACTTCGAGAGCAATGGAGCTGACCCTTGTCCAGAGAACGGCAACCCTGCCGAGTGGATGCTGGAGGTGATTGGAGCTGCTCCCGGTTCTCGTGCTAAGAAGGATTGGCCCTCTGTCTGGAGATACTCTCAACTTCGACGACAGCAACGTGAGGAACTTGACAATATGCGTATGGCGTTCAATGCGGACTCCCAGGCAGCTATTGCTGTTGGAGGAGAAGACACCGATTTCGCCGTATCCCAGTGGACTCAGCTGTACTACGTTACCAAGCGACTGCTGCAGTTCCACTGGCGAACCCCCTCTTACCTGTGGTCTAAGATGACTTTGTGCATTGGTTGTGCTCTCTTCATCGGTTTCTCCTTTTACAAGTCGGCTCGAGACATTCAGGGTCTCCAGAACCAGATGTTTGGCATTTTCCTCATGTTCTTGATTTTCACCACGGTTGCCGAACAAATCATGCCTTTGTTCATGATCCAGCGTGACTTGTACGAAGCTCGAGAGAGAGCTTCTAAGACTTACTCTTGGCAGGTTTTCCTCGGCGGAAACATGCTGGCTGAGCTTCCTTGGCAGATTATCGTTGCCGTTGTGGTGTTCTTCTGCATGTACTACCCCATTGGATTCTATCGTATTGCAGCCGAAAACCACCAAACACACGAAAGAGGGGCTCTCTACTTCCTGTTCCTTCTGGTATTCTTCATCTACGACTCTACTTACGCTCATATGATTGGTGTCATGTTCAACAACCACGAGACAGCAGCCAACTTCGCATATCTGCTCTTCTCCTTCTGTCTCATGTTCTGTGGTGTGCTGGCCACGAAGGAGTCCATGCCCGGTTTCTGGATCTTCATGTACCGTGCATCACCATTGACCTATTTCATTGGTGGCTTCATGGCCACAGGTTTGGCAGGAGGCAAGGTTACATGCTCTAAGCACGAGATTCTGGAATTCAAGCCTCTCAAGGGTAACACATGTGCCCAATACATGAAGCCTTTCCTTGATAACGCTGGAATCTTCAAGGGTTATCTGCTTAATGAAACATCCACTGATATGTGTCATTACTGTCCCATCGAGAATGCCGATGCTTACCTCGATAACGCCTCCATCTATTATGGGGACCGATGGCGAAACTTCGGCATTGTCTTTGCCTATCCCATCTTCAACGTTTGTGCCACTTTTATGCTCTACTACGTTCTTCGAGTGCCTGGCGTGCGATACAAGATTGCCTCCAAGGTCCGATGGCGACGAAAGAAGCATTGAAGTGTTATTTATGTATCTATTTATTACTAATCATAATGTTCTATTAAAATACAACCCGGGGCCTTCACTCTATCGTTAGATATTCGTACAGTGGTAACAGTAGACTCTTCAATTCCAAAAGAGAGAATAATACTTTTTTCATACTAAAATCTGGTAGGCATGGTGACAACAAATTGTACGGTACCAGTAGAGGTACCGCTACTTATACTTGTGATCATGTACTAGTACCGGTACTGTACCGGTACCATCCTTCGGGTTTCTAGCCTACCCTGGTACCGACTTCAATGACACTCTTTGAATTCATCTGGTATCATTCCAACATCGAGTATGGACCTGTTTGTTTATTCTGTTTTGTGTACCGGTACTTCGGTGCTTTTATATTATCAGTCAGATATCATGACCCGATACTTGTAGACATCTTGACAGCCCAATTAGCAATCGCTGACCACATACAAACACCTGTTATGTTATGTACTGTGAGGCAACAGAATATGGACATTTGACCTATTTCAACCTCTTCTACTGCCCGTAAAATTTGCTATTATTATTTTTGATATTCAGGTGTGTTATAAAGTATTACGAGATTCAAACTAAGAGAACACATCGCCATTAAAGTCCACGAGTAGTCCTTGGGTCTGAAGCATTTCCATCTCCTTTCCAGCACAATCCTTGCCAAATTTCAAGCAGTCCTTGGCGATCTTGTTGCGGACCTTTCGGTTTCCAGCACAGTAGGCTCTGTACCACCCGATAACAGCTGAGGAGGCACAGGGAGGATCAATATTGAGCAGCTTTTCGGTGGCCTTTACTTTGAGATCTTCGATTTCGTAAGTCTTTGCCATGATCAATAGACCACATAGCTGATCAAAGTTGTCTGGGACTACACCAGTAAGAGTGTATTGTTGGAAGGCCTCGACCCATTCAGCAGGCTGGTCAATATGAATAGTCTTTGAGACCATATCCATGTTATCCAAAAGCTTGGGAAACTCAGAAAACTTGGAGGAGAAAACCCCAACCTTGACGACATCATCCAGATTCTTGTTGTTGGCTGTAATGTGGTAGTCGTGGAGAGAATGGCCATTTTCCTGACTCACACAATGCTCCTCGCACTGCTTCATGTTGTTAAGTTGTCTTCTGGTTCCAATGTAGATTCGAGGAGTATCCAGGTCAGTGTTGGGGATGTTCTCAGGAATGCTAAACTTCTCGTGGAAATGGACCATGTTGGCGTCGACCCATTGCTCGGTCTTGTTGTCGAAAACAAAGATGGAGTTGTCTCTGTTCTCGAACCAGTGACTTTTTCTGTAGTAACCTCCGAAGACAATAATCTTGTCTTCAAGAACAACAGCGTGGTGGCTCACAGCAGGACCAGGGGCGTATTTATTGGCTTCAATAATCTTCACAGAGCCATCCTTTTTAATAAAAGTTTTCGTGTTGTGGTAAATCTGCTCGTGGAAGACATCTTTCTTGTCAACCTGAACGTAGCCGCCATGAATAAATTCAATGGTGCCGAGAGTCAGTCTGCAGGGACCGATGAGATCGTCGACGGTGTAGGAGGGGATAGTAGCTGAAGGCATGTCTGCAAGATTGTAGTTGTGTTTAATGAGATGAAAGAACTTCCACTGGGAATCGCACCCATACTTATATTCATGCCTCTTGTGACTGGACTTCCAATTGCTGCCTTACTCATTAACGTGCCTATTGCGGTGGGGAGCATGGGACCTGCAAGGTTGGCTAAGTAAGGACATTATCGGCCCATTTGGTGTGGAGATTCGGGATAATGCATCTAACAAAACACGGAACAAGGGGCAACAGAAAGAGAGAACAAACCCGAGCCGTAACCGGCTTCAGCCAGACAGGCAAAGTCGGGTGACTTTGGAAGCAAGGTGGGTCCGCTGACAATGGAAGAGGTGTCAAGCACATCTGCAAGTGACAGGGGTGTGGCTGGTGGTCTGTTCATGGATTCGGTATCAAGTGTATTGGTTCTGCAGGTATTCGCTTGTTAGTTATTTATGAACCACCGACATACCGATTCGTCTTCAGGCATTAATGTGAATGAAAGGTTGCTTTTCTGATTCCTTCCACCAAGACCCGACTCCGGAGAGTTTCAAGCTAGATCTCATGAATCTGCTAAAAAAGTAATCATACGATGATCTGCTATGACTCTGGCCTCTCTCCGGTTCATGGCGCATGGTTGTCTCCAAAGTGTCTTACAACTATACTGGTACCCGTTCAACCTTCTCGTATTTTCGATATCGGACGGTTTGGCTCTGCCTGGTGAAAGCATGTACGGACGTACTTGGTAGTCAAATGTAGGCGCCGAGGAGGTCCTTTATACGAAAAATAATACTATTTGAGAAATAGAAGCGTCGCTTAATAAATGGCTCAAATGGAACTGGAAAATTGTGCAATGCTGCGCGATGACACGGCTAGGAATCATCGTCAAATATTGCGTTGTATGAGCAAGCTTAGACTCAGCCGCTCAACTAAAACTCGGAACAACTTTAAGTGCTCTTCAGCCTCGTCCTGAGACCGAGGTCTCGTATAGTATTGATTGAGAATAAAAGAGCATCCGTACACCCTTACAACAGTATCTTACCGGTACCTGGTACCAGGTACATCCATCGCGTACCATCTCGATACATACGTACTCTGTACTGATACATACGTGTCGTACAGTTAATTAGAATGAAACAAGCAAAAGTTCCGTCAGCATGTCCATCATTACCTACTTGTAGTTGCTGAGGCAAAAAGATG
The DNA here is from genome assembly GCA_900519025.1 of Yarrowia porcina. Classification (NCBI taxonomy): domain Eukaryota; kingdom Fungi; phylum Ascomycota; class Dipodascomycetes; order Dipodascales; genus Yarrowia; species Yarrowia porcina. The sequence continues at coordinate 697,249 of ULGT01000013.1, forward strand.
GTGAATAGGGCTGTCCAATCTTGTAATCGAGCGCGACCAATAGACTTGCTGCCTACAGTACTTTTACCTGGGAGCCTCTTTTCTTTCGAGCTCATTTATTCTCTGCAGTTCCTCTGTCCTCTCACACCACCACGTGCATGAACCACGTGACCCAGGTCCGCATTATCCGATATAGTCCGGTGACCACTCAGACTGAAAAATAATATTAGTTATGGTAACCAAGGACTAAATACAAGGAAGAGTACCGAGTCAATGCTGATCAACGGACCTCCATTCGTAGCCAAAGGCTGGCTAGGTCTTGGTTCACTCCTCTGAACGAATTCATGATGTCCAGTTAAAAAACCAGTAACCCATCACACAAAACCAACTACATACTAATCAGCATTATTCATTACTTCCTACTCCTGGTCTTCCAATAAATAGTTATCTATGTCTATCAACACCGCTTCAATTCGGACACAAACGCCTCGCCCCAATGCTGAGAGGTGTACTTACTGACGTACTTGAACAGTTTCCGGTGGTTCTCGGCCTTCTTCTCCGGCGAAAAGGTCAGCGAATCATACAAAGCCTCGGCCATGTCTTCTGTGTTCCATGGGTTGACAATAAGGGCTCCGTTAAGACTTTGGGCTGCACCCGTGAACTCTGACAAGATCAGCGATCCATGCTTCTCAGTCTGACAGGCGACATACTCATACGACACCAGGTTCATTCCGTCTCGCGTCGAAGACACGAAACACACATCTGATATTGAGTAGAGTGAAATAAGCTCGTTGAAATCCACGGACCGGTGCATAAAATGAATGGGGGTGAACTCAACGGTGCCAAACATACCATTGATACGGCCAACCAGTTCGTTCACAACTGCTCGCAAATTCTGATACTCTTCTACCAGTCCTCGGGATGGCACGGCGACCTGTACAAGAACAACCTTGCCAATCCATTCAGGGTGCTCCGACAGGAAGACTTCGAAGGCGTGAAGTTTCTGGGGTACGCCCTTAATGTAATCCAGTCTGTCGACTCCCACGACCACCTTGATTCCCTTGAACTTGTCCTGTAGTTGAGCGATTCGAGCCTGGACGACTGGTCGCTTGCATCCTTCGATAAACTTGTTCACGTCGATGCCGATAGGAAAGGCGCCCACCACCACGTGACGGCCCTTGTAATATGTTCCATTGGGCATGGTTTCTAGATCCAAGATCCGGGAGACGGACGACAGAAAGTGGCGGGCGTAGTCGTAGGTATGGAAGCCGATCAGGTTGCACGATAGAACTCCCGTCAGTACCTCCTTTCGGACGGGCAAAATTCTGTAGATTTCAGAGGACGGGAATGGCGTGTGCAGGAAAAATCCAATCTTGAGGTCGTCCAGCGCTGAGTTGTGTTTGACTTCTTCTCGCAACATCTCAGGTAGCAACATGAGGTGGTAGTCGTGGACCCACACAATGTCGCCGGGTTTAACGATAGAGGCGACTTTTTTTGCAAATAGTCGGTTGGCCTGTGTATACGCTTCCCATGCCACCTGGTCGAAGTTCATCTCCCCTGGGTGGTAGTGGAACAACGGCCACAAGATGGAGTTTGAAAATCCATTGTAGTGGAGGTCAGCGAGATCATCGTCCATGAACACGGGCACACACGAGAACATAGACTCTAGGTCATTGATGAGGCGCGGTCTGTCCTTCTCGGGGATCTCAAGACCAGGCCATCCAAACCACTGGAAGGTCGTCGACTGTTTGAGTCCGGAGAGTGCTGTTACCAAGCCACCTGAGCTCATTGTGTACTTATAGGTACCATCTGCCTCCCGCGAAATGGTCACCGGCAGACGGTTCGATATGACCAGCACGTTGGGCATTGTGTCTGACTGAGAAAAGTGGTGTTCGTCGTGTGTTGTGGCGGTAGGAGAGACACACACTCTTATTTACTTAGAACAAGATTCACTGTATGTGCATGGCGGGTTTGGGGATGGGCGACTTGTGTTGCGGGTAAATAAGGTTGAGCTCAGGTTTAACATACACATTACTCATGCGCGCTGAAGTTCGACTCCCACCACTGCAGCCAAGTATTTGGACCTCGCGATTTTCTTCATCACGACGTCATGGAGGCCAAAAAACACCACATCAAGTCGCGTTTGGCGTCTGTGGAGCTACCAATTAATGTTGTCAACGAGGATCGCGCTTTGGCCATGCTTGGCGGCCATGAGAAGGTAGCGCGAGCCATCAAAAACACAGACAAACTGGAGCTGAGGTTCAGACCCGAAGATAACTTTGCACATCCCGTGAATTCCGTGCTATCAAATGACCAGCACGTTCTGTTGGAGGTAAAGCTTTCGAGGAGATTGCTGGAGAAACACAATGGCGACGTACGTGCGGCTTTGAAGGAGCAGGAACAAAGGACGGGAAAGACCTCGGACTACAAGTGCCATCATATCAGCTCGACACAGCGTTTCAGAGAAATGGCAGACTTTCAATGGTGCACCAAAAACTCGCCTTTTGTCCATAAGGTGGAGGCATCGTTATTTGCCGGGGACCTGCAGAGAATCAAAGAGCTGGAGTTGGAGGGTCCTGGAGACCTCACATCTGTTGAAATTGACTCGATTCCTCCTCCCAGGTTTTCGCTGATTCATTACCCCTTCCCTTACTACTATAAGCAAAACCCAATGGTCACTGTTGTCAAAGATGGTTCTTCTACAAAGCTGGTGAACGCCAATGCTGCGCCCAAACTGTACTCCTGGGTGCTCACAGCCACCGATCCTGCCCCGACAGGACCAAGAAAAGAGCTGGCTCCTCTCCCTGAGCCTGACACAGAGATGAATGACGCTATTGGAGAGGCAAGGCGTGACTACTCTGGAAAACCTGCCCAGCAAGTACATGAGAAGTTGCTCAGGCAGTGCGTCGATGAGCTACAGGAGTTATTCAGGGAGCGACCTCTTTGGACACGTCAGGGCCTACGTCATTATGTCAACAACCCTGAGCTCAAACATATTCTGCGGTTTGCATTGCCCTACGTGGCCTACTACTTCCGATCTGGCCCTTGGAGAGGGGCGTATGTGGTGTACGGAAAGGACCCAAGAACCGACCCCACTATGCGATTTTACCAGACTGAAGCGTTCCGAATCACTGAAAACCAGGACGAAAAATCCGACAAGGTAGATGATGATTTGGCAAGTTTAGCTCCCCCCGCTCAGCCTGCTGCTCGGAAGGCCCTCCCTCTGCCGTACATTTTCGACGGAATCCATCCTCCCGAATCACAGACTCTCCAGCTATGCGACATTACTGACCCTCTACTGTACCAGAAAATTCACAGCGCCCCTATTCGATCTAAATACGACGTTATTGATGGCTGGTTCGAATACAATGACATCAGCAAGATCCGAAAGGCTCTTCGTGCCAAGGTTCGGGGTACTATTCTGAAGGAGAACTCGGATGAAGCCGTTCAGGCCATTTTTGATGCCGAGGAGGAGCAGAGACCTGAGGGCGACGTTGAAGAAAACCAAGTTGCCGAGGACGATGAGGAAGAAGTTGCTGATGTTGTAGACCCCGAGATGCAGCCTGAGACTACAGAGGCTGCAGTCGTGTCTGGGACCTTCTCGGAGCCCCCTGTGGAGGACCCTGACCTCAACATGTTCAGCCTTCATCTCAACAATGTTAAGAGTTTGCGCGATCTGTCTGGCATTTCTCAGCAGCGCATTGATGATAAGGACAAGGAGAGAGATAAAGGTACGGGGGACGAGTAACTTGATTCTACCTGTTGTAATATAATGTATTCTACTGTATGATATATAATGTATTCTATGATATATAATGTTATTTTTAACCAGCACGCCTATTCATAATACAGGAGGGACTCGAACTCACGACCACGCAAGGCGCTGATTTTTCAACATCTCAAAACCCTAACCCTTTGGTATTCAACCTGTGTTAGTGAATTTTCGAAAAGTGCATCACCTCCCAGTCCACAGTTATGTTCAAGCGAGTCACCGTTCCCCTGACGACGATCAAGAACGCCAGAAACGCCTCGCTTCTGCGAGCTCCCAAGCGGCAAAAGCGTCTCGCTTTCGGACAGACCATCGCCCCTGTCTACCACGAGTTTGAGTGCACCGTCCAGCTGTCCGATGGATCCACCTACAAGCGACGAACCGTCGCACCCGTCGAGCAGCTGAAACCCATCAACGACCAGCGAAATGTGCACCTTTGGAACCCCAACAAGCCTGAACTCAAGACCGACTCAGGAGAGGAGGGCAAGCAGATGTCCAAGTTCAACGAGAAGTTCGGATTCGGCGATGTGGACGGCGACTTTGCCGATCTGCTTGGTCAGGACTTTGTCGAGACCAAGTCTGGAGTTCAAGTCCAGAAGAAGAAGTCCGATCTCAAGAAGAAGAAATAAATGGGATAGAAGGAGAGACGGATAGGCGTTGGTAGCGCCAAAACAGTACATAGTAACCAGCATATTATTGGACCATACGAGACAAAGTAATGTGTTAACAGTTGAAGTACCAGTTTGTACGAAAATATTGATTATAAAGTCGTTATGGCTATAGTATGTACATATAAATTACTAGCAGTTTAAGAGGCAGGATACCTCGTAGCCAAGAAAACCTCTATCTAAAACTTGTGCTTGGTGCTATAGTCTTTAGGACTGACCACAAGACCCTTACCTTTACTCGCTCCACGATAGACTGTTTCGATGATGTCAATGAGCTCTTGTTTATCCTCCAGCACCCAATTCAGCTTGTTGTTATCTCCTGTGCCAAAGTCGCACATGATGTGTTTGTTTCGGTAGAAGAACATGACCGAAACAGGATCATACAGCTCGTACATTTGGTTGAATTCAGGCACCTGATCAATGTCACACACGTACACGGCTGCGAAGTTTCGGATCTTCTCCGCAACCGAGTAGAGATGGTCGTCCATTTTCATGCATTCGAGGTCGTGATCTCGGCCGAATCGGATGACCACGAGTCGGTCCTCCTCCGACAAAATGGCCTGGTCGACATGCCAGCCCGTATTCAGATGAGGCAGAAGAATAGAACCCATGATGTGTATCGTAGTGAGATGGAGAACAGAGTTGATGATATATTGTGGTCACGTGAGTGGGAGTTTTCCCAGAGGCAGGTTCAAAGTTGCCTATCACAGATTGAAACTCAACAATTATGATCTGGAAGAAAGCTGGGAAGTGACTAATATAGCAGACTCACTCATGCAAACAGCAGGACAGTTGTTACGTCGCTCAATTGAATGCGAATTTACCGCTTCTCTGAGAGTATCATATTACTTTTTACACTCTTGCAACAACACGCCCAAACTTTATGTAGCTATGTAAGGCGCCCTAATGGCCATGATTCCCTGAAGAACTCAATTGAAGAGGTCCGGAATAACTCCGCTTATGTACATTGAGGGCCAGGAGCTTCCTATCTCTGAATAGAAAGTGCTCAGCATCCAGATATTGAATTGAGTCGTCTTGGCTGCTGTTATAGGGCCGGTTGGGTAATTACAGTAACGTACTGACACAACCTGTCACAAAACTTTCATTGGTCTGGGGCAATAACTATTGTTGACTCCAGGAAAGGCCTGTCGAGAGGGGGGTAAAAAGATTGTACATACGGCATTATGAGTCACAAAGTAAGAGACGCTGAGTAATAGCTGGAAAGTACTTCTCGCATCTAGACACAGAAATATCCCATAATTAATGTCACCTTGGTTCATTGACAGCAAATGCAGCCGGCAGAGGTCTCTTTTACGCACCGTTTTTGTTACTCCCAAACCCCCGTTGTTTTTACAAGAGTGCAAAGTTTGGAAAATTTAACTCCAGTCCACTCTTACGACTACTGCCATTGTGACTTTTCTAAATCTGCTACGTAGGAAGTTGTTTCCTACTCCCCATTTTTCACGTCAATTCTCAGTCAGCTGCAAATCGTTCGCCAGAATGTCTACTCGACCCGCCGACCAGGAGCTCAACCGAGAGACTCTTGATGCCGTCCTCAAGCGACGGTTCTTCTACGCCCCCGCCTTTGAGATCTACGATGGTGTTTCCGGTCTCTACGACTACGGACCGCCTGGATGTGCTCTCCAGACTCGAATCATCGATACGTGGCGAGATCACTTCGTTCTCGAGGACGACATGCTTGAGGTCGACACCACCATGCTGACCCCCCATGAAGTTCTTAAGACTTCGGGCCACGTCGACAAGTTTGCCGACTGGATGTGCCGAGATCTGGCTACCGGTGAGATCTTCCGAGCCGACCATCTGGTCGAGGAGGTTCTCGAGGCCCGTCTCAAGGGAGACAAGGAGGCCCGGGGCATCAAGGAGGACGTTGTTGAGGACGAATCCGCCAAGAAGAGAAAGAAGAAGGTCAAGGAGATTGTTGCCGTCAAGCTTGATGACAACGTCAAGGAGGAGTACGAGACCATTCTCGCCAAGATCGATGGCTTCTCCGGCCCCGAGCTCGGTGAGATCATGGACAAGTACAAGATTGTGAACCCCGTGACCGGCGGTCCTCTTGAGAAGCCCATGGAGTTCAACCTCATGTTCGAGACTGCCATTGGTCCTTCTGGTAAGCTCAAGGGCTTCCTGCGACCTGAGACCGCTCAGGGCCAGTTCCTTAACTTCAACAAGCTGTTGGATTGCAACAACACCAAGATGCCCTTCGCCTCCGCTTCCATTGGTAAGTCTTTCCGAAACGAGATTTCCCCTCGATCTGGTCTGTTGCGAGTCCGAGAGTTCACCATGGCCGAGATTGAGCACTTTGTTGACCCTCTCGACAAGAACCATCACCGATTCGACGAGGTCAAGGACGTCAAGCTTCGATTCTTAGCCAAGGATGTCCAGTCCGCCGGTAAGACCGACATCCAGGAGATGACCATCGGTGAGGCTGTCGAGACCGGTCTTGTTGACAACAAGACTCTCGGTTACTTCCTTGCCCGAATCTACCTGTTCCTAATTAAGATTGGTGTCAACCCTGACCGACTGCGTTTCCGACAGCATATGTCAAACGAGATGGCCCACTACGCCACTGACTGTTGGGACGCTGAGCTTCACACCTCTTATGGATGGATCGAGTGTGTTGGCTGTGCTGACAGATCTGCTTACGATCTGTCTGTCCACGAGGCTCGAACTAAGGTTAAGCTGCAGGTTCAGCAGAAGCTGGACGAGCCCCTTGTCGAGGACAAGTTTGTCTGCGAGTACGACAAGAAGAAGTTCGGCCCTCTGCTCAAGAAGGCTGCCAAACCTGTCGAGGAGTGGTTTGAGTCCCGAACCCAGTGCGAGCTTGAGGACCTTGCCAAGGCCCTTGAGGCGGGCAAGATTGTTCTGCCCGAGATCCAAGGTGTTGAGGTTGCTGGTACCGAGCTTGACAAGTCCCACATCAAGATTGAGAAGAAGACCATCACCACCCACGTTCGAGACTATACTCCCAACGTCATCGAGCCGTCTTTTGGTATCGGACGAATTCTCTACTCTCTGATCGAGCACTGCTTCTGGACTCGACCCGAGGATGCCTCTGGAGCCAAGGGCGTTCTTTCTTTCCCTCCTCGAATTGCTCCCACCAAGGTCCTTGTTGTTCCTCTCTCTTCCCAGAAGGAGCTGACCCCCTTCACCCAGGAGGTCTCCAAGAAGCTGCGACAGGCCCGAATCTCTGCCAAGGTCGACGACTCTTCTGCTTCTATCGGTAAGCGATATGCCCGAAACGATGAGATGGGAACTCCCTTCGGTATCACTGTTGACTTCGACACTGTTAAGGATAACTCCGTGACACTCCGAGAGCGAGACTCCACTCGACAGGTGCGAGGCTCTATCGACGCCGTCATTGCTGCCATCAACACCATGACTGCCGATGACGTTGCCTGGGAGGAAGCTACCAAGGACCTCACTCCTTTCGACTCCACTGACAAAGAGTAATCCAGTAAAACGTTCAATAAAATTATGTACAGAGTAATGTGTTGATTATTTGAATGAATGCGGTTGATGTTAAAATAAATTGTACTTGTAATAACAGGCCCCGGTTCGGGATGCTCTGACATAAATATGTATACATATGGAAGGATGCTTCAAACTTACCGTATGTACTGTCCAACCCGAATAAAGGACGGAGAAAAGTTGAAATGAAGTGGAGTAAAATTTGAATCACATCTTCATCAATTCATAGTACTGTACGCGAAAGACTCCTTCTTTTTACAGTTAGTCGTTAGTACTGCTCATTTTGCCTCTTCTGTGACCATCATCGAATGGACAACAATTGTGGGAATGGGTAACTTGATTAAGAATGAAAGCTGAAAATAATATATCAAGTGGCAGAATAGTATCCGTACTCTTATAGGCTGTTAGTGAATTATCAAGTACTTCTTTGACGACCCTGGTAAATATTTCATTAGTTTTTCTCTTTTTTGTCAGCATCATACGGAAGCCCAAAATACACAATTGGTACAACTTGTTAAATCGAAAAACGAAAGCTGAAATGAAGGAATATAATAAGTCTAGGACCTTCAAAGGGACAATTGGTAGGTAGTTTGCCAGATTTATTGTTCTTGTGTATGCCGTCCGGCCTAAAATCTTCTCTGCTGTGTGGGGACTCACTGGGATAAAAATCCCCATGCTGTAATATCTTGATTTAATGGAAAAGGAAAGATGAAATGAACTAAGATAAAACTCTTTAGGGGTTGAGACTGCCAGTATTGTTGAATTTGACACTCATTACTATTCCTGTAATAATCTACTTCTCTATTTCTCCCTGTTTTGTCAGAATAGAGGTTGAAAGGTACAGCTCTATAACGAGAACTCGATTAAATGTCATAGGGAAGTAGCAATAGAGTAAGATGAGAAGTTCAAGGCGCTTAATTGGCTTTTATAGTGCAATATATCCCTCTTAATTTCAATTAATATGCAGTACAAGTACAGCTATATTTTATGGCTACAGAAAACATCGTCTATAATAGCATGTATTACAGAGAAGTTACTGTTGGAATACTTATTTGGGACAGCAGAAAGTTGACAATTTTGCACTTGCTGGCACTTGAACTGTAATTAGCCCTTTCTTGCAGTTCTGTGCAACTTTTATTCACAACATATCGAGTTATGCCTGGCCATGGTTTCGTCGCCAATCCCGCATCTAATAGAGAGGTGGACTTAATTCTGGTCTGCTCTGATAAAGCAGAAAACATAGATGTTAGCTGGTAAGTTTGTGTTATGGCAAACACCATTACTAGCTTCTCAACTACGTTTCGGCTTTTATTGGTCACTAAATCGACTTCTCCATTCGCCAAATTTCTTGTATTTGTCGATGCACCCAGAAAAGAGAGAAATAATCCGAAATACATTCAGAAGAGGCTGAATCTTTTGCAATTATATACGTAAAACACACCTGGCCTTTTATCTTACTTCATTTCAGCTGTTTACTTCGTCTATCGAGTGTCTCTTACGCCAGCATGTCTCTCCATGAACCTCATGGAGGTGAAAGAAGTGAAGGGAAATAACATACCAGGAGAACGAAGGTATAGTCTTTTCGCTACTATTAGTCATAAATCTCCTTGAGAGTGTCTTCGTTTGATCCATTTCAGCTTATATATCTCTGGATACCGCTTCATACCTGTGCACAACGTTAATCAACTTACATTATCGACAGAGCAGAGGAAAATGGAATAGTAATAAATACCGATAGCACTGAAGATAATTGACAGTACCGTACCTTAACCATCAAAAGATTAATTCTGAAGACTCCGTGCAATCTCATTTAGCTTTCTTTGCCATTCAACTGTGATCTTCGCAGGTAAGCATTTTGTCTGAAAATCGAAGTAGCCGACTGAATAGAGATGAATGCCAAAGTTGAACAAAAATTATGAATAAAGAGTTTGTTTCCTAGTAATGGTAATAAAGAGTACTGGGAGCTTCTTATCCCTTTTCATTTTAACTTCTATTCCTCCATTTTCGAGTATCATGCACCATGAATTTTAGCGCTCCTACTGCATATAGAGACCAGCGGGAATTATCTGTAGAGTAAACCAACTACAGAAAAAATGTATTTAGTAATATACTATCAATAGGATGAGTGTCTTAGACGCTTCCATTAATTCCATTTCATCTTTTCTCTTCCAACTATTGGAGATATGACAACTCCTGCACTTGCGTAAATGTGACGCTGAAAAATGAGAGGTAATAGATTGTTGTAGTAAGTAACAATTATCACGCTAGTAGTTAAATAATTATCCGGACCCTTTACCTTGCTCCATACAGTCTTTTTGGTTGATTAATCAGGCTATACCTACATCCTCCATCTGAGTAACCGCTGGAAACATAGTTGACAAACAAGGTAATGACAAAAACGAATACAATAGATCAGCGCAAGTGGCTATTTAGTAGTTGATGGCTCTTGTATCACCTTATGTATGATTCAATTCTTCTTTTTATGAAGCTTTTCTAAACGTGGCATAAGTCCACCACACACAAATGCTCACACTACAGAGAATTGTAGGGAGATAAGTACCGGTACCGGTACCGAAGACCTCGTTGAGTTGTCACATATTTACTAGAGACTCCAAAATACTGAGTAGACTGCTACTAACATCCCGAGTAACTTCTTTATAGCTTTTGTCCTCCCTTTTTATCTGATTATTGACAGCCTGTCATACTTTTGCTTGCAAAACAAATGTAAAATGGACTGAAAGAGATTTGGAGGCTATCAAATCTAGTACAAAGCCCAACAACAAACAGCTGTAAACACCCCTAGTCATTTTTCCTAGTGTAATTCAGCTTTTATCTTAGGATAATTGACTTGACAATAAGCCTACATAATCCCTCTCCATCAACGAGCCTGACAATATAGGAAACAATACATTAGGCATGAGAATAGAGGTAAAAGAGATACCCAGCTGCTTATTACTAGCATTAAAAGGTATTCAGCGCCTTTCCTCACTTATTTTCAACTTTCCTCCCACATTGTTCGAGTTATCTGGAGTCTCCAGTTTTATCTATTCATCCCTGATGGACCCACACAACTGGAAGACGTGCAGTAATATCTATATCAGGAACAGCAAAAGATTAGGATAGCATAATAATTAGCCTCTAAGCACTGCAAGCCCCTTATATTTCTTCAATTCATCTTTTATTCAATGAATTATTGACATTTACCTGCAGTGAAATTTGTCTTTAAACTAAAGAAACCCCCAAGAAACACCAACGGAGAAAATATAGCAGTAGAGTAGGCCAGGAACCATCTGAAGTTATAAATAACAGTCTATTGTTTGTAATAAGCGTCATTAAGAAACTTCTCTCTTTCTTTCATCTTGTTTCCCCTATAATGCAGCTATGTAAGCACGTCTATCACGCTGTGGGAGCTGAAATATAACGATATATAGCTAAGGAAGTGGTAGATAGCCGCAAGGTATAATCTACAGCAGTATCAATAGTGTAATTTAGCCAGTGCATTGGTTCAAATAGTGTTTTGTCTCTGAAATGAAGGTCTTTATCCGGTTGCGTTAGCTTGGATCTCAACATGAGAGTGTGAACTAATGTGATAAAGTAATCAAGATACAAGGAAAAAAACAAAGAGTACTTGACAATAGCATTTTAAACATTTTTGATGAAGTAGCCTAGAACTTCTACACATGCCCAGCCGTCTCTTGCGGTCTTGATATCTCAGCTTGGGGAATGTAGCAGTGTGGTGAACTAAACGAAGGAAGGGATTACTTGATATAAATGAGGTTAAAAAGAAGTAGCAGTAGCATTAAAAGATTGCACATCTTATGAACAGAGAATTTGTAGCTATTCACTCACATATGATTGTTCTTGGTGTTTTCTACTATCATTATCCTCTCTGCTATGTGGTGTCATTGATGGAGAGACAACATGCAGATGTTTGGACATGATGACAAGCAAGAGGAAAAACAAGTAATGGGGTGATAAAAGCTTATCACAGTGTTAATATTGACTGAATTTTGACAACTGACAACTTATACATACTGCTGGATTAAATTAAATCTCTATTCCTCACTTTTTAGCGTGCATTACGAGGGATGATATAGTCATGGCCTGGCACAACTTGATAAGTTGAGGAATAAGTGACAAAACTGAATATAGAAAGTATATGATGGAAAAAACAGTAGCTGATGGTAAATCTAAACAGCTTATCAGTGCGTCCAGTGCTTCCCCAGCAGTCTTTTCATTGTCTTGTAAGCAACATAGGAGAGAGACCAAAGCCACCTTTTGGTTCAACTTGATAACTGATGGAAAAAAGTTGAAACGAAAAATAAAAAAAAGCTCAAAGTATCTATAGATGCTACTGGTAGTGATTCTCTACTTCGTGTTGTTTATGTAGTGATTTAGTGCCATATTCCTCCCTGTTATGTAAGCATCAAGACCTATGTTTACAACCTTAGTTATATAAGAAGTCGATTGATGGAAAGATAAAAGCTGAATCGAGGTGTAACAAGAGTATCTGATACTTTATTATGTAGTGCTTCAAAATGTCTTTTGAAACTCTCTTGGTTACAGGAGCTACTTTTTAGATGTCTTTTAGCCTCTTATAAGCCAGCAGCTTCGTGACAGATAAAACCATAAGCTACTTGTAGTGTAACTTGTTTAATGGAAGAAAAAAAGCTTTATAGAAATAGAGAAACAGTCAATGACAACAATTATGGCTTTAGTGAGTCATCTAAAAGCAGTTACATTTAGTTGTCATTGGTATGTATCTCCACTGGATTTATTTCAGTTGTGGGTCTCATAGATTGACTGAAGTATCTGGGACAGGTATAACTCGATGAATGGAAGAATAGAAAATGAAATAGAGAGAGAAATTAATCCATAAGTGTTTTAGAAGACATTTAGTAGATTTTTGGGTACTTTTATAGTTGCTAGGGTATTTTGCGATGTCTATCTCTCCTATCTCAGCATCTTGGATGTCTTCACGAAATGTAGCCGTACCGGTGCCGGTAGGAAACTTGTATAGATGATGTAGAAAAGCTGAAATGAAGTAGAATAAGATGATACAAGTAATTACAATTTGGATATTTAACAGTAGGTGTTGGACTTCTTTTTACTGCAGTTGTTATGTACTTGTATTTTTGAGACATTTACCTCTTCCTTGAGCATCGAGGATAGACACACAAAAGTCATGTGTGGAAAACATGCTAATCAAAGATAGATAGCTGAAATGACGTAAAAGAGGTAATGAATAGAAACATTTGGCTTCTGGTAGTATTACTGTAAGTGTTAACTTACTCTGTCTGTTACATATATAGTTATAGGTGAACTTCTCTCTGTTATGCAACATGAAAAATGAGAGACTAAGTCATGGTTAATACAACTTGGTGAATGATGAAAAAAGCTGTAACGAAGGACATTAAAAGGCCCATAAAGTCCAAAAGAGCCATTAATAGATAGTGAGCCACTTACTCTTGTACTAGGTTTAATCTATTCGCGTATTTCGCACTTCTGTCAACACCTTAGGTTGAGAGAAAAGGGAGAATCCGATCAATGATGAGGAAAAGCTGAAATGGGGTAAGACAAGTTCTTGATAATATATTTCTGGCTACAGGTACCATTGTGTAGATCTTCACTCTAGATTATTGCTAGTATACACCTCCACCATGTAATTCTCTCTTCTGTCAACAACATTGATTGAGCATAAAATGTAAGCGTACCGACAGAGATGTGTCAAATAGAAGAAATAAATGTTGAAATTAAGTGATACGAGCTTTTCTTAATGCTTAGAGTACCTGAAAGTTAGTTTTTGTCAACTTCTGAATGTATCTGGCTAGTAATTATGTCTATACCTCTCTTCTGTGAGTATCAACAGTACCGGTAGCATGAAAACTAGGTGTAGAGATAAGTCCATTAGTTAGCATTAAAAAGCTGAAATATAACACAAAAAGCTACTATAATTGTTTAATTACAGTACCGGTAGCTATCATAGTACATATGGAAACTTCTATTTGTGTCTTAACATACTGATGGCTCATTTATCTTCCTTCGGTGAGCTTTCCAGGAGAGACATAAATGGTGGCATGGGTTATGTCAATTTATTGATAATGGAAAGCTGATAACAAGCAGAATAAAACCCTCAAGCGTTTTTAATGCTAATGTTATATATTCAATGGCCTCTTATTGTTATTGATATCAATTTCTACCCTGTATCTCTGTACTGTCAGTCAGATAAGGTAAACCCACAATTCAAGCTCAGGTATAAGTCGATGAATAGCAGAGATAAAGCAACAATAAAGCAATCAAAGAGACTCAAAACATGCTATACAAGTAAGTGATATAAAAGTACTACTTTTGAGTACTCTAATTAATTTATTTCAGCTTTTAATGAATAATTTATCAACGTACCCCTACACCTAGTTTCTCCATCAATTATTGAAGCTCACAGAACTGGGAAAAATACAGTTGTATTGTGTACCAGAGTCACCAGAAGTAAACCGATATCTACTATCCGTTGTTTAAAGCATCATGTGCACTTCTTTACACTTGCGTTCAACTTTTATTCTTCGTTTCATCAAGTTATCCCTGCACTCATAGAGAGGAAGGATTTTGATGAATGAAGCATTTGAACAGAAAATCACTTTAAAAATCTGTTCAGGTAGTAATATACCCCTCAATATCTCTTCAGCCAACTGTAGAGATGCCAAGAAGTAATTATTGGCAATCTTCCCCATAAATTTCTGCTATAGTCTCCATATTGCTGTCTGCATTAATGAAATGGAGGCTAATATCATGGGTTGGGATAACCTGGGAAAATGAAGAAGGAAAGTTGTAATAAAAAGGAATACTTGACAATGGATAATCTTGAAAGTTACAACAGTATTAGACGGGAACACGAACCAGAAAAGGATATACAAGCCACTCTGTACTATTCAGATTTGTGCTGGACACCCTTTTGCGTGTCCTCCATATTTACGCAGCATCTACCTCTGTCCTAATAAGCTCCAATAGTGATGTGTTGCGAGAACCCATCAATTTGAAGAATTAATGAAGATAGGAAGTATAAAAGTCTCCAGTATCCGGAAAATGGCTATCAGGTGTTATTTAATAGCTAGGTTTGTGTCTCAGGCATTTTTTCAGCTATATTTCTCGCTATTTAATACGCATCATCCTGGACCAATATATTTTGTTGGCAAAACCTGATAGGAGAATGAAAAAAGTTGGAATGAGACAGAATAAGATGCTTATGACACTCTTAGTAGCCAGTTTAGACATTTGGTCACACCCTCTATTCTCTATCATCTGTCAATCTTGTATTCCTCTTTGTAATGCTCGCAACTCTTGAGACCTTCACACTATGCGGAATGATAACTCTGCTAAACAGTATAAATCTATCAAATTCACTAACATGAAACAATCTGAGCGTTTATCCTGTTACTTTTTGATGATAATATACTTCTTCTTGACTCTGATATCTTTCACTACCGTACCTGTACTGTACCTGTACTGTGTTATCCACTTTTCTCTTAACACAACGAGAGAGACCCAATGCTACCATGGGATAACTTGCTTATTGAATGGTCAAAGACGAAATGAAACAAGCAAAGATGTTTGAGACGTTTTCCAAGCTCATAATTTACTACTTGTACATAAAATCTATTCCGTACCGGTACCCTAAAGTACCGTACCGGTAGGTTTATCGCTCCATTTACCTCTGTTCTATGGCACTATGGTAAAGGGCAGAAAAGTGCCGGCTTGGTATCTCGTGTAGTAGCCAACGAAGATTAAATGAAGAAACCAAAGAGATTATAGACACTAACTATGGTCAATGAAACCCAATGGTAAACATCTGGACATCCCAGAGTTACACCACTGCTATATTAGTGTTGGACTGTACATCGGTCTGATACACAAGTTGATATATCAATGGATAAAAGATGAAATTAAGAGATATAATAAACTTGATTTAATTTCGATAGCTACTGAAATACAATGTGCCACTAATTGCTGTCGGTGGTGTATTTATTCGTATATTTGCTCTTCTGCAAACATCAAGGAATGAAAGCCTGAATTCAAGCTCTAGGGAGAACTCCACTAACTTTGAAGGAAACATGAAATGAATCAAGATAAATTGCGCACTATATTTGTATAGCTTTCAACAAGCGCTAGCCGCCATTTTGCGTCATTTTTTTTGTACTCCTACTACATTTACCTCTTCTCTGCTGTAGATCTAAAAAATTGAAATGATGTACCGGTAGAAGTACGTAAATAGTGGAATAAAAGGTGAAATAAAGAATTAGGAAAGACTCTGATATTAATTTCAAAGCACTATTGTACTCTTAGTAAACACTTCAGTTCTTATTATCACTAAAGTAATTCCCAGCTTCATTACCGCTTCTGTCAGTGTCATTTGTGAATGACACAATGCAGGAGAAGTGAGAACTAATTAGGATAAATGACAAAGAAAAGCTGAACTGAAGAAAGATAAATGATCATTTCGTTATAAAGAGCTCTTTTTAAGTTGCTGTCTACTATTCTCTGTACTTAATAACATTTCAATGCTACATTTTCTCGAATCTGTAAGCTTCTTAGAAAGAGAGCTAAACCACGGGTCGTGACGGTTCTAAAATAACAAGATATTAGCTGAAACGAAGTAATCAGAGTAGTTTGTGACAGTATCAACATCTACTACTAGGTAATAAATAACTTATTCTTCCCTCTAGTGTATTTTCGGCTGCGTTACCTCTTTCCGAACCGTCACTGATGAGAGGCTAAAAAAACGACATATCCCAACTTGATAAAATGTAGAAATAAAGCTGAATTGAAGCTATGGAAGCTATCAAAACTATTTACTCCTGCTACCAGAATGTCTTGAGGTAAATATTGTTGTCACTAGGATGTTATTGTTCCGCGTATCTCCCAGTTCTGACAGCAACTTTGATGCAGAGATATACCCACACGTGGGTTTCCTCGTTCACGACAAAAAAATCAAAAGAATTAAAAATAAGCCGCTCGAAGCATTTTTATTGCTTCTATCTTGTGATCACATTCTTCTTGAAGTGGCTAGTTATCATTATACGTTTAACATCTCTTTTTTTCTGCTCACAGTGAATCAGAGACAGAACTAGGGATTGGGATAACTCGGTTAATCGGAAAATAAAAGGTATGCTGAAACAAGGGACGTAATTTTGACGGTTCAGAGAGTCGCAAGCTCATTATTACCAACTCCGTGTTCTCACTGAAAATATATTAAAGTCCATACATAGCATTGTGGCGTATTGAGCTCAGGGGTCAGAAAATATCACGTTCTCAAGCAATAAAAGCAGATGATTAGTAAAATAAGACTCTCACCACATTTGTTTTGTCATCAAGCTGCTAATTGTTTTTCCAGCTTCCCTCTGGTATTCTTCCTGTCCCTAAAATACCTTCACTAGCAGAACAGTAAAATTTAGGGGCTGAGAAGCATAATTCTCAGAAGAATAAAGGAGGAAAATGAGTGGCAAGACATTGCAACGATATTTCTTCAACCTGTTAATACATTTTTCAGAGGTACTTGTTGCTTCTGGGGTATGTTTGTATTGATCTATTCTATCTCTGTCATGTCGAAAATTGAGAAGAAATAACTCGCCTGATTGAGGGGGGAAAATTGAAATGAAAACAATCACACACTTGGTAATACTCTTACGTTTATTTTGGCATAGTATTCTGCTTTTCATTCTCGCTGATACATGTTTGTACCGTTATTCTCTCAATTCAGCGAGCCTTGGAAGTGGGAGGCGAAATGCTGTTGTAAGGATAACTGGAAGGAGCAACGAAAAAAGCTGTCAAGAAGAAATACAAATAGCTGGGAGAGTTAATGCACCTACAAGTAGTTGAAATACAACTTTCCGAAGTTCCTGATGTTGTATTTGAGCTATACCTCTTTACATCAGCATTGTGAGTGAGGGGGGTGGCCAGGAGCTTCTCAATCGGCGATTAAACGATCGAATGAAGCACTGTTACAAAGTCAGGATACTTTTGCAGCTGATTGAATAGATGTTTTACCTTTTGATTGTCTCGCCTTTATACTGCTGCTGTATTTAGCTCCGTTCTGTAATTATCTGAAATTGAGAAGCAACTCAAGGCATAAGAAACAGCGATATAATAGCACTCAAAAGTTGAATTGGAGTATGATAAAGTACTCTAAATGACAAGTGAGTGTATTTAGTGTGAAGAAAGTTGCCTGCTTAAAATGGTACCTAGATTAACCATAGAAACCTTTGTTATTAGTATGTAAATGGAAAGGCAAAAATGATGCACAGGAAATACTCGTAATAATAAGAAAAATAAGTTGAAATGAAGAGAAATAAAAGTGTTATGGTGATTGGAGTAGCCAAAAGTAGATTATCCGCCACTTTATCTTTTCCCTAGCAGAAAATATTCATGTATTTTCCACTCTGTCAACACCTCTGGTTGAGACAAAAGAGATATCTTCTCAATGATGAAGAAAAGCTGAAATGGGTTAAAATAAGAAGTTAATAATGTTTGTCCAGCTAAGATTGTACCAGCAGATACCCCTTGTGCTGCTAGTATCTACCAATAATGTGTATTACGCTCTTCCGTCAACCGCATCGATTAAGTATAGATTGTAGCGTAAGGATCTCGATAATTAGAAGAAGACAAGCGGAAATCAAGTGGTATAAGATTATTATAGTGCTCAAAATGACAGAAAGCTGGTAGCAATCAAAATATGGATGTGTCTTGCTAGGAAGTATGTCTCATATTTCTCTCTTCTGTGGGAATCAACAATGGCCAGAAAACTAGGTGTAGGGTTAGGTCGATTAGCTGGCCACCAAAAGCTGAAATGGAACATGAAAAGATACTGAATCTGTTCATATGGCTATTATAATGCTAATGGAAGCTTCGGATTGTAATTTAAACGTTTTGGTGCTTCGTTCACGTCTTTTCTGTGAGCTTTTCATGATAGATGAGTCGCGGTTCGCCTCAACTCGATGTATTGATGATAGATAGCTGAAACAAGGCAAAATAAAACTCTCCTAGCATTTCATTTAGCTACTATACCATTTTTTAACAGCATCTTGTTGTTTGTAGTTTTCATTCCTGCTCTATATCTCTGTTATGTTTTCCACCTAGTAGGGAACAGGATCCAGGCTAAGGAATAAATCGATTAAATAGCAGACGAAAGCAGAACTTTAGCAAGAAAATAGACTAGGCATATTTAATACTGATTATTAGTATGTGTCAGATTACTTCTGGGTGCCATTTTGATTACTTAGTCTGCTCTATTCGCCTCTTTTTGTGTAACATCAAAAATCGCAGCTTGGAATGACCTAAGAAATTGAAGAATAAAAGCTGTAGAGAAGTACAAAACACATCTAATAACAATTTTAATGGGAATTAGTAGGTAACTGACAGCTTACCTATATCTCCGACTCCTTTTTGGTTGGCACCACTCTTCATTATGTAAGCATCGTAAACGAAGACCAAGATAAAGCAATGGTGACTCGACTAAGAAGAGAACTAGAGCAGGTGTGAAAGGGATGACTGGCTAGGAACATCGTTTATGGCTACTGCTAAATGATAAACAAGTTCGCAGTGTTCCAAGTACGTAAGCATCTCGACCAGTACGAAGCATTCGTGAAGACAAACTAAGGGGTATGGACAAATACAATTGAATATTGAGGAATAAAAGTTGGATTAAAGTATTTCAAAAGGATCGTGACGTTCTTTCAGGATTATAATACGTAATTGATCACTTCATGGGCTTCAACTTCACTGTGCTTCGCTCTTTCCGTTAGAGTCACAAAGGGCAAGTAAGAACAAGACACAAGGATAAGTCGAATAACCAAAGAATAAGGACAGAAGCAAGTAGGAGACGACACTATAGAAGACTTTCGAGCTAAAGTTATTTGAATTTCTAAGTTGTTTTTACCACCGAAGCTATATGAGAAGTGCAGTGCTCCAGTTACCGTATCCCTGCTATTGTCAGCCAAAGTGTAGTTCGATAAAGGAGGAAACAAACTTGAAATGCACTATATATACAGCCCAGGACATTTGGACAGCCAACTTTATGTAGCTGTCAACTTCTTGTTGTACCTGGATTTAGAAAATCTTCATTTGTTGTTCTTAAGTGAGCTTCATTGATTGGGAGGCAAAACGTATGCACGGGCTAAGTCGACTGTTTAACAAATAAAGCTGAAAAGAAGTAGTAATGAACGTTAAGAAGCTTCATATGATCAACATTGTGCTTGTAATCACTTTTTATAGCAGTAAAATGTCTTCAATGCATCGTTTACCTCTGTTCTGGCAGCACTGAGCTTAGAAGCAAAAATCAGGAGTTGGGACAGCTTAGGTTGAGCAATAAAAAATGAGAGAAAGAGAGAGAAGATACCTGGGATGTTTTTCAATACTATAAGTAGATTCTTTAGATGTTCTTTAAATTACCTGGGTATGTTTTACAGTGATTGTCTTACTTCTGTATGTATCCAAGGTTGCGAGACAGCATGCGGGCGGGATAACTCGGCAAAAAGGTAGAGGAAAGCTGCATTGGGATATGGTAAAGTGCCCAAGACAGTTTAGTGGCTCATATTATGTGCCGAATTACTTTAATTGGCAGTTAGTACATTTTCTCCGTCACAACTAACCTGTGTCCTAGTAACCTTGATGGCGCGACAACATATGCCAACTCGGTATAATTGGAGGAATTGAGAATGATAACATCAAACGAAGAAGAATGAAGTACTGGTGATGTAGCTGCTACTAATAGAGCCTGTAGATTTTCTTCTTTTCTCATCTAATCTTTTCTTTCTCTATTTATCCAATTATATCATGCTACATTATTTGTTTCTTATCTGTGATACCCAACGAAAACATCTGGAACGATGAAAACAACTAATGTTATTTTAAAGCAGCCAGTGTTAGTTGATATACCAAATGGATGTCCCTAACTTCTTCTCCTGCTATATTTTGAATCATCCATTATTCGAGTTATTCCCTTACCGGTACCAACATTTTCATCTCAAAAATTCGTGTAACAAAAATAAATATACAGTAGTGGTGAATACCGTCGAAGCTAAGAAGTATCTAATGGTATGTTTCACATGCGGTGCAACATATCTAACATCTATTTCACTTCATTTGCCATATTGCTTGCCCTATTACTTGCCTTATTATGTAGTTTTTCTCGCGCATGTATTTTCTCTCTGTTATGCTGCTGACACAAGAGAGAGAAATGAAGACATATAATCTACTAAAGATACCAGGCGTGAACATTCAGCTAATGTTAGGTACACATTACTCTCCGAAACTCTTTCAAAGGTTCATTTCAGCTTATTCTCTTTGAATATCGACAATGTTTGCTCCTTCTCTTCATTTAGGTACCGGTACTTACAACAAGTACAGTAAGTAATTGTAACAGAAAGACATACTCACCGTTTCTAAGATCTGTCTATTGCACTCTGACAGGACGTTAGACATACAAAAGCCTTCCTTATACACCATTTTCGGGTTTATTCGCTCATAAAACACCTTGACCCTGTACCTGGTTAGTTTTTTCATGTATAGGTAGAGTAGGACAGTGAGAAATATAGCATCATTGTGTTCAGCGACATTAAGAAGTTGTTTGTTACCTACGTCTTGCTGTCTGGAACATTTGTAGCCCTCCGTATTTCTTCATTTCAACTTTCTTGTCTCTAGTATTCGAGCTTTACCATACCAGCATTTCTGTCACTATCATCAGTGGAGCCAGAACCGAGACAAAGACGCACTAAACATACCTACATACATAAATATGTTAATTCCAGCACATGATTAGCTCTTTAAGCATCCTGAGGGTCTTCTTCTACTTCATTTCAGTTTTTCCTCGCGATTTGATCGCATTACGTTTCGGCTGGTATTCGTAATTTTATCAGCCCACAGTAAAGTGAGGAATATACTAAGAAAAATAGAAATCAACAACAAAATTGAGACGAGTGGCACGATGCTGATCAAATTAAAGTCCAGGGCCTTTTCTTCTTCTGCACTGCATTTCTTTTGCCTCATTAAAAGAGTTCTTCAAAGCACCAAATATACCTCCCACCATAGAGTTGACAAAAGGAGAACTGAAGCTCTAGTGAACCTTCAGCTACAGTTAAAAGTACTCAGTCGTACTATTCAGTCTACATTACTGCCATAAACGTCTTATATTGCCTGGATTCAACTTTTATTCCACATTTACGTTACTGACAGAACACCCAGAACGAACATATCGAGAATGTAGATATTTAAAACCTACTGAGAACAAGAAGAAATTATCCAACAACTACAATTAGCTTGAAGATACCCTTGGGACTCTCTCTAGTGCTCAATTTTGGCTTATAATCTTCATGTAACTCATCTTCGAATCATGGTATCGGACTCCACGGGTGATACATAACATGAGAATACCGATACTGTCAAAATATATATCTCAGATATGAAAGAACTGCCGTGTTTTCACTATCGGCCCTGGAAAGTAACTATTGACTTCTTCTTGTACTTCTTTTCAACTTTCATATATCTATTTTCAAATTCCCTAATCTGATTTCGGTCTCTCATCCTGATGTTTACAGAACAGAGCCAATTCCTGAAAAATATACCAAGGGCTACTAATGTAGTACCTAGTGATCCTCAATAAATATGTGAAGGTTATGAGCTACTTTTATTACATAAATTGCTGGGTTTCCCGTTGTTTCACTGACCTAACAATACGTCGTATCTATGTCCCCCAAGTGTACAGACACAACAGGGTGTCCAAACGTATTTATGATAATCAGCAGCAACCAGAAGCTTCTAAATACGTAGCATAGTACTATGGCAGTATCATGGGTCTTTTACACTGCCAAATTTCAGCTTTCTACTTTCAATTCATCAAATTACTTTAGCCCATGGTTAGTCTCCGTGATTGGTACCTAGCAACATCATGTAGCAACTGCAACCAGAACTGATATATAGCATGAAAAAAGGGTGTAAAGACGTCCTAATGACTTTTCTGTATATCATTTCAACTTTTATTAATCAATTAACCTACTTACCCCTTGGCTCTTTTTACTGCTAGAGTTGAATCACTCTAGAAGCAGAAATAAGATATTAATAATCGCCAAATCGGTACCAGTATTCTTTACAGAGGACTGATAAAAGCTTCTAATGGTTCCCATTAAAACAGCCGACACCTAAAAGCATGTTACAGTACTAAATCGTTCGTATTAATTTCAATATTTTTTAACTTTACAAAATTCTCAACCCAAAGTCTCAGTCATTGCCTATCCTCAGGTCAGTGCATAGATAACGTGTATCAAAAATTTCAAATAAAGAGGAGCAAAACATATCAGGACGAAAGCTTCAGTCGCGCTGATGAGTATAAACATCTTTTGAAGATTTTTTTCCACGTCTAATCAACTAGAAAATGCTTACCAAACCCGATTAGTAAGCAAAATCACCGCGGAGAAAAGCTTCCCTGAGGCCTCATAATGAAGCTAAGAAGACACCAGCCATACCATTGGAGTATATATGCTGCAGTGTATCTGATAGAGCTCACTTTGTGCTTCTAGCACCATTATTC
>ULGT01000013.1:731495-780537 GCA_900519025.1 Yarrowia porcina
GGATTACTACTCAGGAGCTCAGGGGGAGCATTTTAAGCTAGCTATATGTGACTTCCCAGACATGCGACTTTTTTATTTTTTTTCTCAACTTCCCACAACTTGGTCACTTTTGGTGAAATAAGCTTTTCTAAAAATCTCAAAATAAAAAAAACCCGAAAAGTGCCAAATCAGGGGTAAAATATTTTTTTCGCGTTTTCATTGGAGGAAAAAACCACAAAGACGACACAATAACCGGAAACTAAAGAGATATTCCTACTCGCTCAGCTCTGTAGTCTCTTCTATGATAGATTAGAGAGCCGTCAGCCCGTTATTTCACGGAATCCTGCTTAGTCAGCAATTCAGATTTTGGCGGTTTTGGCAAATTTTCCTGGCCATGGGTCAGGCAAAATGGTCAATTTTCGAAATTTCGAAAAATTACGAGTTTTGACAAAATAAAAGGGTGCAGCAGAAAGCCNCTGCTTAGTCAGCAAGTCAGATTTTGGCGGTTTTGGCAAATTTTCCTGGCCATGGGTCAGGCAAAATGGTCAATTTTCGAAATTTCGAAAAATTACGAGTTTTGACAAAATAAAAGGGTTCAGCAGAAAGCCTGGGTCTCAAGAACCCCACCAGTATGTTTGTTTCCATCTTGTGATGGCTGATGCGGATTCTGTGTGTGGTTGAAGTCAAAATATGGGGTAACACAAATAGGAAAAAAGAAGACAAAGTCGAAAATATTCCAATTATAGCACACTAGATGATTCCATATCGTCTACATGACATCTGTGATTATCTCAACGAAGTCCCTATTCTTATAGGGGTGTTTTTATTATGCAAAGGTACATTGTTGAGATGTGGCTGTTTTAGGGAATTGTACATTTAATTTGAAATATTAGAAATAATACAAAGAATAATTCATAGCTGAAGTCTTGCTGCTACCTAGGAACATTCTCCTACATGTAGTGTCCTTTTCTACTTGATTTCTGTTATCTTTTCCGTTATTCCGTTGACTTGTCCCGATATCTACTTTCTGACTCAATCAATGAAGTTCTTGGAATAGAGACAAATATCATATTACTACGTAACATAGACACAAGAGGTGGTCAATTTTCTATCAACAACCGTTATAACTACGATGAGTCTCTTCACTTACTTCGTGTCAGCTTTTCTCTTTGGTTATTCAAATATTCGAGTCATCTCTCATATGTTAGATACTGACATAGGAGAGAAGTACTCAATAGTGGTAGATACCAGCAACGATTTAAAATAGCTAGCTGTAATATTGTAGTTTGACAGAAATTGTGATAATCCTGCCTTACTTCATTCCAGGCTTCTCTTTCCATTATCTATCAAGTTATCCTGATTTACTTCCACCCACCGAGATGCGAACAGAACAGAGGAAAAATAGCGAATGGTACGTATTAGAGACAAGAAGAGTTATTGATTATCTAATATCATCTACTAGTAGCATTTTTACTTTTTGTCTTATTCAATTTCATCTTTTGTATCTCAATACCGAAGATATTCGGGGATATTTGTCCATCATCCATGCTAACAGAAAAGAGATAAATGGAACAATCTATTTTACCAACTGCAACCTAATGCAATTTGAAGGATACTATGAGCCAATATTAACATCATAAGCATCCTAGTATGCGTGATTTCAGCTTTTCTCTGTCGTTAATTCGAGTAATCCCTACCTGAAATCTTTCACACTCAAGGTACCGGTACTGAAAGGAGAGAGAGCAAGGTAGTATAGGTCCAGCTTAGAGGAAACTCGTGCTACTTGAATACATAACATTAGTCTTTAATAGCTTATTGAACCACTTGTTGCCATCTATTTCACCTTTTGTTTTTTTCATTTACCGGGCTTTGCCAGTCCACGATTTTACGCTCAACCTATGGTGCTCACTGAATCGATATAATGTTGCACTGATGATACCTTACAACGGATAGAGTAAATGATCTGTAAGTCCTTTCTGCTATAATGGGGAGATTATGCCTTATATTCTCTTCCAGTTCAATTTGTACCCATTTGTTAGTGAACTTATTCCTAAATCAGCTGTTTACCAGCGATGATGAACACACAACAAATAAAATTCAGCCTCAAGATCTACAGGAGACATCTAGAAGTAGCAGGCCACTTTATGCTTGCCTGATCTGTGTTTTTCAAGTCTTATATTTCTTAATTACACCTTTTCTTCCTCGACTTACCCTGTTATCCCTACGTATGCATTTAGTCTCTCCATTGAGTTGTGAACATAACAGCATAATTGAAAAACAAAAACATACCAGAGACAAGTAGTGATTGCAGGTATCTACTATCACTTATACTTGTCATTTTCAGCTTATTATATTGTTCAGTTTCAGCTTATATTACTGGAAGTTATCGAGTTACACGTTCTGTTTACTATTTTCGCTTCTCCGTATATTGCACTTATAGCGGAGATAGTTGAAGCTAAAGTAAAAAATTATAGCCGTAGAAAATGATATATCCCACGATTGGAGTAAAATAAAGGTCTTGAGCACTTTTTCTTGCTTCATTCCAACTTTTCTTTGTTACTTGATGGAGTTCTCACTTCTGAGCTTGCCTCTCAACCTCTGATACTTACACCAGAAGAGTAAATGTGCCAGTTGTAGATTTCAGCAACAAATTAAGGTATCAAATAGCTCAACAGACATTGATAAACAACTTAAAAAGCTCTATCTTCGTTCATTTGATTTTTTATCACCATTAACTCAAGATTCCCTACAGGTGTATTTTCGCACATGGAGGTTGCAGACACAAGGGAGTGAGATACAAGTGCATTGTGTACTAACAACAAACAAGGTGGAGAATAATCCACTAATAGCTACTCGCAACACCCTCAACTCCTTATATTTTTTCAATTCAGCTTTCTTTCTTCGTTTTATATAGTTGTTACAATCATGATTGGGCCGCTCATTACAGTGCTCACGAAACCGAAAGAAATACTATGAATACATACAAACGAGACGGTAGAAAGTTCACAGGCTCCTATAAGTAGACTTTAAGACTGTTTTTAAACGGCCCTAGTACTTTTTTGCAGCTTTTATGTTACATTTTCTCAGGTTACAGTAACCGGGGGGACCCATGATCTGTCCGCTCAACGTTGCCTCATGGAAAAGTCAGTGTGGCAATAGCTGGTAAAAACTAACGAGAAAAGTGGTTTTTCACGCATCATAAGCCATTAAAATGTAACGAGCATCTTAGTCTACTTGATTTCTGATTTCTTTGCCATTTCTTCGAGTTATTTCTGAACTTGCATCTGGTATCCTCAGATAAGATGCGGACAGAGAGTAAATGATTGGAAATGTACCTCAATGACTGCAAAATAGTGTCCAGATGTGTACTAAAAGGCTGATAAGACAACGAGAGACTCTTTAGCTGATTCTTTTCAACTTATTACCACTTGATATTCGAGGCATCCCAAATCTTGAGTTGTTAAATAGATAAGTACAAATTTGAGGGTGACAGAACGAAGACTTCATACGCATTACCATAGTCATATGATGGTATTGAGGTCTCATTCTACGTCATCTGCTATTTTACTGTTCAACCAACCGAGATGTAACAACCGCTAGACTTCCTTCAAGGGTCTGAGCGCAGACATTGTACCTCTCGTATAGCTTATGTGAAAAAAAACTTGTTAATAAAGCAATAATTACTTTGAGGTATTGTTGGCACCGGTAAACTCCTCTACGAGTACTTTTATATGGTCTCTCTCTTTTAGTTAGTCGACTTATCCTCGTGCTTTGTTTCTACTTGCCCCCTATGATGACCACAGAAAGAGCAGAGCACAGCGAAGTTACTGTCCAGAAACAACAAGAAGTTATCAGTTACATACTATTGTCCACCCAAAACGCCATATTCTTTTCGATGTATCAATATTCAACTTATATTACTCCAAAATCGATTTGTCCACACTCCTTATGTTCGTCATTGCATATGCTCCATATCAAACAGGGCGATAATTAAGAATCATAACTGCCAGTAACATCGAGAGATCTTTTATAGCCTAAAATTAAGTGTCAACAACATCAGTAGCTGATTATCGTGTTTATATCTGCTCTATTTCTCTTATTTATCGAGTTGTGTCAATCATTACCTTGGTCTTTCGTATGGTGGTTACAGAATAGAGAGAAATCCGATGTAAAAAGAAGTTATAGGCTTGAAACTAAGGTAACATATCTACCTGGAGCTGTTAAAACTGTTATTATCAACTCTTGTACATTGTTTCAACTTTTATCCTTCAATTTAAGAGGTTATACCCAGCCAGTTACTTTGATGCCTACAGAAGAGAGGTGGATATACCAGAAAAAGTAATCAGAGCAACAAAAAGTGGTGCATTCTATAGCACGAACCTGTAAAGTATGATCTGAGTTTCTTTTCTTGCTTTATTTCTGCTTAATTAGTTCGTTAATGGGCTTATTCCTGGGCTTTAATTGTGGGTTTACCTTAGCTGACTGACAGAACAGAGATATACGGTAGAAATTGATATAAAGAACAAGAAGAAGTAGTATTGTTGTACTTGAAGCCATTAGTAGTGCTATGAATATTTTATTCTGCTTGTTTTCATCTTTCCATCATCAATATGTCGACGTGAGCCAGGCCATTATTTATGCATCTCCTGATATGAGCCATCAGTATATTTTTAAGACACAATGAGAAATTGCCATACGTAATATGAGAGATAATTGAACAATTTTACTTGCAGTGTCTTTTAGTGTTATATTTCAACTTTTATTCGCTAATTAATGGACTTACCTCTACACCTAGTTTCTTGCTATTGTTGATGCTCGCAGAAGAGAGGGATTTAGACATAATCACTAACCAGATACATCCAGAAGTTGATAACCACCAGCTTTCAGTTATTTAAAGCATTATGGAATATCGTCTCTGCTCTGTACAGTTATTTCTTTTTCCCTCATTCGGTTTGCTATTCGTGTTTTCCCTACCCCTACATCTTGGGTTTCCATGTAAGCTGACAGAAAAGAGAGAAATACATCAAAAACAACTAACTAAAAGTGAAATAGGTGATCTATTATATACTTCAAGTCTAAAATAACGTCATGTGCTTCTTATCCTATTCATTTTCAACTTTTCTTCGTCGAATAACCGATGTGTCCCAACGTGAACCCTCGTCCACACATGCACACAATATAGAACAGAGATAAATCAGTAATATATACTGCAGGGATGAGAATAACTAGTTTATAGCACACTATATGCCCTCAAGAGTGTCACATGGTAATTATTTTTTCTATTTTCATCTTTTATTTCTCGATAAGTCGGATTATACATCCTCTATTTCTGTTGCTGTCTATGAAGCTCACTTGCAAATGGGAAAATGAAGGGTTCATTACACATAACTAGAGCAAAAGGTATTCAGACACTTATTATTTGACGCCGTAGTCTTATGAATCCTGCCTTTGACTTGATTTCAACTTTTTTTTTGCTATTTAATCATCATACTCTTCGGCTGGTGGTCATCAATTATTATTTTCACACAATATAGAGGTAAATAGCAGTAAAAAGCTGAAAGGAGGTATCATATAAGCTCAAAAAGAACTACGAAGATCTTACCTGACCGTAATGGTTTACGTCATTTGTACCTTTAATGTTTTATTAGACAGTTTTCTGAATCCCCAGCCTGAGCCACAGCACAAAGTGCTGAGAGTTGATTGCTTTATAGCTCTAATAAACGTTCTGCTAAAACAAGAAGTTTTCAGGTCCACTATTGTAGCTGGGTATATGTCTTGGATCTTTTATAGCACTCGATTTCAGCTTTCCTTCGTCTTGTTAATGAATTATCACCCTCTATATGTGTCTCCTCAACTACGAAGCTCCCAAAATCTGTAGAAATACAGGAATGGGAAAGAACAATAACGAGAAGAGGTACTGGACCCCTTACTAGTACTCAAATAGAATAGTTAAAATTGGTATATTACATCATTATAGCTTTGTACTCTCATTTGGCAGGTAATACTTGCTATTGATTTTCGTCTCTCCACATACTATACGGTATTTCCAAAAACGAGTTATGGCAGCGTGTATCTGTAGGAGATACTAAACATGTTACTAGCCATACTTTCCTGATGGAAGAAACATTTAAAAAGCTTTATCTTAATCCATTTGAATTTTTCTATGCTAATTTATCGATTCTACCATGTTAGGGGTTTTACCTCTCAATCATTGAAGCTTGCAGAAGAGAGTAAAATACAGTAATATCAAATAAGAGAACTAGAAAAGGTGTTAAATCATACATTTACAGTTGAATAAACATCATGAACACTCCTTATTCTTTCAATTGTTCTTTTCTTCGTTGTCTTTCTAGTCCTGCATTTTTGCTCTTGATTGAGTTGTAAACAGAACATAGGGCAGCAACGCAGTGGCATATACTGAGAGAGGAAAGACTTGCCACTTATGTTTTGGTACATATCATGAGTAAGCAGGGCACTTCTTAGTACTTCGTTTCAGCTTATTGTCCTCAGTTTATCGTGTTATACCTATCATACATTTGGTCTCTCATGTATGATGCTTACATAATAGAGGTGAATATAGCAGAATAAGTAATTAGGGGTAGCCAGAAGTGTATTTTCGACAGTAATATCCTGTATGTAATGCTTTGAATCTCTTTTCTCACTTAGACTCTGCATTAATTCGGTATTAATTCAACCTACACCTGGGCATGCATTCGGGTCTGGTCCTAGCTAATGACAAAAGAAGATATACGGTAGAAGTGAACACTAGAAGCAACAAGAGGTGGTGAAATATGTTATTGAGACTATAGTAAAAGTTATGTGAACTTTATAATGCTTATTATCAGCTTTTATTCATCAAAACCTGTGGTAATACCAGGCCATAAATCACATCTCATCAATGATGCTCACAGAAAAGAGGTGAAGTAAGCACTGACAAGTTTAAACCACTGGAATAAGTAACAGCTAGCACTCTAAGAGTATTTGGGATGACCTCAACGTCTTTTCTTAGTACATTTCAGGTTTTGTTGGCCAATTAATTGTCTTATCCTTACAACTACAAGTACCCGTAGTTTTTTTTTTTTTTTTTTTTTTTTTTTTTTTTTTTTTTTTTTTTTTTTTTTTTTTTTTTTTTTTTTTTTTTTTTTTTTTNTTTTTTTTTTTTTTTTTTTTTTTTTTTTTTTTTTTTTTTTTTTGACAGTATCTAAAAAGAGAAATATGAGACAATAACGTAAGCCAGGTACACCCAGAAGTC
Organism: Yarrowia porcina; assembly: GCA_900519025.1. Lineage (NCBI taxonomy): Eukaryota > Fungi > Ascomycota > Dipodascomycetes > Dipodascales > Yarrowia > Yarrowia porcina. The sequence goes on from ULGT01000013.1 coordinate 738,727, forward strand.
GAAATAGCGCAACTTGAGTTACGCTTCAAGCTATTGAATTGCAAATATTTCTTCAGTTCAACTTTTCCCCTTCCATATTCTCACGTCTACATTCCACCCGAAATAGTGAGGTTGACAGGAGAGAGTAATTCACAGTAATGATAATATATAGCAACATAGAGCAGTAATCAGCTGCACGAAACAAGCTGACTGAACGTCGACACGGCTCAACTTATCTCGAACCAACTTTTCTTCATCATTAATCAAAATTTCTCTTTCTCTCAACCAGGTGTAGATGGAAATGTGGGATTCTAGAATAGTATATTCTAGAATAGTATATACTGGGTACACGAAGAAGTAGCCCATTAACTACCAATAGCTCCCTTGGACGTCTTTAGTCTCTTAATCCTTCTCACTTCAGCTTCTTATCTTTGATTTAGCAACTTGTACCAATCGTGACCATGGTCTCCTCTCGATGCTGACAATCAGAGATGGAATATATACGGGAGACTTAATAAGTTAATTATGTCTACTAGAGCTAATTAAGTGTTCTAATTTTCCACTTCATTTACTTCTTTTCTAATGTTGTAAAGCAAGTTATGAAGTATTTCATACATGAGACTTGTATGTCTATCCTCGATGCTTATGAAAAAGGTAGACATATCAAAAATATATAATGACTGCAGTGAAAAGTAGTCTGTAACATATCAGGAGCTATTTAGAATGTCATTGTTATTTTAATTTACTTCATTTCAGCTTTACAACACCTCTTATCCAAGTTTCCCTACGCGAACATTTTGCCTCGACATTGAGACACTGAAAGAGAGGAGATAAATACTGGAAAAAACTCCAGTAGCTATAATGAGGGCCCAGACAACTATGGATAGCATTCAGAAATACCTTGGGCTTTATTTATCTCTCTATTTCACTTTCTATTCTTCCATTCATCGAGCTATACAACTTCATGAGACTTCTAACAATCTATAAGATGCAGAGCTGTGATATATCCAGCGATATTACGTACCAATGGCAACTAAATGTGACCAGATGCCTCATAAGAGCCCTATATACTGCTATCAACTGTTTTTCGACTTCTATGTAGCTTTCCTTCTTCTATTAAACAAGTTACCCTATGTTATGATTCTGTCTCTCCCAAAGCTGCTGCCTTCTAACAGACTAAAGGTCACATATAATTGTAATTAATGAAACTAGACGTGTACAGTTAAAGACACCTTCTAGAATCTTAATGTCCAGCTCTATTTTGTCACCTCGATCCAGCTTTTATCTTCTAATTAATGGACTTATTAGGCCACCAAGTTTGTCAGCTCAGACATTGATGCTTACAGAACAGAGAGGAATGTGGTACCAAGTAACAGCAGAAACAATTCGAAATGCCCAATCACTACTACCGGTAGTAGCATCTATAGATACTGAGAGCTACTTTTTCTTCTTCCTTTCAGCTTTCTTCCATCAATTTATCAAGCTTCACCAAAAGGTGACTTCGGTCTGTCTTAAATGATACCTACGAAACATTGACGATAACTAGGGACAAGAAGGAGCTGACAGTTATTTTCGGGAAGCTGTCTAGAAAGTTACTAACTTCTTTTATCATTTGATTGGAACTTTTTATTCACAATTATTCGAGATTTCTCAAGCCATAGTATTGTCGCTGCAGTTTTGATAATGACAGAACAGAGGCAAATGTAAAAGCAGCAGCTAAGCAACTATAAGTACCAAAGAGTTGTCTATCCTATTAGTACAGCCTGTAGGACGCCCTGGAGATCTTCCCCGACTTTAATTCCGCTTTGCCTCTTCCTTATTCGACTTGTCCGTACAGTTCTGGAACGTGGACCTTTGAGTCTCAAGAGATGATGTCATAAAGAAGTGATTTACACCGTTATAAACAATGCCAGATACAGAAGTTGGTGGAAAGCCACATTTTAACAGTCTTAGGGTGTCAATCAGCACTTTATCTTACTCCTATTCAACTTATAATTAATATTTCATCGACTTAATTCTACGCATGCAATTTATCTCTTCGCGTAGTCATAAATAAAGAGTAATTTAGAAATATAAGGGAATAGAGAAAAGAAATAAAAGCCAGTAGCGTACCACGTAATACTATTTGCATCACGCAGCTCTTTGATGTCTTGATTTCAGCTTATATTGCTCAAATACCAAGCTATACCTGTGAGTGATTCTGGTCTCCTTGTAGCGAGTCTGACAGCAGAGACAAATGAAGCACAGTAGGGTACTATTAGCAAAAGGGAGCAATAAGGGGGCTTTAAATACCGAATTAACGTCCCTGATAAGCTCAAACTACTTCATTTCTGGTAGCTATTCAATTGTCGAACTCTCTGTCTTGGCTCCCGACTTTAGTTACCAGAACAGAGAAACAGTGCAGTACTGTAATATATACTACCAGTAGGAACAAACGTAAGGGGCCCCCTTGTCCAAAGATAGTTGTGCAAGCATCTTCAAGTGTTCTAAACTACTTCTTTTAGTTTTTCTTTGCCAGTTAATTGAGTTATTGAGTTATCACTACGCATGCGTCATGTCGTTTAGAGATTCCTGGCAGAATGGAGAGAAACATAGAAAAAAAGAGTGCTAGGCAGGAAAAGGTGCTAAACCACATATTAGTAAGGGTTAGTAGCTATGAAGTCACTCTTTGTTGCCACTGAGCTTTTTCTCTGTTGCGACACTTCCTTTACTCATAATGTAGAGATGCAGAAGTACCGGTAGTATGCGTAGGCAACTGAAAGAAGTTATCAGTCATACAGTACTAGCATGATGAACAGCACGGGGGCTTTGCAATACAAGTTTATATCTTTTCTTTGCTACTTAATCGAGATATTTCTATTAATGCATTGTGGCACTGCTGGTAACAGAATAGGGATAGATACATGACAATAACTTACTGGGGACAATAAGCAGTTAACATTTCTCTACCAATGGCGTTAAAGTACACTCTGGGTTCTTTTTCTCCTATCATTTCAGCTTTTGTTCTTGAATTTTTCGAGTATTACACTTCCATAGCTTTTGGCTCTCCTACTAGCAGCTCACCTAAGTGCAGTTAATGTAGCAGCAAAGCCAAGTTATCTGAGTAAAAAGTAGTTTATCTCTCAACATAGGCCGAATGAATATTCTTAGCATTTTAAATCACTTCATTTCATCTTTTCTTTGGTTTTCTGTCAAGTTAAATCAGGCTGTAGGGTTTACGCCTAAACCTCTGGTGCTTATAGATATGAGATAATCACGGTGGAATCATAGACTAGTAATATCAAAGGACGATGGATTGCAAATTGATAGCTATATAAATGTCTAGCTTTTTTTACCATACTCTATTTCTTCTTATCTCAGCTCATTAATCGAGTAACCCTGGCACCTACGTTGTGTTCCCCTCAACAGTACGCGCCGAACGAGAGGAATACAGTACCGTACGGTAGTAATACATGCAAGAAACAGAACTAAGATGATTCTAGGGTACCAGTTGCTAGAATAAACATATTCAACCTCTCATATGTCGTCAATTCACCTTTTGTTCTTTGTTAATATACTTCTCTCCGACCCATGATATTTGTCTTTCCATGTGTTGACGACATAAGAGAAATGTAGCAGCAATACGTATAGAGGGCCACAAAAAGAAAGCAGTGGCATAGTTGTGATATTTGAGAAGACCCTGAGTGTCTCATTGTACTTGAATGCCATTTTTATTTGTTAGTTAATGGACTCGTCCCTACATCAGCATTACGCCTCTCTCAATAGAGCTCACAGAATAGAGATAGAGACCGTCTAAAAACATATTAGGGATAGAAGAAGTCATTCCATTTCAGTAATAACTGTCTTTAATTTGAGTTTTTCCCTCTCTGCTCTTTATCTTAGATTATTTCAACTTCCTTTCCCATTGAAAGAGGATGTGATCTCGTATCGATGTGTCTCTCCATCCAAGTTGCAAGCTGAATAGATATTGTGTTTAACATCTCAGTAGCTAAAAAAAGCACTTGGGTGCTTTCTAGTGGCTATCAATATCGCAAAGAGAATTTTATCTTGTTTTCATTTCATTTTCTATTCCTTTATTTACTCCAAAAAACCAGTCAATGGTGATTGTCTCATTCGATGACACCAACAGTACAGGGGCGAATGGAGCAATAACTCAGTCCAAATGCACTGAGGGGTGACCTCCGGTAAACTTTCACTGCAAAGAACAAATCCAACTGCTTGTTCATCTTTCTTTCAACTTTTCTTCATTCATGTCGACTTATTCCTCTACAGTAGTAAGGTTTGAATTTGTCAAGGACGAATACAAAATAGAGAGAAATATGATATAAAAATTTGATAGGAGACATCCACAAGATGTTTATATTTTACTATTAGTTATGTTGAGTGATTTCAGCCTTTTTCGTTTTTATTCTCTAGAATATCGAGTTATCTCCACGTCTGCATTCTGTACGTATTTCAGACACTGAGAGAAACAACAAAATACGGTAGATATAAGTTGTGGCGACATCAAATAGTGATCTAATATACACGCATAACGTTAGATGATTTTATTTAGCTCTTCTTCTACTGTGTTGGACGTTTCCTTTCGGTTAATCGACGTCAAGTCTTGAATCGTGCCTCTGTTGAATATAATGGAAACTTTATATACAAATACATTAACGACTTACACATCACCTCACTGGAGGGCGTTCCGATACCCAGACTCCTATCTCAATAGAGATACTCGTCAGAGGAGTCTACACACCCTTATGAGGGTCCGCACAGAGCATTCTGCATCAGCATGGACGGATGTCCCTCTGGAAATGAGGAGCTCTCATTTCAACAGCCTCTTCATCTATGAATCTTACAAAACAGGTTGGTAAATGTATAATAATAATGCAAACAGACTGCAGCCAAACGTGGCATGCCGTATATTATAAGCTGTCGAAATGCTCAGGACCATTTTCTTGATTCCATATCTGCTTTTCCAACTTTAAGGAGAGTATATCCACAAAACTCTTCCACAGTAGGTATATGGAGGTGCCATAGCCCCAATATATATTTGGTGGTCTCAATAAGTTGTTTACTGAGCCCTTTTGTCGTAATATCTGTCATTTACAACTTCTCTTAATTCAATTTTGTCTTTATTTGTCAATTAATCGATTACCCAATGCCTGGCTTTTGTCTTCCATCCATGATACTTGCAGAAAGATAAAATGTGGTGATAAGACATCAATGAACAACAATGTGTAGTTATTCTGACATTTATTGTCTTAAATAACGTATTGGGTATCTCATAGTTGTTATTTTCAGGTTTCTTCCCTAATTATACGAGCTCTTTATGGCCAGAATTTCATATCTTACTAGGGTGTTCATATCTCAATGATAGTAAAGTAGTTTCATATCTACTTCCAGCTGAAATGAACGTCTTGAGCCCTTGTTACTAATCGGTTTCAGCTTTTATTTCACAATCAGTGAACTTCCGCTGATACTTGAGTTTCCTTTCTCCACCTAAGATGCGTACAGAAGTGGAAAATGTCGCTGCAAAAGTTATCAGCTACATTAAAAAGAAGTCCACGACATCCATATAGATGACTGAAAGTTTTGAACTACTCAGCCTACTTCATTTCCACTTCTATTAGCTATCTTCACAACTTCCCCTTACGTCAGATTATCACTAAATGTAATGATGTTCATCATTGTCAGAAATAGAGCAATAAAAGAGACGGAGGAATATCGAAGTTGAAGTGTCATCAGTTTTAGATTCCAAGAGTGCCTCAAGTCTTTTATCTTTCAGCATTTCAGCTTTAGTCTCTCAGTATAGTATTTTTACCCCTGACCAGCGCTTCTTACTCGTCTGCGATGCTCATAGAACAGAGTATAAAGAGGGAATAATAACACCCAACTACAAAAAAGGGTGATTAGCCACACAAACGAAGCTGTCTAAAAGTCCTGATACTCATCTTCTTCTGTTTTTCAAGTTTTCTTCACTACTTGACCGACTTGTCCTTCAGTGGGTTGTCTCTCATGTTCCCGTGCAAGAGAGAGTAATTAAATACCAAAAAGAACCAGTAGCAAAAAAGAAGCGGCGATTGGTACAATAAAAGTGGTAACTACATTTTGTGTCTTGTATTCTGTTTCCTTCGTGTCTTTTTTACTTTATTAAGAAAGTTATAAGAAACTCCAGCTCCACCCAACACCCATAGGACTTACAGAGGGAGACATCATAGCTCCAGAATACCTTATGACACAGGCGAAGTTATCATTCATACAATTGATACTTGAATAATGTTTTTCATCTCTTATATTATTTGATTTCAGCTTTTATTCGTCAATTATCGTCTATCCTCGTTTCTACATTTTCCATCCCTAGGCTACAAAGGCCACAGAACAGAAATATGTACAGTAAAGTTTATAATAGACACAAGAAGATGTTATCAGCTCTCTATTGGCTTTTATTGAGAACATAATGAGCTCACTAATCTCTCATTTTCAGCTTTTAATCGTCAATTGTCGTCTATTCCCAATTCTACATTTTCTACATTTTCTCTCCCCACCTGCAAGACTCACAGAACAAGAAGTACATCAGAGGATATACTAGAGACAAGAAGAGATAATACCATATTTATTGGTACTTATTGGAACCATAATGCGCTCCCTAATCTTTCAATTTCAGCTTTTACATCTCTTGTCATCGACTTTTACCTGAAACCTTCCATTAACGATACCAACAGAACAGGAGTAGATGTAGCAGCTACACATACGAACCGCAACCTTTGGTGGTATATCACGTTATACAGACTAAATGAACATCATAAGCTCTTGGTCGTTATTTAATTCACCTTTTTCTCTTGCTATTTAATCGAGTAATCCCTATTATATTTGTCTCTCAAGCATCCTCACAACAAGAGTTTTAATAGAGCTGAAAAGTAGGCTACCGGTAGAGACATACAGCAGTTCACATTTACCTCTTGCTTGAATCCACAAACGTCACCCTACTCTTTTATTTCTTTATTTGATCTTCTAGCTCTCGAGTTTTTATCCGAGTTATACCAGCAGGTATTTTAGTCGCTTACGTAGAACCCCTAGAATTGAGGTAAATGTAACATCAAAACATGATTATTGCATTGAAAAAATACCAACACAACATAATAAGCCCAATTGGTACCCCAAGTTCTTTTCCCTTCTTCTATCCCGCTTTTTTCGTTCGATATTCGAGCTCTCCCATGGTAACAATCTGTCCCACCATTATGAAGCCTTCAGAAAAGAGATACAGTCAACAAAAGTTACCTGTAACCGTCAGAAGCTGTTAGACGTACTCCTCTAGACGGTATAGTTTCCTGGGCTATTTAATTTACTTCCTTTGATCGTATGTTGCCATTTTACCGAGCTATTCATACACATGCAGTTTGACACTCCAACAAATTGAGGACAGAGTGTATGTGTAATACAGAAATGGATAATAAAAGCAAAGTTAAGTGAGTGACTACCTAATAATCATCACTCAGAGTGGTGCTAGTTTATTATATTTCTTTATTGCACCTCTTGTTCTTCCACTTGCCGAGTTTTCCCAATCGCATTTTCTGGTCATCTGAATGATGGGTACAAAACGGAGACATACTGCTGAGATAGTGTAACAGAGACTTGAAGGGGTTGTTCATTATCTACTACTTGTTACACAGACCGCTATGAGCCGCTCGCCATACTTCTTTTCAACTTTTTCACCTCAATAAATCAGGTTCTCCCAATCCATGATATTTGTTGCATTCAGAACGGGGGAAATATAGCATAAGTTAGCGTGTAAAACTTGTTGAAAAATACATTCAATTCAAAGGTTACTCTTACAATGTGAAGTTATAATCAATTGAATGTAATAAAAAAAAAAAAAAAATCTATACTAATGGCAACTACTTGTAAAAGTGGTCAATTACACGTAAGAACACATTTTAACTGTTGTGAGTCACTTTTCTTTATTTATTCCTGCTTTATTTGCTATTCAAACAACTTATTCCTGTTGTACCAATTGTGAGTCTACCCTGCTGGCTTGCAGAGCTGAGATATACAGCTGAAATGAATACCAGCAACAACAAGAAGAGTTAGATTATGTATTTATAGTTGTATAAAAGGTCATAAATACTTTATCATACCTGTTTTCAGTTTTCCTTCTTCAATACATCGAGTTGTGCCAGGCTACTATTTCTGTCTCATTCTAGTGCTCTCACTGAAAAGAAAATAATGAAGCGTCAAGATGTTTCAAAACAGACAGAAGTGACTAAAAGCATAAATATAGCTCTTCTTGACGTCTTTAGTATCTTCCCCTGTTCTTTTTCAACTTTTATTCGCCAATGTAGGACTTTTCACTACCGAGACTTACCTTGTTAATGTTGATGCTCACAGAAGAGAGAGATAGGAGGCCGTTTCCAATGTCACAAACATCCAAAAGTTTAGCATTACAAGTAACAAGTCTTCTTAACTGTTATAATGATTTCATATCTCTCCATTTCATCTTTCTTCCTCTAAGTATCGAGATATCCGTACGTTTACTGTAGAAAAAGTACCAGAGGCACTGATAAGCTGTCTAGTACCTAATCGAAGCCACTTTAATGGTCAAAAGAACATTGCTTATAGTCACTTCTAGCTTTTATTCCACATTTAATCGTGATGTGCCTGGCCATGATATGTCTCCCCTCATGAGGTACGCTAAAAATTTGGGAATACGTCGTTAATCTTATCCAGCAACATCTAAAAATTGTCAGCTATCAACCATTAGTCACTAAAGCGCTATGATTGATTTGAATTACCTCGCTACCCGTTTTTTCTTTTGATTATCCACATATCCTGACACCTGCATTCTGTTACCCGATTGATGATACCACATAGAAGAGGAATTAATGATAGTAGAAGCAACCAAGAAGAGTCAAATTAATGGGAATAGCTACGAAGTCCCAATTTATAAAGTGTGCAATCTTTCAATGCTACAGCAACTTTTTTTGTAGACTTTTTGTTTATCGCCCCTTCCTAGATGCGTACAGTATAGAGGTGAGTAGTTCAATGTCACTTAATAGCAGTAGGAAAAAGTATTCTGACTTAATATGCAGTCTATATAGAACGTGTTTATTACCTTAAGCGAAATCATTTCAGCTTTTCTCTCTTATTTATCAGGGTGATCTCCACGCCTGTATTTCAACTCATCTCTATGATGACAGAAATGAGAATAAAGCAGTAGCAAATCTTATTAGTTACAAGAGGGGTGCTCTTGTTGTCTGAATGAGAATGAAAACCTTTTTCTCTTTTTGTGAATCTCTTTCTGTTCTGAAAATAACGAGTCACTACTCTATGATTTCTGTTTTATCATCTGCCTATCCAGAGCACATGTAAATGTAGCAGTAAAACATACCTTGTGTCACTAGAAGTGGTTCTCGCACAATTCTACTTAGAAGTAGACACTACGTAGGTTGTCTTGAACCATTTCAACCTTCTTACTTAGTTAGACAAGTTCTGCTACAGCTTTAGTTCCTTCTCTCAGTGTTAGATGTTTAAAGAACAGATTAATACAATCGCTAATTTTGCTGGCGAATATATAATGCTATCAGTAGAATCAGAGTAGTTTTTGTATTGCTCTATATATCTTTTGACACTTCATTCCAACTTTTATTCGTTTCAAAAACGCCTTATCTTTATATCTTGTTTTTTCTCTGAGACCTTGATACTCACTGTAAGTGGAATAAATAGTAGTAGTGTTGGCCAGTCATATTGAAAAAATGATAGGAACCTTTTTCTAGTTGTCTTTAGTGTATCTAGCGTCTTATATTTTTCCTTCGACTTATTTGCATCAATACTCGAGTTTCACCCAGCCAGTATATTTGATTTTCCGTCTGATGCCGGCATAACAGAGGTAAATACGGCAATTATGTTTAATAAGTTCACCCAGTAAAGCTCAATCACCTAATATACGCTGTATAAGCCTCCTCAGATGTTTTTTCCACACAATTCCAGCTTTTTCTCTGCATGTATTCCACTTATCCTGACACCATCATTTTGCCTCCAAATCAATGTGGGCAGAAAGAAGAAATACGCCATGATATAAAGTACAAGCAATACAAAGAATAGTCAGCTGCACTATACTGACTGAAATAAATGTTCTTGATGCTTTATACCACCACATTTCGTATTTATTTGCTACTATGTCAATTTATTCATAGGCCCATTTCTTTACCACATCAGAATGCGGTAACAACAGAGAGAAATACATGCAAAATGTTATGGACAAATATAGGGGGCTAGGTACATTCTAAAAGCTGTCAAAATGTCTTGAATTTCTTTTATATCTTCTTGTCAACTTTTTTCCCTGATTGGCGAATTATGTCCACACGTAATTTATTTTTCTTCCCATTTACAATGCTTACCGCAGAAGGAAAGCCAGCAGAGGTACACACAGGGAGCAACGAAGAGTGATATATCAGATGATAGTGTCCAAATAATCGTCTTAAACACTTATGTCTACATATATTCAGCTTAATTCAGTAAAAACATCGCTTCTTCCTGATCGCTTCTTCCTGATCTTGTGTATCGTCTGTCCGTTTCGGAAGTTCAGAATTGGGAATAATAGCACAATAACAAGAAAAGTATCATGGAAAGGTGGTCTTTAACGCTCATCTTTTCTGTAATGCTCTTTGAGAGTTTTGTTTCGCTCGCTTTCATATCTTTGTTGCCATATTATCAATTCTTCCTACACGTACATTGCCTCTCTCTGTCTGAGTAGCATATCGACCAGGGAAAAACAAGAGTGGTAAATAGTTTGGATAATATAAAATAACCAAAACAAACAAATATCTGTAATGTACATTATGGACCACATTTGTCTACTCATTTCAGCTTATATCGTTCAATTGTTCGTAACAACCCCACCATGACTTGGGTGTCCCATCCATGAAACCTATAAACGAGAGGGGAGAATTCTGTTACTTTCTATTAGAGACATGAAAGGGCTTACCATTGTCTTTTGTAGTCACTCTAGTGGGAACTAGCCACTTTTCATACACCATTTCAGTTTTTATCCTGTATGTCATCACTTTTACCAGACCCGTGGTTTTGGTTTTTGTTCAAGGGTAAGAATAATAGAGGCAAACACTGCAATATACCGACTAAGAGCATAAAAAGTAGTCTGCTACTTACTGTGACTCATCTATACCATCATAGACATTTTACGTTACTACATTTCAGCTTTTTTGTATCACTTATCCGAGTCTTCCCTTTATCTGCATTTCCCCTCTATTTAAGATGCGGACAGAAACGGGAATTATCATTATAGGATCATTTCAGTTACAGAAGAAGAATCTTTCTTGTCTAATGGTATCGGATGACATTTTGATACCTCTTTTTTGTCTTTCAACAACTTTTTTGCTTCTTATCAAGTTATACCTTTCAAGTATGTCGATTATTTACCTGACACCTGCAAAGCACAAGAAACTATAACACTGCAACTAAAACACACCTGGCTCACAATACGTGCCCTATTAACACTCTCACCACTTTAATTTATTTCTTTTCAACTTTTATTCGCAGTTTGGTGGGTATTCCTACAGCTGGAATTCTGTTTGCCTATCATTCATGCTTGTAGAAGAGATAAATGCTTGAGAATTATACATCAGTGACAATAACAAGTACAAGTAGTTACTGATAGACAGTGAGCTGTCAGAAAGCTCATAGTTTTTCTATATTACTCTGTTCCAGGTTTGATTCCTTAATTAAACCAATTATCCCGAGACCTAAACTTTTTCTCCAACGTGGACGCTCACACGATAGGACCTGCGGTAACAGTATTATGTGACAGCAACATTCGAGAATTGCCATTTCCCCTCTAATAGCTATTATAAATATCACCAGATAGTTATATCTCTTCATTTAGTCTTATCTTTTACCAATACTCAAGTTACACCAGTCCAGTATTTACGAGACTACTGATACCAACAGAACAAGTAGAATTGATACATACAAATAGCACTCTAATGTAGTACTTGTACTAACATCTAATACCAACATTCAATAGGCTCTAATTTAGTTTTTAGCGCGTCATAACAGTTTTATTGCGTCTAAATAGAGACTTATCTGGACACTAGCAATATGTTCAACCATGATGTAGACAGAAAATAGAATCACACAGTATTAGAGAATACCAGTAGCACAAGAAAGTACTCAGCTGTAATATACCATATATAATACCGTTTTACTTTATTACTGCATTTGATATATATATTTTTCCCATTTTACCATGTTTTCCCCATAGGTGCATTTCATGTGTCCGTTTGGTTGTCAGAATCCAACGGAGCTAAATACAGGAATATAACTAGTTTGCGAAAGAAAAAGAAGCTGGTTGAATGATAATTACCATATAGAGTGTCCAAGGCGTCTCAGTTCTCGTAGTTATCCTTTTTTTTGTCGAGCTTTTATTATTTATCTGTCGGTTAATTTTGTTTCCCAGTGGAGCATGCTCACAGAACTAAAGATGGTGCAATAGTAGTAGGTATTGAATGTAACAACAATAACATGCTATCTGGCACATACTAGAGACTGTCAATAGTGTCCTGCTCCATTTAGTTTATCCTTTTTCAACTTTTCCTCTTCAATTATCGAGATACACCCCCGATGGTCTAAGGAAATTACAGAGGACCGGTGAAGGTGGCAATAGTAGGTACCAAATACAGCTAGAAGTAGTTTATACTATACAATGAGCTATTTAAAATTATATGGAGATGTTTTTCGACTTATTTTCATCTTATATGTGTTATATATCAAGTTATCCTTACGCCTTTGCCATCATAGCTTGAATTTGATATCGGGGCCAGCTATAAAATGTCAGAATGATAATTGAACCTAGATAGTTGTCGCCAGACTATTCTGCTTCTTCATTGCTATTTTTCTTCGTCACTTATTCTTCTTACCCTTATGTTCACATTGACTCTTCATGTATGCAGATCATGGATTAGAGATAAAAACGGCATTGCTGCATAGTAAGCACACCAATAAGTGATCAGTTAACTACATCTATTCTTTAAAAAGGCCATAAAAATCTTATATACTACTTCATTCCAGCTTTCCTCGCTCAATATCCAAGTTATACCAGGTCCCGAGTTTCCTCTTTTCTTCTATGATGCTTACATAAACGAACATTTTGGTAATAAAACATAGTGGCGACCACCAAAAAGAGTGCTTTGCACAATAACGCTTGTTAAAATACTTCTGACTTCGTTTTATACTTCAGTTCCACTTTCCTCGTGAAATCAATCGATATCGTTACGCCTAAAAAATATCTCTAAATAACTACACTCACCACACATCGATTAACATAGCATTAAGGAAGTGTGGGAGCACCCAAAAGTTGATACGTGACAATAATAAGATGGCAGGAACGTTCCCAGCTATTCATTTCTCTTCATATGACGTTTTCAGTATCATTTACGTGAGTTATACCAAACCAGATGTATCGGTCTATCTGATGACCACATAAATGAGGGAAACATTCAGAAATAAGTTACTGGTGGCAACTAGATGTAGATTGTGGTACGCCATAGGTCATTTTAAACGTCCTAATAAACTTCTCCTACTTTGTTTTAGTTCTAATTGTATAATTAGTCGAGTATTCTCATGTCAACATGTGACCACATTTAGGCTGCTGACAGAACAGGGAAAAACACGTAACTAAAACATACAAGAAACATATACCGGCGGTAAATTGGCTACTAATAGCACTATATAATCCTTTCCTTATCTTACTTTACTTCATTTCAGGTTTTGTCCTTCAATTCATCAAGTTGTACATGTCTTCAATAATTGTCTCTAACGATGGTGCTCACAAAGATGCTGTAAATGTAACTCTGGAAACTACCAACAGTTATACAAAAGTTATGAGTCGCGCTATACATGGTATACTAGCGTCCTGACTTTCTTACCTCACTTCTTTTCAACTTTCTCTGATCTTTAATGGAGTCATCTTAGGTTCAGAGCGTTGGCTCTCGTGCTCTGATGCCCACAGATATGGTAGATACCATGGAAAGATTTGCCAGCAAAAAGAAAAAGTGCTGAAATATACGTAATTAGCTACAATGATGTCTAATGTTTCATTCTTGTACTTTATTTCATCTTTTCTTTGCTAGTTGATCCTGGCGCCGAAGTTTCGTCGTCTCTGATGTTGCTCACAGAACATAGGTAGGACGGTAATATAGACCAGAAGCAGCTTTGAAGATAACCAATAAATACTAGGAGCTATTAGAAGCATCTGTAGCTTATAATATATGCATATTTCACCTTTTGTTCTTCAGTGCATCAACATATCCTAACCCTCTGTAACACACTCCATCTTATTGATAGAGGATAGGTTAATGTAACAAAAATAACATATTGACAGCAACTAAGAGTATACCAGGACACACTATAAAAGTGCCGAAACGTCTTTCTCAACTTTTTTTGTTTCATCTCGATGAAATACCACCTTTTATCAAGTTAACTGTATGTCATCATTTAGCCGCCCCATCAGTGAACTTCATAAAATGGGGCAGTCATGGTAATCTATACAATAATAACACAGGAACCTGATTATCTCCAGCTATTATTCGTTGAAAGCGTAATGATTTAGTTTTCCAACTCGATTTCAACTTCCTTTTGGCATTAATTCTAGATTTCCCAAGTTCTCGTTCGTATCCTATTCTTTGGTTCACACACAAATAAGAAAAATACCGTAGCAAAAGTTACCAGTGACAAATGAAATTAGTTATTTGTATACTGGAAACTATATTGATTGTCATAGCAGCTTCTAATCACTTATTTGTAGTTCAAATCTTCAAATGAAGAGTGTCTCCTGGGTCCTCGTTTTATCTCCCCATAAGAAACTGAAATACAAGAGTTCATTATAGCAAAGAGATATATCTACTACAATTGAAAGTGGTCTAAAGAGAAAATTTATGTTGGATAAGCATCCCCAGTTTTTTCTTCTACTACATTTCTGCTTTTATTCGTTTGATAATCCACTTTCCAGATGTCTCAATTTTGTCATCTCCACACATGATGGGAAGAATATAGTAACTCAGTAGATTGCTATACCAGTGACACATTTAAGCATTTCAAAGCATTTTGTCACCTCAGTAGCATAATCCACTTTCCAGATGTCTCAATTTTGTCATCTCCACACATGATGGGAAGAATATAGTAACTCAGTAGATTGCTATACCAGTGACACATTTAAGCATTTCAAAGCATTTTGTCACCTCGGTAGCAAAATCAGCTATTTTTCCCTTTATTGTTCAGCTTTTATCTCTCAACTAATCCAGTTATTCCAACTCCTAAACGTGTTACCATCACCCATTGTACCTACATATGGAGAAAAGTGATATTCTTCATTCTGCGAAAGAAACAAGTACCGTTTTGTTACTATTGTACACGTCTCCATATAACAAACAACTTCTCTTGCTTCAATCCAGCTTTTATTCACTATTTACACGAGTTTCTGGATACCCAAGTTTCGAGTCCCGACCAAGAAGTTGAGAGACGTGAAATATAGAACATTTATGAGTGCTAGCTACAGAACGAGGTGATCAGTTGAACAATTGTAGCGTTTTAAGCGCCATAAGCGTTTTCTACTAGTTAAGCTGTTCTTTTTATTGTCATTCTATCGAGTTATACCTACCAGTACCGTATATTGCATGTCGTCTCTCCAGTATGCTGATGACAGAGCGAGACATCAATACAAGAATAGAACCTAATAAAGGAAGACTAAGCTGCAAAGTACGTGACAAGAGTTGCTCAGTGTAATAAAGGCCTCTCATCGCTCTTCTTATCACCTATTATTCTTTCACACAACGATTTTTGCTAGTGGTGTGTTCTGGTCATTCCAAGCAAAGCTGTCTTCATAGAGAATACAGGTGACAAATATATCGGAGACGTCAAAATGCTATCATTTAGCGCTGCTGTTGGCTATAATAGTCATTATTACGTAGTTGTTGTACTTTTTTTCAGCTTATTGTCTTCAATTTCGCACGTAGTCCATGATTTTTTATGCTTACTGAACAGAAGTAAATGTAACAGTAATACGTATCTGTACATACTGGGCTGGCCAGAGGCTGTTAATATAACCGCAATCCTCTCGCTAAATAGTATTAGTTTTCTCCTCCTATTGATTTTCTGCTTTTACTTGAAATCCAAGCGACTTATCCTTGGGATGGGATTGTGTGTTTTTCTCAGATAGGGGAGTGCAGGAATTTACGGTAGCAATAATACCTGATTGACCAAAGATGTTTAACTACATACTAGCAGCCTTGAAAGACTTTATGAACTTCTTATAGTAGCCATTCTTAGGCTTTCTTTCCTCATCTAAACGACTCTTCTCAAGTCCTGATCCCATCTCTCTTCGGTGCCTTCAGAACAGAGATCAATCACATAGGGATATCTCCCAAAATCAAATAAAGAGTAGAGTCTCACATACTATAACCCTTTGTAAAGCTTCTGGTCTCTCTTCCTATTTTCACACATTGTTTATTCCTTAAAATATCTACTTGTTTCCCAGCCTGATTTTCTTTCCATCGTTGATGCCCACGCGACAAGGAGAAATACAACAATACAATAAGCCAGAGATATCATTAAGCTGAACATAGTCCGCCCATGGTCATTAAAGCTGCCACGAGCACTTCTGTCTATCTCATTTCAGCTTTTCCCTATCATTTATTCCAGTTGTCCCTATACCTGGATTCTGTCTCATCTACCAAGCTCGCAGAGCAGGGGAATATACAGTAAAAAAAACTTATTGGAGAGAGCAAGAAATGATTAATTCTCCACCACAAGCTATGAATAACATTATGGAATTATTTCTGCTCTCACTTTCAACTTCTATCTCGCAGAACTGGAATCTTACTTGTGATGATATTTGACTCTCACAATACCATACCTGCAGAAGAGGTAAATGTAGCATAAAACTTATCAACAGTAACAAAACTGTGGCATATCTTACTATCCTAACCATATAAACGTTCTGAGCACTTCATCTAATTCATTTCAGCTTCTATTTGCTATTTGGTCGAGTTGTCCCAGCTTGAGAGTAGCCCCTTCACATGAGGTGTTCACAGAAAAGGGAAAACATAGCAGTATTACATGTCAGAAGTAGTAGGGAGTTTTGAATCGCAAAATAGTAGCTTATAAAACGATTTAAGAGCTTTAAATCACTTCATTTCAAGTTTTATCCATCATTTTGGTCGGGTTATACCCAGGCATGTAACCTGTCCCTTCGTCCTAAATCAGATATCAAGATTTTCGAAAGTAACACTTATTTGGGACATCAAGAGATGGTTTTTCCCATACTAGTAGCTATTAGCCACACTCTTATCTTCTGATCTATCTCTATTACAGCTTTCCTTCTTTGGTTTTCCAGGTCCATGTATTTCGTGACGTGCTTACGTAATAGAAAAGCACACTACTTGTAGCGATATAAACTAGTAACAACAAGAAGTACTGGAATACGTACTACAGCAAAAAAACCAAACGGTAAGGTCTCGTGGAAGTATTCTTTGGTGGATTTTTCTCTTCAATTCAATAAGAGATATCAGTCTTTGATTTATGACGACTACAGAGCTGTGGTAAAGGTCGCAGTACCGTAGTAAATGTTGACTGCAATCAGAAGTTGAGCTTCGGAGATTATCGGCTGGTTATAGATTGGTGGTCGTTCTTTCTACCTTACGTCTAGATCCCCTGCTTCACAAAATGAGATTTCCCAGCGGCGAAGGGCCTCCCCACAAGCCAGTTCTGACATATAGAGATGTTGTTGCTCCATTAAATATTTGAAAGTAGCAGAGAGTTGAAAACAGTATAGCTGAATCTATATAACTGTCAATTGTATCCTCTCTTACTTCTTTCCATCTTTTCTTCTTCATTATTCAACTTATCTTTACATCCAGTTTTGTCTTCCCATCCACGATCTTACAGGAAGAGACAAATGAAGTGATAAGGACATCTTTAAACAACAAAAGGTAGCTATCCAGACAGCTTGTGTCTATAAAATCGTTATGAGTTTCTTACTCCCCTTGGTTTCAGCTTTTTTCGTCATTTATTCCAGTTACCCCAAGGCCTGAGTTTCCTGTCCAGCTATGATGCTTTCATATTAGAATACATCTGAAAACTTTTCAATGATAATTACAAGCTTACACATATCTATTGCTAGCTGTTATGAACGTCATTACCTTCTTAAACCATCCTATTCCTGCTTTTCTCTCTCAATTCGTAGTTTTCTGGTCTGTTTTGTCTCATCTCTTACTACCGGTACTACGGTACGCTCAAAGAAGCAAGTTAATGCAACAGAAATAGAACTTAGCTAAGAAAAAAAAGTACTGGAAGGTGTACATAGTAGAGAAAAATACTGGGAGGTGCACATAGTAGACCTATTAACTATTGTGAATATCTCTGGCTACATCGTTTCGTCTTCTACTCTCTAATACGTCAACTTATCTCAACACCCTGCTGTCTCTATTAATAGCCAGGTGTCGGAAAAGAGAAATATAGTGTTAAAATAAGACAGGGTTAAAGGTGAGTTGTCGGAAACCTACATATAGCCGTTTCAAGTGCCATCAGATTCTTATCCTTCCTAATTTGGTCTCATAGCTCTCAATTAGTTGAGCCACACCGGACCAGTATTTCTCACTCATCCATAATGCTTACAGAATAGGGAAAAACAAGCAATATATTGTCTAAAATACAACAGAAAGAATACATTTGAATACAAGTGGCTGCCAAAAAGTTTCAAGTGGCGTTTTCCACTTTATATCACTATTTCTTTGCTATGTAATCGATTTTCCATTCCGTTGGTCGTCATTGGACCCATGTGGTAACTCAACAGAGAGGAATGTAGCATTGAAAAAAGTGGCCAGTCACAATCAGGAGAGTCAAATGATACAATTTAGGTCTGATTCAGGTTATGAGTCTCTTATTACACTTCTTGTCTACTTTCTTTCTCCATAAAGAGAGTTATCTGATACCCAGGTTATGCCCACCCTACAACAGTGCTGACATATGAAGAGCATATAGCTCTAATAAATCTGCCGTAACAAGGCAAAGTCGTCGACACAACTTTTAGTACCTGATATATGTCCTTGCTTCTTATTCTTCGTAAATTCAACTTTTATTGGTCAAATGATCGACTTCCCTCCATGCTAAAATTGTATCTCTCAAATTGATGCTCACAGAACGACACTAAATATAGCAGTAATTCATGATGTGAATATCGGTAAGTTCCCTATCATCTTTTAATAACTTGACTTAATGTTATCAGCTTGTAACCTTGCTACCTTTGTTCTTATTGCTCTAATGTAACCGATTTATACCGAGTCAGTATATCTGACTTCCCTATGTTGCGCGCACAAGAGATGAAATATGCCTATAGCATTTTCTGAGAACCACCAACAGCAGTCAATAGTACAATGATAGCTAGGCGGATGTCTTAGAGTTCTTCTTTTACTTCTTTTCAACTTTTTCATTATCAAGTTTACCCCTACGCCAACATTTTGTCTCACCATCCAAGTGTCTTACCTTGAGGAGATAGAGTAGTAATGAGTACCAGCCAGTCATAAAGGCTGTCATGTGTAAATTTGAAGCGGTTTAAAACCCCTGGAGCTTTCATATTCCTTGATTTCATCTTATTGTTGCATTCTATGAAGTTGTAACTACGCGTGCATTTTGCCTCTCCCTTTAGTTGCTAGTAAAACAAGGTATGTTTACACACTGGGTATACGGTGGAGTTACAAATTACTCACTGATAGCTACTCATAGCGTCTCCAACCAAATATCTATCTTCTATTCACCTTTTTCTCTTCCACTTCCCGAGTTTTACCTGTCGTTTTTATAATACTCCAGAAGATGCTGTCAAACGGTCAAAAATGTAGACCTGGCAATCCAGAGGTGTGGAAGAGTTGTTAGTTTCTACTAATAGCCATTAGACCACCGACTAGCTACTTTCTGTACTTCTATACAACTTTTATTCATCAACCTCTCATGTCATCCTGACCCAAGATAATTGATGCTTATTGTACAGGGGCTATCGTATGTTCAAAACTTACTGAAGACAACAAAAAGTATTGGGTGCGGAGTATTCATCAGTAGTGAAGATCCTGAACTACTTTCATCTCTTCGTTTCTGCTTTTAATTGTCAATGAGTCCACTTATCCTTACACCTGAATTGTAACGTTCCAAAAGAGATTGACCGAATATGTACGAACAGTGAAGATGAAAGAATAATATAGCTGAGAGCTCAATAGCGCTCAAATAATGACACTCATCAATTTTTCCAGCTCCCAAATAAGAATTTGAGACTTTTGGGCGAATAACAGTGAACACACATTAAGCTCCCCTGGAGAACTTGGTGATAACTGGAAATCCAACAAACAATAAGGCAACAGAAGCTGCTCGAGGTAAGATTTGAGCTTCCAAAAACAGTTTTTACTGTACTTCTTTGTCCCTCAAAAGATGGTAATCCTTATTATGTCTTAGTTCAAGACAAATAGGTTACATTAGTAATACCGACTGTTTGGGGATCAAATCATAATGGAGACGCTGAGACTTATTGGTAGCAACTCGTAGAGCCTGATGAGGTCCTATAAGCTTCTATTGCTTCACATATTATCTTTTGAGGACATATTCGGTGACTTCCACATTTGCTAGATTTTGTAAGCATCTAGGGTTGGGTTGGATAAATTGAAGAACAAAAGATAAAAGTGCACAAAAAGAGCTTCTGTGTATGTAATAAGGTTGTTAATGAGTATCATACTACATTCTTTTTGTTGTTGGTATGCTTTATTGCAGTATTTCTCTCTGTTCTGTCGGCATCTAGAGAAGAGACAATTCTTGGGCACATGGAGAAGTCGATTAAAGAGAGAATAAAAGCTGAAATGAAGTTATCCGAAAGTCCCAGAACGTTCTGTAGTCTAGTACTAGCTAAACAACAACTCTTTGATATCGGTTGTGTGTAGTTCTGCCCTTTTATCTCTTCTGCTAATATTTGGAGCATGCAGGGCGAAACTCGGACCTCAGGAGATCCCTATTAACTAACGGGAAAAGTTGAAATGAAGCATTATAAGATGCTGGGGGTGTATAGTTACACTGTCTTGTGCGACTGGCCACCTTTTTTAGCACTGAGTCAGTATTACTGCTACGTTTTTCTTGTTTGTAGGAGTCAGGTAATGAAATGGAAATGGGATAACTCGATGAACCGAAGAACATAAGTTGATTTGAAGAAACATAAGAAGCTCCTGGTGTTAACTTATGATACTGGTAAAGCTCCAAGAACTTCTTGTCGCTTCAATGATCTTTTGTAGTCATACTCTCGCTCTTTTTAGTAAACCGAAATGAAGTAGGGGCAGTTGAGTGAGACGTTTCAGCATATCCTTACTGCGTCTTCTAATACTTTTAGTTGCCGTGAAGAGGTATTGTTGCTACATTAACCTGTTCTCTAGAAGAACCATGATGGAGAGTAATATAAAAGGTTGGGATATACTGATCAGTTGAAGAACAAAAGGTGAAATAGAGAAAGATAAGACTTAAGAGATGCTTTCCCTGTTTAATAGTACATGTCAGCCTTTTGAGGTAGCAGATAGAGACACCTTCATAAACGGCACTAAAAAGTTGTCTGAGAGGATAAATGTGGTTATTCAATGAATAAATGACTCTGATAAATGGCGTGAGAATTTTTTCTCTTCTCATTTCATGTTTTTAAACGAAATATCCTCTGTTCTACCTGGATCATGGATCAATGCCAAAATGGTGGTTTGGTATAACTCGAGAAATGGAGTGAAATAAGTTGAAATGAGATAAGCTGAGATGCTATTGATGCATTAGACAGCTTTTAGAAAACTTTTTACAACTTCACGATATTACTGGTCTGTATTAATGCTATTCTTCTTTCGGTGTTGTGAAGGTCACTCGCTGAGACAAAACGGAGACCCAGAAATAAGCTGATTAATTGGCGAAATAAGTTGAATCAAAGTAATAGAAAAAGTTCTATTGAGCCTTGGAAGCTTTATAATTGCAACCAACTACTCTCGGTTGCACTTGGTACGTATTACTGTTACTTGAACATGCTGGAATCAGCGTGAATGTGGCACTAATTCCCACAGAAGTGCAGTAAATGTACCAGAAGTTGTACCAAAGACATATAACAGTAACAGGACTAGAAGAGCGTCTGTATGACTTTGGCCTAACTAATTTCAACTTATTTCGCTGCTTTACCGAGCCATCTTAGGCTGTGGGTTTTGCCACTCGTTGACTGATGTTTACAGACTTATGAAAAATATTGCGTTAATAGAACACAGCAACAGCAGGATGTCAGTCAGAAGAGATAATCACTTACAAGGGTGGCTGTGACTATTTCACCTACTTTGTAGCAAACTTTCATCGCTCTATTCACAACTATCTTGGTAGCTATACTTTGTTTCACTCTCAAGCGCAGAGAAGAGAAGAACATGGCCGTCATAACTACCAGAAAAAGCAATAGAATGTGATTAGATCCGTAGTGGGATCAAAAAAAGAGCCCAAAGCTGTTAGACCTTCACAATTCAACTTTTATTCTTCGATGTATCAAGCTCCCGCAAATCAGCATTGTCTCAAAAGGTGCAAAGACACAGATGGCTTTTTGCCAATATAAAGTAGTGAAGGCAAGCTAAACTAGATCTATACTTCGAAAATATAAGTATCTGCACTCTGCGCTACTTTCTGTAATTAATGTCTTCTTCAATCTGTTTTTTCACGGCTTCCTCTATGTCTCCATTATGTCTCTTCATCAATAAGAAAACAGAATAATGTTATTTGTAGAAGTATTATGTATTAGCGAACAAGAAGTACTCAGTTGAACTTCATAGGGATTTGATATCAATATGAGCACTTTTTTTTACTTATTTTCAGCTTTTCTCTGTCATTTATTCGAATTCTTGGAATTATTAGTAATGTTCTCCTAGTGGTGCTAACACTACCTGCTACCGGTACTGTGAGAACTACAGTGTATTCTGATACAAATGACAATAGAAGCTATCATTTAACCTATTAAAGCATGACTGATATTCATTAAAGTCCAACTATCCACTCATCCATAGCTATCATCCAATTCACATATCCTGAAGGTGTTGTCAGAAAAGAGGATAAAGCGACAGTAGAGGTGTGAATCACAAAATACAGTGCTGATGTGCTAATAAGTTTGACTTAATAGAGGCCTATTACTTTTTAGGCACCTGTTTTCGGTTTTATTTACAAATTAATCTACTTTCCGGCCACAATATTATGTTCCCTCTGAAGTTCATGTTTTCAAAACAATCATACAGAAGGCACTTTTACATCACAGAGACGAAAGATGCTATAGATATTTAACAAAATTGCAATGGATGATTTTGGACTACCTATTTCTTTGCAATACAGCTTTCCTCCTTGAAATATCACATTATATCAATTGTGTGTTAGCCTCTTAGTGTGATGCTTACGTAACAAAGAAATTTCCCTAATCAAACACGTAGTAGAAACAAGGATAAGCTCACTATTACGTACTAGTAAGCATCCCAATTATCACTTGCCCTTTATTACTCACAGTTTCAACTTTTATCACTCAGTTTACAGAGTTATGCCAGGCGTTGGATTTGTCGTGCAATACTGCATAGTAATGGAGAGGACTGAAATGTAGGTCTAGAGAATTAAAGCGATGAAGAAAGGTGGTAGCTCGCGTATTGCGTCTAGGTAAACATATTTACTAGCTTTTTATATCACATTTCAATTTTCATCGATCATTAAGTGGAGTTCCCCATTCGCCAAATTTTCATGTCGATGCACACAGAAGAGAGAGGAATAAGACAGAATACTGTAGTGTTTTAAAAATATCCCGGTGCTTCCTGAAGTTAAGAATGTAAAGTTCTGAGCTCACCAAGTTGTTTCTTACACCTCCCTTCAACTTTTATAATTCCGATAACGGGCTTCTCCTAAGCCGGCATATTGTCCCTTCATGAACCTCACAGAGATGGGAGATATGAAGGGAAAATACCTACTAAAGGAAGTGAAAGGTAGTCTGTTGACAACTTGGGGTCATAATAACTAGTACCAGCCTCTTTATATACTCCATTTCAGCTTTTGTTTCTCGGGATATCGCGTTAAACCTGTGAACGATGTTAATCAAATCGCAAACACCTACAGAGGGGGTACCAGTAGATAGAACAGTAATATGCATCAATGGCAACTGATGTGAAGACTAACTACACTTTAAAGCCAGTGAGATCACTGAATAACTCTCTGTCACTCCATCCAGCTTTCTTTGCCAATTAATTGAGATATTCATACATGAGCATTATGTCTCAGAATCAAAGTATCAGACTGAAAAGAGATATGTACCAAAGTAATCAAAAATAAACATGAACAACTAGTGAGCTCTTAAGTATCGGTCATGAAGAGTACTGAGGGCTTTTTATCTCTCTTCATTTCAACTTTCATTCCTCTATTTATCGAGCTACCGGTACCCTGGACCATCAATTTGTCGCTCCTACTTGCGGATAGAATTGAAGTAAATTTAGATGTGGAGTGTGTCAGCTACATAAAAAGATGAGTAACAGTACAATCGCAACTTGGCTATTGTCTAGAAAACTTCATCTTCTTCATTTCAGCTTTTTCTTCTAGTTATTGGATTTTGCCTGATTCTCACTTCCGCTCATTTACTGTGATGCTGGCCAAAGTGAAGCAAATGTAATAATGGAAAGGAACGAGAAGGATAAATAGTTTCAGAACTATGCTAGAAATGTAATAAGCATATTCATTTCTATTACTACTTCATTACGGCTCTTTATTCGCTAAATAAGAATGTTATACTTATGGTTGTCTTTACCCAAACAATGATGAACACAGGACAGAGAGAAATACAGTAGAAAAGTGAGGAAGAGTCAGTTAGGAGTGTGCAACTGGATACTATCACTCCAATAGAGTATCTCTTGCTGGTCATCTCACTTACATTCACATTATTCACAACTTTTCCAGCTTATCCAAAATTAGCCGATGTGTTCGCACCAACAAAGTCAGTGACCAGAGGGCTTTCAGCTGCAAAACTGATGTACCACACCCAAAGACAATAATTCTTAGTGCATTAACTGTGTTAACGCCTGATACTCCTTTCTTGTTTGCTACTGTGTTAGTTCTTCAATTATTCCAGTTCTCACTACACATCGTTACTTCTCCCAAATATGGTGCTGACGTAATAGAGATAAATTCAGCAATATTTGGTGCTGGCAGCAGCAATAAGCCGAGTGCTGTTCAGATCTAAAGGCTTTAAGCATCCTGAGCTTCTCATAGTATTATATTTCATCTTTTATCTGCTATTTTACGAGATTGCATACGCGTGGGCGGCCCGCCAAATAGCTGAGAACAGAAGACAGCGAAATAGCAGAGTGAAACACAGTATAGTAAAGAAAATATATCAAATGTCTGTCGACAAGTACTAAATATGTCCCCCGCTTCTTATATGACTTCATTTCTGCTTTTGAATATCATTATGACAACTTATATCTCTGAAGTGAGTTTGTCAAAACCATTCACAACACTTAGAACAGATGTATTCTTAGGTAACGATGTACCTGTTACAAAACAGAATATAATCGTATACGGTATTGCTCAATTAAACGTAAGGATTATCTTATCCTACTTCATTACAGGTTCTTGTGTCATGTTAGCGCAGTTCGTAGGCTTCCTCTTAATCACTGGTGCATCTAAGAGAGAGATAAATACAGTAATATTGAATGCTTCGAGCTGATAAAACCTGAAATTTTCTAGCGAGTATCTAACTACAGAGCATGTGTGCTTTATTTCATTACATGTCAACTTTTCGTTGTCAATTAGGCAAGTTATTCTCACGCGGTGCAGTCCCCCTTCTACCAGCAGATCCAGGAAAAAAAAAGTGGGGGAATAACGTATTGAGGACGTGAAAAATAAGACGAATGTGGGCCTTTAGGGATATAGGATATTGTATGATTCTCATTTTACTATATTTATGCTTTAATGTTTTGAATTATCTACAGTACAAGTACCGGTAGCTTTTTCAAACGAGAAATGGGTGTCCCACATGAAGCTAACAAAATCGGAGAATGACGTGGAAGACCTCAATAAGTTGCCATAAAGGTATTGATAGTGCAAAAAGACTGGATAGCCTTTTTTTAAGTAGCTTGAATTACTTCTTTACATCTTGTTCCTTTCATTTAATCTCTATCACCGCCTTTGTATTGTACACTTACAAATACAAGGGGAAAGGACTGGAAGGGAAGTGGCTATTACCAGATGTACTCAAAAACACAGTAAGAAACCTCAAAGAACATTCCTAGTTACTTCTTCTATTCCAATTCAGCTTTTATTGTCATATAATTGACCTTACCGTATACCTGCACGATCCCCTCCATCAATGAACTCAACAATATGAGAAATAATGCAGTAAATATCTGATTAACGATACAAAAGATATTCAGCTGCCTAGTGGTGACATAAAAGAGTAGGATGAGCTGGTCAACTCGCTTAGTTTCAGCTTTTCTACTTCTTTTTCTGAGATATCCCAGGTTTTCGGTTTCGTAGAAATTCCATTATGGTTACACAGCGAGTAATACTTGTATGGTACTGTAATAAATGAACCAGAGAAAGTCAGCAATAATAGATGTCCCAATATAAGTCCTAAGAATATCTTTGGCCACTTATCTTCGTCGATTCATTCTTTTTTCCGTGAATAATTAACATTGCGCAATGGCTCTCTCTTGTCTCTATATTCATGACGGACAAGAAAAGGAGGAACATAGCAGTACTTGTACTTTAGGCCATAGACATTATTAAGTTAGGTTTCACAGCATTTTGAATAGCAAGATGGTAACTAGTTTATTGTCTCTCCTCATTTCATCTTTTCTTCACGACTAATCCGCTAAATATTAACACTTGCTTTGATAGGTTATGATTCAAGATATCAGAACCACATGAAAAGCACTTGTGCTAACAAGAGAGGCAAGCAAGCTAAACTATGGGGTACTTGATACCATTGTTACAATCTAATAACTGTAATAGCTTTTGATTTTATCCTTTTTTTTTCCCTCTTTACCGACCATTGATCCCAGATCAAGTACCGGTACCGGTACTTGTATTCGGCAGTTTGTATTGCTCCACAACACCGTAACAAAGACGTTCGAAAACTTATAGCAGCACAAAAAAATGGCCAGTTGTCCTATTCGTACCTCCTATAGCAAGACTAGCTGCTTTCTCAATTCATTTTCAGCTTTTGACACTCAGTACATTGGAATATCTCGAAGTTGCAATATGTATTAATCTCGGTAGATGCTACACCTGCCATTAAAGAGCCTCAGGATGTGGCAGGGACTTATATTCATAGACAGTTGATGGCTGCTTCTAGTGTTTAATACTGTATTATCCTCTGTTTTAAGAGCAATATTGAGGGAAATACGAAACCTAAGCACCAGAAAAGATCGACTAAAAGGCGAATAAAAGATGAAATATAGTACAAAAATGAAAAATATGAAGCCATTGTGGCTAATTACTTGTGTTTTAGTATTTCTTCTTCTTATTGGCTTATGTTACAGTGGCATTATCGTACTCCCTGCGCATAGGATCATGAGATTCAAAACTTAGAACCTGATAAGACCCTCCTAAAGAGTAAGATAAGCTGAAACAGAGTAAATCAAAACACTCAAAACGTTTACATAGCCTCTGTAGTGCATAAATTGCTTCTGGTTGCTGATAGTAATTGTTGCGGCTTTATATAACCTACCTCTGTGGGCATCATAGCAGGGACAACTACTAGTACCGGTAGTGAAGACTGGTACAACCTGATGAATTGGAGGATAAAAGCTGGAATGAAGAAAGGTGAGAACATTAAACGGTACTTATTGATATTAGTAACATATTGACCGTTAGCGTGTGTTTCTAGTAGGTTTTAGTTGTATGTTTCTCCCTGTTCTGTCAACAGCTCAAATGTAGGGATATGTCAGTATAGGAACACTCGACTATTCACACATGTAGAACTGAAAGGAAGTGAGAGAAATTACTCAGAACGGATTGAAAAACTGAAAAAGTACCACACCCTACATTTAGTTGCCGTTAGTATGTTGATTTTTTGAACGCATCCCTCATTAACGTGGGTATCAGATAGATCGGCATGTTTGGTTTGGTATGACTCAAGAAGCTGACGATTATAAGATCAGATGAAGAAAGATGAATGATTGGCAGCTCCCCCCACTACAAATAGATGTCAGTTTTCACTTGTGCCATTTTTTATTTTATGTTTCTGTTTCATTAAAGGAGTTTTTCAAAGCAGCACTTAACCTTCACCACAGAGTTGAAAGAAGGAAAAACAGAAGCTCTATTGAACCTCCGTTACAGTAAGAGATATTCAGCTGTGCTCTGAAACCGTAATTACTGTCCTAACTGTCTTATATTACCTTGATTCAGCTTTTATTCCACATTTACGTTACTGACAGAACATCCAGAATGAACATATCTAGAATGTAGATATTTGAAACCTGCTGAGAACAAGAAGAAGTGATAGGCCATATACCATTATCTCTATGGTATTCTTTCAACTCTTTCAAGTGCTTGACTTCCTCTTAAATTCATCATCTATCATATCTTCAAATCATGGTATCGGCTTCCACAAGTGATACATACGAGTACGGACGTATCGGCACCGGTACATAACAAGAGCATACTGTGTAAATTTACATCTCAGATATAAAAAAGCTGACTTATTCTCATAATAAGCCTAGGAGCATCATTATTGTTCTCTTCTTTTAGTTCCATTCAACTTTTATATCTCTATTTCTCAAATTTCCCTAACCTGCAAATACCGGAATAAAAGTTACCCAAGGCTATTAAGATAGTACATAGTGAACATTGGTAGACATAAGAAAGTCCTGAGAAACTTTTCCTACTCTAGCTGCTATCTTTTTCGTTATTTCACCGACCTGACAATATGCAGTTCGTATGTCCCCCAAATATACAGACATAACAGAGCGTTCGAACGTATTAAAGATAATCAGCAGCAACTAGAAGCTGCCAACTACGTATAGTAATTTAGCGGTAAGCCGATGGGCACTTTACACTACCTAGTTTCATCTTTTCTCTTCTACTTAATTGAATTACTTTAGCCATGATTTGTCTCCGTGAATGGGTCCTCCAGACAAACGATTATTATAGCAAGAACATGCATCAACTGTATCCAGAACATATATATAGCATACCAGAGAGTTTTCTAACGTCTCAATAGCATTTTTATATATCATTTCACTTTTTGTGCATCAATTAATAGACTTTCCCCTTGTCTCGTTTTACTGCTAGAGTTTTTTTTTTTTTTTTTTTTATTACATTCAATTGATTATACAATCACACTGGAAGCCCAAATAAGGGATTAATATTGGCCAAACCTTTCCAAAACTTACTAAACGTACAGCTTCAAGACACTAGTAGGGCTGATATCAACTCTAATCACTTCATTTCACCTTTTTCTCCTCTATATGTCGAATCATTTCGAGTCCTGCAAAAAATGCATCTCCATTTCGAAGGTAAGGGTACATCGTTGACTCATATAAGAAAATTGCTCATGCAAAAGATGAAAATGTAAGAAGAATAAAGTGGCTACAAAGATCTACTTCCTTATTTCGTATCAATCTGATCCTATTTATCTCTCTGTTTTGTAGGCACTATTGGAAAGGTAAAAACAGGAACATGGAAAACTCGAATAACTACCGTGAAAAGATGAAGTAAAGTAATATAAGTGTGCTGCGATGTTAATATTAGCCAGAAGTATATATATGCCTACTTCTGGCTTTCGCTGCAATTTTGGCGGTCGTTGCACCGCCTCTTCAACCTCTGAAGAGGGGGTCCACAAGCAGGCATACATAAATCGAATTACAATAACGGTAAAAATAATTTGAGAATACGACATTTCAACGTATAATCCACAACAAAAAGGAAGAGAGTGGCCTATCACATATTATGAACTACTGCAAACGTTGTGAATGTCATACTCTACACTATTTCAGCTTTTTTCTGTCATTTATCCAATTTATCCGTAATTCTACATGTCTCTCAAACTTCTTTACAGTGCAGAGAGATATACTGAAAAAAATACACCCATTACTTCGAGAAGTACCTAATCACATACTATTCGCTCTCAATAGCATCAAGGGCTACATTTCGTACTACATGTCAGCTTTCTACTTTATTTTATCGAGTTAGACAAATCCATGCCATTCTTTAAAGCTATGGTTTTCACAGAGAAGAGATAAAAGTAGCAGTAATATATTAGAAATACAACAACAGCTGATCATGAGTGGACAATCACCTATATAAACATTGCTGTTCTCTTCTTTCTCTTGATATATACCTTTATTGGTCAATAAATCAACTCAGTAATACACCAAATGTTACATGTTAATCATGCTCTGTACAGAACGGGTAGAATTGCGATAAAAGCATTTATAGGAGATATGAAGTGAATTTGTATCAATTTGTGGCTATTCGAAATGCTATAAGACATCTATATTGTTCCGATTCAACTTTTTTACTTCGATACATCGAGTTATCCTTGCTTCTATTTTTAGTCCCCTCACGTATTGTAAATGCAGACAGAGATGCGATAATGCGGTGATAATGAATACCAGCCAGAACAAGAGGTGTTGAACTAGATATTAGCCGTCTGTAGTAACGTTGTTAGCCACTCTTTGTGCTCAAAAACTGTTTTCTTCCCCAATAAATCGATGTGATCCTACGGTACCGGTACGCTTAAGTTTCATGTTGAATGGCAAACAGAGAGAACTTCACTAATAGCATGTATTGGTGACAGCAACAACTAGACAATTTTCTAGCTCTAGCAGTCAGAAATGTCCAGAATCTCTACTTTCTCTTATATTCAGCTTTTATTCTTGAATGTATCTAGTTCCACCATTCCGCTTATCCAATGATGCTTACAGTACATCGCAAATGAAGCGTTTAAGACACCGAACTATATCAGAAAGTGGTTTTCCATACAATATAGACCGTTTTAAAGCCTAGATCAACTTTTAAGTCTTCTCTTTTGCTTTATTTTGTCAATTAATCAAGTTATCCTGCGACCGCGGTCTATGGCATCATAAGATAAGAGTCTTTGGGACTAACAAACATCATAGTAACATATAGGAGTGTGGAAGTAAAAGTATCGGTATTTTAATCTTCATCTTGGTGGCATGCAGTGTTTGTTTCTGTTCAAAGTATCTGGTGTGGAAGTTTTCGGGCGGCTACGACTTCCTGACTGAGGAAGGTTTTGCCACATGTGGACATTACTAGAGAGTCTGGATTTTTTTCGTCGAGCATTGACAAAAGTGAGGTAAAAGTAATTCCACCAGAGGCATACTGGCTTGATGATTATTCTGATATCAACTTCAACTTATGGGGCTCAGATGCTGTAATTTCACTGGCCAAAACACAGCAAATTTTGCCACACCCTCGTAGCTCTCGTATTCAGGTGGGGCAAGAAAACATTGCTTTTAATCTTTAATAATAAGTCGCAACTGTGCTAGAAGTCGGTCGAGATATATCCCACCCACTATAGTGGAGTCGCAGGGCCCATAACAACATTCAAGGTTTTTCGCCAGAGGATTAGGCGACTTCGTCTTACTTATAGCTATAGGGCTGATTCAACTAAAAGTACAAAGTACTCTTTCGTGTGTGCTGTACTTGTACCTTGTACAAGTGGAATATTATTATCATTTGGATGTGGCAGGGAATTCAGGGGCAATCATCATGGCTACAAGTATGAGTCGAGGTTGTACAGTAGTGTTTCCGAAGTCAAGAGCGAAGAATTACAAGTAAAGGTGGAGACTGCTGAAAAGGCCTGTCTGTTCGGGACAGCCGTTTCGTGCTGTTTCTTTAAAATCGAAGCCCTGTCACACCTCATTGATATGCTGAAATCGTTCTGTTGTTTTTGTGCACCCAGAATGAAGGGTCCATATCAAGATAAAGTTTGGGGCAATAAAATCGGAAATAACAACGGAGAAGTCACGCAAATGGCTGGATCATCATACTTGTACTTGTAGTTGAAGTCAAATGAACCCGTTTCAAGTCATTTTTCCGCTTCTGCGATGATTATTGCTGTGGATTGATTGATGGAATGCTGTGTTGCATGTGGCGCGATGAACTCCCAGCGCATTGTTTATGCAGGTCAAAAAGATATTTACAAGTAAGCAATATAAGACTTTTAGTTGATGCTTGGTTGAGTAATACTTGAGCAATATATATATGGCATGAACAGCGCAATAGCATTATAACATGTAATGAGACTTTTGACACCTTCAATATCAGCTTGTTACCCCCCTGTTGATCGACATCGTCCAACCTCAAGTTCAGCCTTACCACCCTACAGTGCAGTGATACAGGGGCTACCGGTACTGCTATAATGGGCCTTTTGTTACAGAAAGAGGTCCTTCTTCTGGGCCTTATACTTGGAAATAGGCCTAGGACCAACCCTATTTCACTGTAAAATACCTCTCGGGTGCTATATCATTGCAAAATATGAGGCTGTGAATTTGCTCCCGAAGTCTCTCCTGCCATAAGTTGCGAGGGGTCATGCTTAGGAGACGGTCTTGGTGACATAACTCTCGTAGGACCCTGCGTCGCGTGGTATCACAGCAAATACAAGTATACCACTTGTGTTCTTTTCGGT
Organism: Yarrowia porcina; assembly: GCA_900519025.1. Taxonomy (NCBI): domain Eukaryota; kingdom Fungi; phylum Ascomycota; class Dipodascomycetes; order Dipodascales; genus Yarrowia; species Yarrowia porcina. Next base: position 771,407 of record ULGT01000013.1, read on the forward strand.
TCCTTTCCAATTCGTTTCACTTTTGATTTCCTCCCTTTTTCTACAACCCCATTACCCAAGCTCAAGGTTTGGTTCTTAGCCTTATCCAAACTCTGCTCAGATAACATGCAACAAAAAGTTCAAACAAAAACAAGGAAAATCTATCAGGGCGAAAGCCTCAGACATGTTGATGACAACAGACCCTTTTAAAAGGGACTTTCCAAGTTCAATCATAGATATACAGCCGCCCAAAGTTGATTACTAATCAAAACCGCTGTTCTAAAATGTCTCTAGAAAGCCAAATACTGGTGCCACAAGTACATCAGCTACATTATTGAAGTCCGACAGCTCCAATGATACTGATGATACCTTTTTGGAGGCTTTAAGTTCAGTATTTTGTGAACTTCAAAAATCGCAGAATTCGCATGACCCACACCCCATAAAATTATCAATATTTGGCACTTTTGAGCTGAACGAGAATCTTGCATAACCGTCATTTCTGCTTCTACAGAAAACCCGACAGCATAATTGTGATCAGCGAGCTTCGTATAGTAGGGTGGGGCACTTGTATTTCCAGTAGTGAAGCAGCAACCACTCCATTTCTACCACACATTTTCAGAAAAGGTGAGTTTCGAGCTTTTTGAGAAAAAATCGGAAATAATGATAAGAGAAAGCTTAAACCTTAAATTTGGGGCCAAAGACACAAAGTCGGACGAGTCGGAGAAAAACGAGAAAAAAAACTGAAAACGGGCAATATGACGCTACTACATTGGAGACTGGTATATCTAGGTAGCCCCGACACGCGCCACCATCAATCTGGCATTGCGAATCCATTTTGGAGTTTATTTCGGCTGTACGCTCGAAAACAAGTTTTTCCAAAGATACGAACAGCCACAATTTCGCTCCGAGACCCGTGATGGACTAAAATTATATATATCAAAGGACACTTATTACCGATAAGAGTACACTGGTGTTAATTGCCTCTCTCTACAGTGCATTTTGAGACCATGATATCGATTCTAGACACTTGCAATACAGCCAATTTCAAATCATGGTAACTTCTGAAATAAATTGTAAATCGAGTAACAGACAGTGAATTTTTACTCCTGAGATCGGGGGGAATAGTTTAGTCCAGGTTTGCATCATATTTCAGACATGCGACTTTTTTATTTTTTTTCTCAACTTCCCACAACTTGGGCACTTTTGGCGAAATAAGCTTTTGGGAAAATATCAAAAATAAAAAAAACCGGAAAGTGCCGAATCAGGGGTGAAATTTTTTTTTTGCGATTTCCTTGGAGGAGAAAACTACCAAGACGAAGTTCAAAGTGAAAACCGGTGGTACATTATAAGTCGGTCCGCTCTGGAGTTTCATTTAAAGCTTATTAGAAGACTGTAATACCGTTATTTCGCAAAATCGTGCTTAGTCAGCAGGTCAGATTTTGACGTTTTTGGCCAATTTCTCTGACCATGGGTCAGACGAAATGGCAGATTTTCGAATTTTCGAAAAATAACGAGTTTTGACTGAAACAAAGGGTCCAGGAGAAAGCCCGAAGCCCCGCGACTAGGTTGGTGTGTTTACTTCTGTCCTGCGATGTCTGATGCGGGTTGTGGAGCTGTTTGAAGTCAAAATGTGGGGTAACAAAAATAAGTGAGACGTGAATAAAAACCGAACAGATGCACCAAAAACAAGATCAACTGCTTCAGGGCATTATTCAGTGTTCTTAAGCAGTGCCACTGAAGTCTATGTTCACATATGGGCATTTTCTGCCATGTAAAAGTGGTGGTCGAGATAGACCTCTTTGGGAGAGAGATAAGTTTGCAAGAACATTAGGAGGAAAAACCAACTGGATCAGCAAAATGGTCGATGTGATCCTAGCCGATATGCTAGACTTTTTCTTGCAGTTCATTTGTGCTTTATTGCTTCATTGGCAGAAACTCAGTACTATCAGACCATATCAGAATGCTGACAGATGGTTACACCTTAAGAAATCTTATAATCACATTGCTGATCCATACCAGCACTGATGAGAAAATGCTATCGTAGTCACAGGGCTCGATTTCTATTCTCAAGATGCATTACAAATTATCTTTTTATTCTTACGATGAGTGTTTTTTTTTTTTTCTCATACAATTCAATTCATTATAACATCAATAAGTAATAATTCCGATAATCGAATGTAAGTCAACGTAATACAAGAATTTTCTGTCGAAACTGGTTAACAAGAAAAACATGTGACGGTAAAAACATAATGAACACAATGACGTGATGAACAAAATGAACAAAAAACCGTGAATCACAAGGTACTAGAGATCATATACAAACGCCTTTACTCTGTTCCTACTGGACCACCTCCTCCCTGTCCAGCTTCTTCCAACCACAGCGCCCTTGGTGCCTGTGGTTGACTACTCTCCGGACCGACAAATTCCTCAACTTTGAAAAAGCATGACTGTGCTCTGTCAAATCGAGAAAGGTACTTGTACTGGATTTCGACTTGGTTCGCGTCCTCCCCTGTAGTCCGAAGCTTTCGCTCTAGATTCCAGATTGCCCAGGCTAGCTCTCTGTANAGCTTTCGCTCTAGATTCCAGATTGCCCAGGCTAGATCTCTGTAAAAGTTGCCTCTGAGCTTTCGCTCCTTGTTGTCAAGCTTGATCTTTTCCAAGGTTGTGGGCTTGGTTGTGCGTCGGCAGAGGGGCTCCTCGCCGTACACCCATTCCCCGAGTGTCTCCACCGGTGTGACCCCGAGCTTGTGCAGGATGGCTCGAACCACGGGGCACTCGCAGAAGATGTGCTGGTGCAGGTGGGTGGAGTGGTCACGTCGCTTCTGTAGCGTGCTATATAGGTCCAACAACTTTTTATGCAAGTTGCGGCCATATCCTGGTGAACGTATATATATTAATGTATGTTCATGAATTAAAAAAAATAAATGAAAATACGGCTTCCCGTCCGATCAGCCATAGTCAAGCACCAGAGAGCCCAGTTAGTATTGTAGTGGGAGACCATACGAGAATCCTGGGTGCTGCAATTTTTTTTCTCTGTGGCCCCCAACCTCAGTAATTTTTTTCTCCTGCTGCGTCTCCCACCCGTTACACTGTGTTCTGCTAACTATTGAAGCCTAAATGACAGGATCGATGAGACATGAAGCCCCGAATTCCCGTCCTTTTTGACACCTTGAATACATCCGGTTATCTCCTTCTTCCTTCATCTATTATAAGCGACTCGAGTAGTCCAGTTATTCCCCATCATTCAGTGAACCCCATGAGTTGATAAATGCGAAATCCGTGAAGACGTATCACTAATAAGTGACGCTTACACACCATAGACAAACCTATTCATTTTATTGCTCGAACGATGTTACTGTATGTTGGGTTTCTGACCTCTCCATTTGACAAGGTTTGGGGGGTGGCCTTCAGAAGTCCATGCAGAAATGACGTGAAAAAGAAAAAGTTCTAGGAAAGGGGTCAAGAAGTAGTCCTGGATAAAGCCTCAGACTCACTGATTGACAATATCACTTTGAAAAACTGAAAGAGCGATTGTACATCTAATAAGCCCTCTCTTCTGTGGTTAACCTAAGCAAAAACACGACTTTCAACAATCTGCGTCAAGCGACAGAATGACGCTAGAGGGACGTCGATGGCACCATCGTGTTCCTGTTTTTACACCGATCAGATTGATATCTATTCTGAGCTTCCAAGACGCATACTACGAAAATTTAAAAAATCTTTCATTTTGCCTGACCCATCACCCATCATTTCTTCAATTATTGGCGATTTTGCTCAGAACCACAGTTGGGTATCCCGCTCAATAAACATCCTACAGAGACAGCACATAGAGTTCTGAGATGAGCTGCCACTATAAATTACAGTACTGCATTCAATTTTCAAATAACTGTGCGGGAACACCCCTATTCCCACTATGCGTTTTCATAAGTGTCCTGTTTTGGCCTTTTTGGGGAAAAATGAAAATGTGGCTAATGAAAAGCCTAAACCTTAAAATATCTGGTCAAGGACACAAACTCCAACTTGGCTGAGAAAAGAGATAAAAAAAGCGAAAACGAGCAATATCAAGTTACAGCAGAGAAGGCTGGTACCAGGAGCTCGCCCCGACTTGCACCATCTCGAAACCGGCCTTGGATTGCGAATTTGGAATCTATTTAGGCTGTGTGAGCAAGAAATGGACATTCCAGAAGATTGTAGCACCTGGAACTTCTGCTCAAGCCGTGGGAGCATATGAAAAGGCTTGTCATCAAATACTATATGAATTAGGGAGCAGCTCAATACCATGAGTTGTTTTCCATCATGTCGATGGAAGAAGTAACAGCGGTTTTCGAGAGCTGCTCATATCACATGTCATTAAAACGGCACCAAGATGCTTCTCTGAGACTATCTGATAGTATCATTCTACTCATTATACCAAGGACTACCTTGCTATATACATCATTAGTACAATAGCTTCCAGGGTTAAGAGTTCTGGCTATTGGTACATCTGCAAAAACTTGTTTCCGACACAACAGCCGAAATAAATCTCGAAAATCCTGATGAAAGTCACATTAGAGATAGTGCGGATCGGGGCTTTCTAAATATACCACTCGTAAGTCCTGTAGATTCATATTACCCGTTTTCGGTTTTTTTTCTCGTCTTTCTCTGGCTTGACCGACTTTGTGTCCTTGGTCACGATCTTTAAAGTTTAAGCTTTTTCTTATCAGAGATTTTGGATTTTTTCTCAAAAAGTCCGAAACTCACCTTTTCTGAAAACGGGTGGTGGGAATGAGTTGATTAAACTATCGCAGTCACAGATATAAGTGCTTAAATATGGTATGTGATCTGTTCTCATTAAGAAAATGCTGCTGTCTCATCAGTAGGAGCAGTATTGACGGAGATAGGAATTTCTCGTCCAGCTCAAAAGTGCCAAAAACCAAAGATTTCATGGGGTGTGGGTCAGGCAAATTGTGCGGTTTTTGAAATTTTAGAAATACTAAAGTGGGAAGCTAGATAGTAGTTTAGTTGGAAGCATCGGGGCAGTAGGACTTCATTGGTGAAGGTGATGTCCTTGTGGCACCAGTATTGGGCTTGATGGCGAAGTTTCAAAAAGGCCTTTTTGCTTACTAATCAACGTGGGGGCGCGATAAGTATATGTTAAGGGTTGAAATGTCGCTTTTAAGAGTATTCCTGTTGATCAGTACATCTGAGACTTTCTCCCTGATAGGTTCTTCCTGTCTTTGTTCGAACTTTTTTCTGTACGCTATCTATGCAGTGAGTTCTGCTAAAGCAAGGAACCAAACCTTGGGGGTCAGAGTTGTCAAAAAATGAAATAAAAAAAAAAGGACCCCTGGTGACAAAGGATCTGTAAACATGACTGGTATTGCTGGTGCGTGACACATCTATTAGCGAATGATGAGTCTTGTTTCACGGTTATCATTTTCTTCTTCTTTTTTTAATTCAATAATCACTTCCTAATCTCCTTTTATAGTCATATGGTGGTCACAACCAGATACTGTATACATGACTCTTTGAGACAGTCAATCATGTGTGAATGAGACTGGAGCCAAGAGACCAACATACATAAGAGATAGTATTATTGCCTTTTTTGTCATTCTAACACTTGTGTTTCTGTCTATTTTTTTTAAGATATTCCGGTAAGACTCAATAAGAAAACTTGGGGGCGGATAAAAATCAATAAAAGTTGAATCAATGGAATTGAATTTATATTGTAACAACAACAGTCGCAATAGTCCCATAGAGCACATCTCATGACCGTAAGAACCAAACCGGGGTTCTGTAATCTCCATATTATGGAAATCCGTATCAGAATGAGGGCTTGAGGCCAATTGATAAACTAGCCTGTATAAAGGAAGAAACTTAAAGAAGTTGGCCATAGCTCTAGTAGCTATTAGATGACAGTCCACTGTTGCTAAAGATGTTTAGATTGTTATAGTCGTCCATATTGAAGATGTCGAATTAAGAGTGGGGGTAGAACAGAACAATTCAGAAGAGTAACTAGAAGTGGTGCTTGAGGGCTTACTATCTGCTTTTGAAGTAAGAGAGGTCATTCTGTTCTCCTTTTATTAATCCCCGACTTCAAATTTTCAAGTTACCCAACCTAATGATGATATATGGCTCTCCATCAATCAGACTGAGAGGAGAGTTGTAAATGTAGAAAAGGTAGCTACAGCTACCAAGAGTTGCTCTTTCATAAACGACCAGCCTAATAAACATTTGGATCTTCAGCTAATCGCGTTATCTTTACGCCAAATTTTGTACTTTATGCCTTGTAAGCTGACATGAAAGACAGAAGTAATGAAATATAAGTTACTAGATATAGTAACAAGAAGAAAAGTATTCACTTATAATCACTGAATACTTCCCTGACAAGTTGTAAGCCTTCATACTAACTTATATCTCCGAAATAATGGGCTATAATCACGAAGAAGTTTTGTCTCTCCATTCTTGATGTCTACAGAAGCGGGAAATGTAGCTGACACACTTATTAATCTCAGCCAAGAGTGGCGTCGAACGCTGTAGTAGTCTTGTACACAGTTTTAACGCTTCAAATCACTTAATTACATCTTTTCTTTATCTATTTTCTCGGTTATACCTACCCATTATTTATACTCTCCATCGAGTTGTGAATGACAACATAAACAAATGATTCTATACCAGAAACAATAAGAGTTCAATAGTAGCTACTAGATTATATAAATAGCATCTAAGATTGTATCTATGCATCTTGCCTCTCCTTGTACGGTGCTTGGAGCAGAGGTATTTGTAGCAAAACAGCATATTGCGACTAAAAGTGACAACTAGCACTACATCATCCAAGACAAGGTCAAGAACTTTTGGTATTGCTTTAAAACAATGTTTGAAAGTCTTCAATGCTTTATCTTATTCCATTTGAAGTTGTTTCACATTTATATCAAGATATCCCTCTGGGTGTATTTTTCCTCAATAAAATTGAAGACATAACAGAGAGAAATACAAAAGATTTCTGAACTAAAGAAAAGATTAAATACCCAATTACCTACTATTGGTCTCAAGGTACGTCATGGACTTGTTATATGTCTTAGATTCAGGTTTTTTTCTCATTTAAGCAAGTTGTTTCAATCATGGTCTGGCCTCTCCTTGTGATACTCACAAGATAAAGGGAAGTACTTTGAAGAACGAAATACCACAAACATAAATTAGCTGTCTGATATCTACTTTTAGCTATAGATATTGTTATTCTTTACTTGTTATACTTGTTTGTATCTTTGTTCATCAATCTATCAGGTTATCCCCACTAATTACACTTGCCCATTCCTATGCATACAATACAGAAGTGAATGAAGTATTAGTAAAATGAATATAGTGCAATGTAGTTTGGCACATATTAACAGTCATCCTGAATGTAATGGGCCTCTTATTACACTTGAATTGATGTTTTATTTCTCGTTTCTTCGAGTTATCCACTATGCTTGCATTCGGTCTCCCTGTATGAGATACTGACAGAGAGTAAATGATTAAATTTTACCTCACTGACATGTTCATATATGTACTAAACGATTAAGAGAACGTCAAAAGACTCTTATACTACCTCAAATCAACATTTTTTTTACAGGTATTCGAGTATTACTTAATCCTGAGTTTTGCCATTTTACCCGTGACTATAGAACAGAGAGACATAGAGCAGATATAATATACAGGCGACAGCAATACGAGCTAAGCAGAATTATAACAGTACTTCGATGCCCTTTGCCTCTCATTTTACGTCATTTGCCCTTTTGCTGTTCGACTTACCGAGATAATCCAACAGCTAAGATGTGGTCTATACATGAAATTGCACCTCTCATATACTTTCTGTAATCAATGTAACTTTGCAACATTATAATTGTAACCCACAATTATTCACCAGTATCCTCTTTTGCTTGTTTGTATCTTGATTCATTAGTTAGTCGAATCACGTACCGTTTTTCTACTTGTCCTGCACGACGCTCATATAAAGAGAAAAGCACGGCAAATATGACATCCAGAAACAACGAGAGATGGTCAACCACGTACTATGTCCTAAAAGAACATCATATGCTTTTTAATATAGCCACATTCAACTTTTATGCCTCAAAGATCGATTTGTCAATACGTCTTAGTTTCATCTTCTTACATGCTGCGTACTGAATAGGGAAATAGTTAAGAATCATAGGTGCCTGGAACATTTAGAAATAGTAATCTAACAATAGGTAGCAGAAAGCTACTACTAATTGCCCCTTGTCAGTTATCCCCTTCATATTTGCTCTGAGGTTCCAATTTGTCGAGCGCATATCTTGGTCTTTCGTTTGATGCTTACTTAGTAGAGATGCATAGAGTATAATGACAAGTCAGAGATATGAGTGAGTCGTCAGCTACCTAATTTCAGCTAAATAAGCTGCTATGAGCTACTTATTGAACTTCTCTACAGCTTTTATTCTCCAATTATCAAGTTTTCCAAGCCAAGATGTTTGGTGGCTACCCGGTTCATACAGAACAGAGGTGAAAAAAGCAGAATAAGTTATTAGGGCAACTAAAAGAGATATATTTCACAGCATTGATCTAAATGAAATATCCTGAGTCTCTCTTCTTCCTTAAATTCTGCTTTACTCGCTAATCAATCGACGTATTCATGACCCTGAACTCGGATCTTTTCCTTGCTGACAAAAAAAAGAGAAACATACAGTAAGAACTAAACTGGCAACAATGAGAAGTAGTTAATTGTGTTCAGATAGAAATGGAAAACGTCAGAACCCTTTTATATTTCCCTCTTTCAGCTTTCCTTCTTGAATAAATCGAGTTGAGCCAGCTCACGGTTTTTGTCTCACCTTAGATGCTCACAGACCGGAGTTAAATGAAGTATCAGCACAGTTAAACCACAAGAAGTGGTTATTCACTCGAAGATAATATGTTTTGACATGTATAGTAACTTCTCGCGTTACATTTCAGCTTTTTATATGGTAATATCAGCTTATCCGGGCACTTGAGTTTACTTGTTATCTCGATGCTCACAAAAGAGAGGGAAATGAGACTGCATTGTTAGCCAGAGATATCTAGGTTGATAAGTATCAAATTTCAGTTGTCATTAACGTTATGAAGATTCTATATCACTTATTTTCCACTTTTCGTCTTATTTTTTTTTTTTTTTTTTTTTTTTT